>CM062817.1:100492047-100910041 GCA_031772625.1 Pinus tabuliformis | reverse complement strand
TTATTGTCCCCTATCCCATCAAATAGTGTTTCCATTTCTTCACAACTTGCACCACGACATAGAGCTCCTTGTCATAACTAGGGTAGTTAAGAATTGCCCCCTGAAATACTTCATAATGGTAGCACGCAAGCCTTCCCCCTTGCATCAAGACTGCTCCTATAACATACCCACTTGCATCTATCTCCACTTTGAAGGGATACTGAAATTTCGGTAATGCCAAAATTGGTGTTGACTAATCTTCTTCTTTAACTCCTCAAAGGCCCTTCGCTGACCCTTTTTTGACCCTTTCCCCACTAGAAACTCTTGCCACTTGTTGTTATGGTGTGGAGTGGTGCTAGTACCATAAAAAACAAGGCTATGAATTTCCTCAAGTGTTGTGTCACCCCAATAAAACTCCTAACCTCAGAAATATTAGCAGGCATTAGCCATTTCATGATGTCCTCCATCTTGGCAGGATCTATATTCAAATCTCCTCCACCTATCACATACCACAGATATAAGAACAACACTCCTTGATATTTGCAAGCAGTTGGTGCTTCTTTAATGTCTTCAACACCTACGCTAAATGTGAAATATTCTCCTCCTAGGTAGCACTATATACTATAATATCATCCAAATAGACAAAAACAAATCAATCTATATAAAAGGGTGCAGTATGTCATTCATTAAACTCATAAATGAAGTTGGTGTATTATATAGGCCAAATGGCACGACTAAACACTCATACAAACCTTACCTGGTTTTGAAGGTAGTCTTGTAGGTATCTTCTTCTAAGATTCAAACCTAGTGATATCTAGGCTTTAATTTCATTTTGGTGAAGTATTTTACTTGTTGCAATTGATCCAATAAACCATCTATTCTGGTAAAGGGGTACCTATTCTTCAGTGTGATTTTGTTCAATGCTCTATAATGAATATACATCCACTAAGTCCCATCCTTCTTTGGTACAATGATGATGGTGGCTGACATGGTGATGTACTCAGTCAAATGACGTATTGTTCCAGTAGTTTCTACAACTATTTCCTCACCCTACTTACTTCTATAACAAACTGTCTATACATCCCAATGTTTGGAAATGGGGAGTTTGGTAATAGGTGGATCTCGTGCTTCACTTCCCTATTGGGTTCCAAGCCTTTAGGCTCCCATAACACATCCCTATATGCCTATAGAAACTCTTCTAGTTATTTTTTTATATTTATTAGTACACTCCTCCAATGATGGATTGCTTGTTACTAACTCTTTTACAGACTAATTTTCTCTTAAAAATAGTAAAATATACTTCTTGTTGGAACTAATCCATTTCTTGGTTTGGTTGGCACTTACTAGAAAAAATTCCAACTTGTCTTTGTGTGTGTTGATGGTGAATGATTGTCCATCCTTGATGAATCGGTATTGGTTGGACCTTCGCATGAATATTTCATCTTGCATGTACATGTAGGGACTTCCAAAAACTACTCTACATACTTAAAGGGGAGCCACATCTAATTCTACTTCATCAATAAATTAGAATTGATGGAGAATCTAATTTTTCATTGCTTTGTCACCTTTAACTGTACGTATTTATTTCATGCCCATATCAATGGATATGGACTTGGATGATCACAAACTTCCAATCCCAATATGTTGACCATCTATGATGCAATGAGATATGCCTGCGATCCTCATTCAAAAAAAGCATCAATCTTTGTCTTCTTGACCTGTATCTTTATGTGGATGAGTTTGGCCATTTCTTTCTCTTCTTGTTGCTGAAGGATGCTAGATTCACCTCCTTTTGCACTAACGTACAAATAATATTCTTATCCACATCCCAGATTCTTTCAACTTGGTTGCTCAAATCGATGACCATGATATTCTTCTTCTTATTGTCCTTCTTTTTGTTCTTTGGGTTAAGCTCTGGATGCAACTTCTAGCAATTATCCTCTATATGGCTGTCAATTTTGTAGTGGTTGCCAGGATCTTTGCACTAGTGTATCATGGCTATTTTATTTTTATATTCCCCCCCTTTCCATTCCTAGTTCCCCTCCTTAAAAGGTTCTTGTTGCTCCTTCTACTTTGATCCACTTAATTTCCCTTTCTTTAGGCCTATGTTATCCAAATATTGTGCCTATACATAAGCCTCGTCCATCGATCTGAGGTTGAAAAACATCACTTACTTATGCAAATGGCTGTGTAGACCCCCTAGATACTTGAGGAGTACATATGGGTTCTTTTGGGAGATACCCAATATTGGGGCCATCTTTTTGAAATCAGTGGTGTAATCTTGCACACTCTGCCCCCCATTTTTGCATGAAGTAGTGCCACTAGAACCATCTCTACATACCCAATAGGGTAGAATTGTGAATTTATGAGGGTTTTGAAATACTCCTACTTAGTCATTAGAGGATCTCCCTCCAAACTCAAGGTTTTTGTGTGGCTTTCCCACCAGGGCATGACCCTCTAATTTTAGTTGTGCAAGTGAAATATTCTATTCCTCCTTTATATGATGAACATTGTAATACAATTCTAATTGTTGCAACTAGTGATTTAACTTCAAATATTTGATCTCACATTGGCTCAACTTGATATTGACCTTCACTTCCATATTGAATAGGGACTGTGAATGGCTCATGACCCTCAAACTGGGTTGATCTCTTTTTGGCCTTTCTTTGGGTGGTTCTCCATTTCTCCCCGATCTCTTAATCTCCCCTCTAATCTATCCTCTACATTAGAACCCCCATATTCCCGAAGAATCTTGAGCTTATTGTTTAGGGTCGACATGGGGAGATTCATATTGTAGCTTATATCTCCAACTTGTGCTTCCAACCGCAAAAACCTCTCCTTTGTAGGCTCACGATGGTTATTCAATGATTTGTTGGCTAGGGTCTTCTAATTTTTAGCTTAGCCGATTTATATCCCTACAAATATCCATAATATACCCAAATAAATCTAGATATAATACCAATATAACCAATAAACTACCATGGATATTTTACTTAACCGTTCATACCATCATATCTGATAGAAAAATATTTGAAAATCCAAAATATACAATATTAGAGTTTTATTTTTCTTTAGATTTATGGATTTGTAGATCATTATTAATTGTGTATGCATGGAAATCAAAATTATTCACAAAAGCGAGAATAGAGAAATAAAAACTCACAAACCATGATTCGACACAAGATATAACCTGGAAAACATTTTTGGGATAAAACCCAACTAGAAGGTGAGTCCGCTTTGCTGTGTTTCTCTGAAAAAGAACATGGTTGCAAGTACAAATAAGTAAGGCATGTGGCCCATGAGCTACTAAAATGCACAAACCCTCTCTTTGTGCTCTCACCCTATCCCTCTTGGCTATTTTGTTCATCTATGGAACAAATGCACTTAGAAAAAATGAACCCCTTTTCCTCCTAGTGTCATGTTATTACACAACCAAATAGCCTACTAGTGGTTAAGTTTTATTGCCTCAACTCTTAACCATAGTTACAATATGGACTCTTCTAGATTCTTATTCATCATAATCATGTGGCTAGCCCCTTTTCCATGAGTTATGGGGACTAACGTGGCATCCTCTCGAATTATGGGGTGAAAATAGGAAGGTTAACTTTCGAGTGGCACAACTTTTGCATATGAACTCCAATTGAGGCGATTCTTGTGATGTTAGAAAGATTTATGTGTGTAGAATATGGAAAAAAGGCGTGGCAAAAAAACAACAATTTTACCCCCAAAAAACATCTTTTATTGCTTCAAAATGCTCCTAAAAGGTTTTAGACCCCAATTTGCCAAACTAGGTCCCACCAATAAAAATGGTCCCCTAAGATGATTCCTCCACTTTTCCCACTCTGAAAGCATCAAAATGGATGGAAAAATATATAATAATCCAATCCAGATCATGTTAAATAGGGACTAGTGTATGATATGTCATAGGGAACTTAGGATCAATGTTGTATAGTGGTGGCCACTCTGAAATCTCATGTTCATAAGTTTAGAGGATTGTTGTTAGTGCCAAAATGAGAAGCTGACTAAGGTAGTGTGCAAATTGATTGGTGCTCCCATTTATGTACCTGATTTTCAAGGGGAATTGTTGAAGGTAGCTAAACCTCATGTGATGGTAGATGTTTTGCAACTTGCTTGCATTTACATAAATTCTAGAAGGTTATGTCAATGTGGATGGTTGTGTTATTTCCCATAATATAATGATTTCATTGTTAATGAACCTAAATAATGGAGTAATCTATCTATCACAGGCGAGTTATTTGCAAACTGCATTAGAGATTGTTTTGTTGACACATGACACTAGATGTCCATGTTGTGTGGGGAATGCACCAATGGCATAATATGTTGTCTTCATCTCTATTTCATGTAGTTATTGCAAGTTTAGTAGAATGAGGAGTTGCACATGTAGATATGACAATTATCATTCTTGAATGCTTTCTAATGTGCCTTGGTCCAAAGAAACTTGGCCTTTGGCTCCAACCTTAGTCACTTGGGGTAAGGGATAAGCAATATGAGAGAACCCTAATGTGTACCTATGGTAAAAGTACTGGAGGCCCAAGAAGTTGTGGAGCTCCATTAGTTTCTTCACAATTGATCATTTGTGGATGATTTCGATCTTGGTTAGATCCACATGCAAACTATGTTCATTTGCGATGTATCCTAAACATTAAATTCTTTATGTGCCAAATGACCACTTCTCCAAGTTATTGTATAACCTTTGTTGCTACAGGGTGCTTGTTACTTGTTGAATATGTTTCGTATGTTATTCTTAGGTTTTGTTGAAGATAAGGATTCCATCTAGGTGTAAGACCATAAAATAATTAGCTAATTGCCATAGAATATTGTACATCATCCTCAAGTTGTTGTTGGCACACTAGTTAAGTCAAAAACCATGACCAAACACTTAAAGATACCTCCCTTAGATTTGAAGTCTATATTCCACATATTAGTGATCTCAATCAACACTTAGTAACAACCCGACTTAAGATCAACATTGCTAAACAACTTAGCACCTTTGAGCTAGTCAAGAATACCATCAATTTGAGAGATGGTGTACTAATTCTTGAAAATAATTATGTTCAAGGCTCTATAGTCAATATAGACTCACCATGTCCCATCCTTCTTTTGAAGGAACATAATATGACCCTCATAGGGTGTTGAGCTTAGTCTAATATGGCCCCTCGACATTGGTACACGAGCTTGATGTTTATTCTTCTCATTCTCCAAAATTGAGTGTTTGTATATAGGGCTTGGGTAAAGCAACAATCATTGTCCAATTGGTTGCATACTTTACCTAACAACGTGGAGGTATTCTTGCAATTGAAGTGAAGATCCCTTTGTATTCTTCCACTATTTAACTTACCTGCCTTCACTATAAAGAAGGACCCCTTACAAAGGCCTTGGTGGTTGTGGCGACATTATTTTCTCCATTTGATAGGAACATGAAGAGGATAACTCTACTTATTTGAGAGATTATCTCTTACACTTCTTGGCAGTGATAAAGTGACAACAATAATTAGGACTATTGTTGATATTTTATAAAACCCAATGATGTCATGGGCCCCAGATTAATAAACACCTTAACACCTCCACATATATGGTTTTTCTATAAAAAAAACATCACAAACTTCAAACAAGACAACATCACATAATACCTAATCTTTAAGAGATTAATGTTGTATTATGGACATTATTGTTCAATAATGTTGATGTCACATGCTTGACTCATCCCACCAATAATTTATAGGTGTGGTGTTGTTAATACTTCATTTTCTTCATAATTTTTTATAAAATTATTATCTTATAGGTACCAATAACATAATGCAACAATATCCTCTTCACCCATATTTATAAATGAAAGAGATAATTCCATGAAATCCTTAAATTTCTTTGGTTAGAAATTTTCGATAAGAATAATAACACTAAATTTTGTTTCATTATCCATTTTCCCTGGTTCGTTAACCAATTTTGTTAAAAATAAATTATGAATACAAATTCATATTATGTTTCATGTTGATTGTCAAACTATGACTAAGCCTTACCTAGGTTATTGAATTTTCATTGTTTTTTTGTTAATTTGTTATTGTTTTCGAGTCTTCAGCCCATGTGGGTGTATAAACTAACTTCGCCAACATATACCTAAACTAACTTCGCCAACATATACCTATAATTGCGGAAAACGTGCGCGCTGAAAAGATGGACCATGGAAGGTATAAATAAGCCGACAATTACGCGTATAAAAGGATAATGGAAAAATCTACGTAGAAATTAATGAATGGTGAAAAAATAGATACGGGTTGAGGTTTCACTATGTGGGAAATCAAAAGTTCTGAAAAGATAATAACAGTCAATCATAAAAATTAACTTTGGAAAATGTTTAAACACATTAATCTATAATACCGATTAAAATATTTATATTAAATTATAATTTTATTTTATATTATATATATATATAAAATAAATTTTTTAATTATAGAAATTTACTTTATTTATTTTTAATTTGTAAATAAGTTTTATATTAAGTATTCGTTTTATATTCAAATTAAAATATACATAACTATAAGATGTAATGTAAAAGCTAAAATGCAAAATGTATAATATAAATATAATGTAACAAAAAAATAAAACATAAAATCTCTATAAATTAAAGTAATGATTTCGTAATTATATTTAAATTAAATTAGTACACACCTAAAAACTTAATACTTACAATAAACTTAAAGATCACATAGTCATCTTAACAATAATGAGAAATTTTTGAACTTGTTGCGCACGTGCCTTGCAGGCCTCTGCACTCCCCTGCTCCAAGTTGCCTCGACCTCGGTCACCTGCCGATGCTATGGTCCCTCTGGAGACTTTTCCAGATGGTGACCTCCCTCCTGCCCCATCTCAGATGGCTTAGCTCCTTGAAGAAAATGTTGTTGCCTTCGCCTCTCTCTTAACTTCTCTTGGCTCTCCTAGATCTAGACCTTTTGTTTCCAAGTTTGTTAAAAAATTAGAAGATATCCCATAAATCATTCTTCCTCCCTCCCTTCCTCATTGTGCAACGCTCTCCCTCTCTGAACGCAAACTGGTGGGATAGTTTACAAATCTTTGGCCTTCTCCTCGATCGGTGCAAAAGTGTGTTGAACGAAACTGGTATTATTCAATCACTGGAAAAATCTCGATTAGGTTCTATGGAAGATGCTACTACACATTCCATTTTGAAACAAAAGAAGACAAAGACCTGATATTCAGAAATGACCCATATTTCATGGACACAAGGGGCCTATATTTAAACAGGTGGACTCCGGATTTCGATCTAGAGTTAGATGTGTCAAATGCTGTGCCAGTTTGGGTGTGACCCCCTCACCTCCCCCTCCATTGCTGGGGAGATGAATCAATCAAACCAATAGGAAATGCAGTGGGAAAATACATTGACAAAAGCAATCCAAAGGATAACATGCACGCGTGTGCAAGGATATGTGTTGAAGTAGACCTTGGAAAAGGCCTCCCGAAAGCAATGAAGATCAAAGTCGACAGTTGGATGCATATTCAGCAACTCGACTACGAACAAATCTCATTCAAGTGCAAGGTATGTCATGAATATGGTCACTTTGCTAATAGATGTCCGAAAAAACAAGAAAACGAAGAAGTAGAAGCTTAGGAACCAAAATGGGAACAAGTAAAAAAGAAATAGACAACAAGTAAATGACCTTCTCAACCCTCTTTGTTCCCTCAAGCTCCCTCTCTCTTAGCCCCTATTCTCTCAGACCCCCTCCTTGCCCCCTCTTCTTCTTTGCCTTCTTCCATCCATCCCCTCTCTTCCTCCAACATTATGGTCTCTAACCCCTTTGGCCCTCTCGAAGAGCCTGTCATACCCTCCTCTCCTCCTCCCTCCTCCCTGCTTCTCCCTTTCCCACCCCCTCCTCTCCCATCCTTCCCCTTAGCCCCCTCCCTCCCTCCTTTGATCGAATCCTAACAAGGAACCAATCACTATCCTCAGTAGACCATAAAAAAAAAACAAGGAAGAAAGTCAAATAAAGAACTAAGAGATGAAGCTGCAACAAAGGAGATGGCTATGGGTACACAACAGCCTATGGATACCTTCCTCGAAAAAAACACGGGAGATAAGGAGAAAAACCCCCATCCTTCCAAAGGGAAAGGACCCTCTGCCTCCAACCAAAATAAATAATGGATCTCGTCTCTTGGAACTGTCAAGGAATGGGAAACCCATTGAAATTCAATGCAGTCATATATTTATTAGCAATGGAAAATCCAAACATCCTCATGATTTAGGAGACCAAAATAAATGAACAAGAATATGAGAAAATGATCCAAAAAATAAGGAACTATGAAGGCATAACTGTCCAACCAACAAGTGCCTCTGGAGGTATCAACACTCTATGGAGGAAAGGAAAATGGGAATTAGTACATCTTCTAAAAGATCAACACTGGATTAAAACTGACCTAAGAAATAAAATCATTGATGAGAAATAATGTATGATTAATATATATTTGCCAAATCATTATAGATAGAAAGAAGCATGTTGGAACTCTCTCAAATATATTTGATCTCAGGTTCAAAACAGAAGCATCATAGTTGGAGGAGACCTCAACCTTGTCTTGAATGCCAATGAGAAGTTTGGTGGTTCCTTTAATGCTAATCCATCTAGGGGTTCCATTGAAAACATTATGGAATCCTACACCCTATTGAATATTCTTCCCAATAACAAAGATATACATGGAGCAATAAGAGAATCGAAAAAAGAAATATAAAAGAAAGGCTAGACTGAATTCTAATCCAAGATACCATATTAACAAACTACATCTCAATCACTTCTAGAATAGTCCACACTTCAGCATTGGACCACAAGTAGTGGTTATCTCCCTAGGTAATATGCGGAATCTGGGTCCAATCCCATTTCGATATTACCCTTCGTGGAATAGCAAAGAGGAAGTAAAAAAAATAACAGCAGAGGCTTGGTCCCAAAAGATTATAGGTTCTCCAAATTTTGTTTGGGAAACCAAATAAAAAACCTTGAGAAAGGAAATGAAAATATGGGCCATGAATAATCATAAAGAAACTCAGAAAAGGAAGGCAGAATTTAAAAAAAAATGGAATCAGTTCAAGAAACAAAAGAAGATCTAGAAGAAACAAAAGAAAGCCAATTTCAGGAAAAAAAACTTTGTTGGGAAATATATAGAGAGAATAGAACAGAGGAAGAGGAATGGAGATTAAAATATCGCAACCTTTGGCTGAAGGCGGGAGATAAAAACACAACCTTCTTTCACAATTCAATAAAGATGCATATAATCATAAACCAGATTGACAGTATAAAGGTAGAAGAGGACAGAGAAATTAGAGCTCAAGAAGCATTAAAAAGGGAAGCTTACAACCACTTTAAAAAGCTTCTAACAACAAAATTAGCAAATTCAGATTATGGAACTTTCATCCAACATATTCCCAATAAATTAAGTGAATAAAACAACTTGGAATTCACTAAAGAAGTCGATGAGATCGAGATTCAATTAGTAGTCTGGGACCTTCATGCGGACAAAGCACCTAGTCCTGATGGATTTTCTATTGCATTCTAGTGTTTCAATTGGCATATTATCAAAAAGGATTTTATAAGAATGATAAGAAACATTTTTAGGAAAAATAAATTAGGAGGTTTCGCCAACTCTTCTTACCTTCCTCTTGTCCCAAAAGAAGCAAGGTCCTCCACTTTCAGCCAATTTCGACCAATCTCCTTGTGTAACTCCTCTTATAAAATTATCACAAAAATCCTAGCCAATAAAATAAACCCCCTCCTCCCTGATCTTATATTAGAAAATGAAGGAAGATTCATGCCTAATAGACATATCCTAGACAATATTATGATAGTCCAAGAAGCTCTGCACTCAAGCTTATCAAGGAAAGAGTAGGGCATCATTGTAAAATTAGATATGGAAAACACATTCGATAGAGTTAATCTATCCTTCCTATCAGCAGTCCTCAAGAAATTTATTCTCAAGTGAGATAATAGAAGTAATCAAGCTTGCACAGTTGAACCTTGGATCATGCCTTTGATCAATGGAAGGCCAAGTGAGTTCTTCCAAAGTTCTCGAGGTTTGAGACAATGATGCCCATTATCTCATTTTGTTTATATAATAATGGCAGACTCATTGAGTAGAACTCTAGAAAGGAGCAAAAGAGAATGCACATTAATTGGCCTCTTCACAACCTCTGGAGTCAAAACCATCAATCACTCACTGTTTGTAGATGATACACTAATGATGGGAGGGGCTTCTTGCATAGTAGCCCAGAGGATAAAAAAAGTGCTGAATAATTTCATGGAGGTCTCAGGAGGACTCCTAAACAACAAAAAATGTAGAATATATGGTTGGAATGCGCCTCCTCGTACTCTTCAACTAATATCTCAAATTCTAGACATTCCCTTTCAAGCAAAATGGAGTCATTTCCTCTATCTAGGCCTCCCTATATCTAAAGAAATCCTGAAGACAAAACTGTGGAACAATCACATTGAGAAAATGAAAAATGGGTACAAAATTAGGGGATGAATTGGCTCAATTTAGCAGGCAGAGTGATCTTAATTAAATCAATGCTCACAACTCTCCCAATCTATCAGTTTACAACAATTTTAGCACCAGCTAGCATACACAAGCAAATAGAATTAATAATAAGGGGATTTCTATGGCAAGGAGGGAAATATGAATAAAAAAAGTTCAGTTTAGTAAAATGGGATCAAGTTACCTTGCCATACGAAAAAGAAGGTATGTTCATAAGACTCCCAACTCATTTGAATTTGGATCTTTGGGCAAAAATAGCATGGAGGCTTATCACATGGAAGGATTGTTGGTGGAAGCAAGTCTTCAAATATAAGTATATGAACCATGCTCGATCTCTCCTTATGGTAGAAGGAATCCCGATCAGGCCATGCTCTCAAGTTTGGAAACTAGTCAAAGAAGTCCCCCGCTCATCAAGGAGCACTCTTATAAACTCCCTGGGAATGGAAAAGGTACTTACTTATGGGAATATAGAATAATTGGGAACCCTCCCCTAGCCTCTCATTCACATCTCCAAAATTTAAGAAGATGGATGAGCTCAAAGGGAATAATCACTCTGGAAGCAATGTCTCTTTGGAAAAAGAGTAATTGGGCAGATTGGAAGATCCCCATCCTCCCTCAAAATCTCAAAAAATAATTAGATGGAGATAGGTTGAATATCACTTTGATCGGCACATATTAGAGTGACATAACACACATATTAGATGATATTAGATGGAGATAGGTTGAATATCACTTTGATCAGCACATATTAGAGTGACATAACACACATATCCAAAGGAGATACTTCACATATCAGGTGCATAGACACAATAACTATAGTTTTTGATTGGCTAGTCGTAGAGCTACTCGCTCATGAGATGGAAGGGTATGCTTGATCTTATTCCTCTTCTACACAATTTCACCCAAAAACTCATTTCATTCAAGCCTTGATTGAAAGAATTAAGGTATTGAGCGATCTCCAAGTAATCGATTGGAGCTACGTGAGCTACTCCTAGCCACAAATACATAAAAACATGAAAATATATTTAACATTTGGTATGGAACCTGCTAATCGTATTACTCCTTTCTCTCCATCACGTTTGGAAAAGGAGTGAGATAAACAAATTCTATTTTGATTGTCTCGTATATAGATATATAATATAAATCATGTGCGGTTGAGAAAGAAAATGCTTTGTAGCTGAGGCGAAGCTAATAAGAAACGAATGAAAATGATTGTTGCTAAGTGGACGGAGATCAACTTCTTTTCAACACAAGCAATGAGACCCCATGATGTCCTCTCTCTCTTGCCCATCAACTCTAAATTATTATTATTATTATTATTATTGGTATGGATTATTTTAATGCCTCAACCGACGTGTTACATTTTCACCATTTTTAATAATTCAAAATTGTGTTTTTATTCTATTTTGAGAATTGGGATCACGCCCTACCATCTAACAGGGTGGGCAATGAGATTTGAATTGTGCATATGGTCTACATAGGTAGCTGGTAGGTGTTATAACATCTTTCAATGCTCATGTATACCATATGCTCTTGTATGGCCTGGGCAGTTCCCTTTCCCTTGCAGGCTTGACTAGATCTTAAAAAATGTTTTTCGAAATCCATATGCGACTCTGCCCACTTCAAAAGTGCGTACATGCACAGTTCCTATGAACTATGTTCGTGTACAACATTTTAAAATTTGAAAAAATATAATAAGCTATTTTTTTGGGTGGGGTTTACATGTTTTACCGAAAGCCCACCTCAGGAGCCTGTGGCCTAACTAAAATAACCAATTTGAGGTGGTATATATACACCCCTTGGATAGACCTAAGGAATATCATATGGGAGGTATCGATGCTATACCCAAATACCCCCAGATTAAGTCTACATTTCAAGTATCTCCTGCACTACTAGACTAGAGGAAACCCTTGTTTCCTTGAAAAGATGTCCAATTCTCCTATCTAACATATCCTTTTCATTTATTATAGAGGAAGTCTATGTTGGCTTAGCCTAGACGGATCCATAGGAGGTTTTTGTCAATACCTTTGGCTTGGATTAGCTTGTAGCTTTCCTGTACTGGTTGCTATTCGTTAATAAAGAAGCTCATGCCTTGTTCCCAAAATATGTTGTCATCTTATGAATGTGTTGACGATTTTGGACCCGCCAACATTCAAGGGGTCTCCTTGATATGTGGTCCTAATTAGACCTCACACCATTTGGGATAGGATCCCCATCTGGAATATGGCCCTGTTTCTAGTTATCTTAAAGATATGCCTTGGCTCTAGCAATCAGTAAGATATAGGAGTGAAAATGCGCCTTCGAAAGTCAGGGGGTGTTCTGGGTGAGTGTTCAATCATATGTGTGTCAAAGTTCTTTCACTGCGGAGGGGAGGAGAAGTGAGCCTCTAAAAGAGAGGTAGTAGTACCACCCTAGTAGAGACACACACGAACAATAAGGATTCATACAACATCAAGAAAAATAGTCCACATAGATGGGACATTCATTGCAACCAATGTAACAACGAAGATTTGTCTAATATCCAACAGAATAGTCCACGAGCATGCAACAACAATAATATATAACACATTCTCAATATGATAAGTATTGAAATAACCGAAATAGTTCGACTACTTTAGCATAGATGAATGCAAACATGAATTATAAAAATTCATAGAATAGTCTTACAAATATCCATAATCCATGCATGAAGAATGTGATGGCCCATAAGGCTTCTTATATTAAGTAAAAGTTTCAAGCCACATGTATACAACAAACACCACTAGCTCCAATAGTGGAGCGTTGGAGCCACTCCTTGCTCCTCAAAAGAACTAGCTTATCTCTTTACTGCCTTGTGGGAAGAGCCAAGGTGAAAAGCCCCTTGCACTTACAATGAGGGTGTATATATAACAATGAGGACCTGATGCTTCACCTTCCTTGTGACTCTTCATCTACCCTCATGACTATTTGATTTCTATCAAGTTTCAACTTTACATGACTCTTCGTATTCCATACATGTCCTTTCGACTTTCACTTTAAAATACATTTTTTGAAACATAATTTACATCATTAACCACAATGGTGTGGCATGTGAAAACTCATGATATGGCACTGCTGACATAAACTTGATTGATGATGTGGCAATGTCAAGTCACTGCCTCCATTGTGTTCTGAGGGTCTGCTTGAGAATGCTTTTCTTTTCATCTTCGCATGGCTTGGTGATAAGGAATCTTCAATGATCTCAAGTCTTGAATGATGATCACAAATTGGTGTCCATTTTCTTTCTCTTGATTGATCATATTACATACTGAGCTACAAGAATGCCTTTCATCATGTTTCAGTCTTTCATCTCCTTCATCATCTCTCCATGGCATGATAAGGTACATGTTTATGCAATTCACTCACGACGAGATGACATCAGTCTGAAAGCCCCCTAGTCTAAGATTTTGCATATTGATCATTGACTGAGCCAGAACCAAATGGAAAGATAGGAAAGGGGCTCAATGACTGCGTCGTTGCGTAGTTCAAGAGGGAGCCTTGAGCCTTGAGGTGCACAATGCACAATTCAGGTTGGGTTGAGGGAGAAAACTGCACAATTCTGGAGATCAGTGTAACAGGCTGAGGGGATGAGCATTGGGT
The DNA here is from genome assembly GCA_031772625.1 of Pinus tabuliformis. Lineage (NCBI taxonomy): Eukaryota > Viridiplantae > Streptophyta > Pinopsida > Pinales > Pinaceae > Pinus > Pinus tabuliformis. The sequence goes on along the minus strand of CM062817.1, from coordinate 100,895,896 downwards.
GAGCACATTACGTAGTTTCGGGGGATAGGGGAGATTGGTCCATTGCACAATTGCATAGCTCAAGGGATGAGCTTGAGTTTAGTGACTGCACAATGCACAATTAGGGCCAGGTTGGGAGAAGAAATTATGCAATTATGGGAGCCAAGGTAGAGGTTTGAGCACTGAAACTACGTGTAGTAGTCCTAGGAGGTAGGAAATGTGCATTGCGTAGTGACAAGAAGAAAGGTCACAAGTAGAGGACTAAGGCCGCGCAATGTGTAGTTCAAGGTTGGGTGAAGCTAGGTTGCTTGGCCGAGACTCTTTTCCAGAAAAGTATAAGTGCGGGATCAGTGAGACTGATGTGAATAGTGATAAGACTTCGACTATGATCACACACTTAGAATAATTGATGACACAACAACAAATATCATCTAGGAGACTTGACAATGCATTTCCCTTAGTGTGACAACTTTACAATGAATTACAATTAGTGCGACACCAAAGATATACTTTATGACAATAATGACAACACTTGTGCGACAATGCTTGAAACTTTGGAAATGAATGCGATGAATGTTTACATGGTTAGAACAAATCATTTACACAAACATGACCTCTTGAAACCACCATAATAGGATTATATACATGATGCGACAACCAACATGAGAAAATACAACATTTTTTCTATATTGTAAAAGGGAGACAAATACTTCAAGAAAACACATGGAATGAGTTTCAATGTTTGCGAAGACAATGTACAAGACCAAGGAAGGCTTTGAAATTAAGCGTAGGCCAAAATTTTAGAGGGTGTTGTAGCAACGACAACGAAATGTTAACTTATCATGTTGCTTATGATGATCTAACATATCTATATGCATGTGCTTTGAATTCTATTATCTGTATATGAATCTGTAATTGATTTGCGGGTCTGCACATTTTGGAGGAAGCGAAGGGTTTGGACCTTATGGGATCTACCTCAAATGTAGGACCCCCGGGTACGTCTCCAATCCAAACTTTTGAGAATTAAAAAGTTTTCCATGCTTACATGAGTGTTCTTTATCATTTTTATATTCCACTATATTTTGGCTTCTAACCTTGGCTCTCGGGAATCTTTACCACCAACAAAATTGGCCACTCCGCTAGGGAATACTTTTGAAGTATTTCCTAAAAGGGTTGTTTTGATTGATCTGGGTCATTGGTATGTTACTTCACTGCTTTTTTAAATCTTCTGTAATCTTGCATGACTTGATCTCTCTACCTAATCTTTTATATTTGGGCCTATTCTTTTAATTTATCTCAATTTACCTTCTATATGTGTTTTCTCTTCTGAACAATCGTGTACATATGGATTTGCTTCTATTGCAACACACATATATGCATGTTGCTTCACTCATAGTCGCGTATATACACATAATTTATTTTGAAAAGTTGTGTATATATCTAAAAAGTGAAAAAAAAAAAAATTATGAGTCTTTTGAAGGTATGATAAAGTCTTTATATGCTTTTGAAGTCATGTTGAAGTCTAAAATATTGTGGTTAACAATCCTTTTTGATATCTTTCATTTATGTGAAGAGAATCTTGTGTCAACCTAGGGTTTTCATTTTGGTGAAGTCCATTCTATGCGAAATTGGGTTCCAAGTCTTCTCTGTGGAGTATCTCGCTATTTCTCTACTTTGGAAGATATCCATATTACTTTTAAAGCTCTATATTACCCAATTGTCTCCTTGTTTCCTTTTATGACCTAAAGGTTGATCTTGTTTTATTTTCTCTCTTGTGATCTTGAAAGGGTTTCAAGTTCTTTTGTAGATCTAAGATTTCAGTTGTTTAAGGTCTTTATGATCTTCTGAATCTCTTTCATCTTTCTTTACCGAATTCTTGAGGGTTCAATGCTCTTGTTTGCGCTAGTTTTTTTTTTTCAATTGTTATGTTTGCAATTTTGACTTGGTAAACTTGAGTCTTCCTCACCTATTTGGTGTCGAGATCCTTGAAATACTTCTTTTTCTGAATATTTGGGTTTCAAATTGATAAAAATAAAAGAAATAATTTACTTGCTTTTTGTTTTGTTTTTTTTTTTTTTATTTCCTTACTTGGTAATCTTTTGGGTTTTCTCAAACATGCAAGTTTTTATGGAAAATTCAGACATTATTTGCTTTGGGAAGTGCCATCAATTTTGAAATTTGCTTCTTCTTGCTTCTTTGATTTTCCATTATGTTATTGGTTACATTTGCTTATCCCTAAAGTTATTTTTGAATCTTGCATTTGCATACCAGTGTGGATTAGGTTAGATGCATTTAGAACAAGCAATTAAAAATTTTTGTTAGATTTTGAATGTGTGAGTGCCTATTGAAAAAATAAAAGATTTTTTTTTCTTTATTAGATTCTCTAGAACCTTGTAGAAATAAATTTTCATCGAAGAAAAAGATTTGCATTTGCATATAGCTTAAGTTTTCTTATTGATTTATTTTGCATTAGAACATCATTAGTTGCACTTCCATGCCCCTAGTCCTAAATAACAAACACTAAAATGAATGCGTAAAATAAAATGAACTATAAATTTTTCTTTTGTCATAGAAACACCAACTAGTATAGGGCATTTAGGGCCTTGGAATAGGTGTGTGGAGAGTAAAATATCCAAGGCCACTGTAACTCAAATTTAGAGGTTGATTAAAGAGTGGAAATTCAATGTTGTATAGGCTATCCGGGAAAGTTCCTCTAACACAGGGGTAAAGCATGAGGATGTGCGAAGATAAGGAAAAATAGATACCCCCTCTCCTACTTGTCCAACTATGTTCCCACAATTGTTCCCCCCTACCTTCTAACTACAAACTGGTAACTTTAGTTGTATTTCCTAGGGACCACACAGGTGATTGCAGGGGGGATGTCCATGGTACATGAGACAAATATTGTATCACTTTCATAGTACTTTTAGAGGGTGCCCCGCAAAGTAAGGGTACTTGTACCGACAAAGGCTATTGTCTGGAGGTCAACATAACTGTTTCTCATACCTTCGCTGGTAAGACTTGGGCCCTCATCATCCCAGCTTACATTCAAAGGCCCCTTTATTCACTTTCTTGTATTTTGGTGTCCAGTCCTAACCACCTGAAGCAGAAATACTTAGAAGTTATTTGTTTATCTGTATCTTTAGGAATTTATACTGGAGTGCTCTTTTCTCTTTGTATTTAGTTGGATTTAGGTGGATTTTGTCTTGTCACTTTTGGACCTTTGATCCTAAGTGACTGACCAACCACTCCACTAGTCTTGAAAGGTTTTTAGTCTTTCTCTTGAAATTGTGAAGTTGCCACCTTAAGGGAAAAGGTTTGATTGTGCATATCTCTTCCTTGCAATGTCATTTGAACAATCTTGTAGGGGAAGGATCTGTACATAAGTTGGGTATGGCCAATGTTCCTATGGATACCAATAAAGGGACCCCTTCAAAAGGGGATCCTTGTGATTTTCATTTCTTTGGAAATGTTGGTGCCCCCTTTATGGCCACTTTGAATATTCATGGATTGAATTTAAGACTACTAGTTTGGATGTGGTCCACTTCGAGTATTCCAAATGTTCTTGAATCTTCTTAGATGAATGATTTATTTCAAGGGCATCAAATGGGTGTTAATTGTTCATCTTCTTCGCCAAATAAATATGGGCTTCCTCTTTCTTCTCCGTATTGTAATAAGAAATCTAAAAAAGGGAGGATTAAAAACAAGAAGAAGAATTCTCTTCATGAATCATCACCAAACTATGCAGTTTATGTTGGAGATGAGCCTTCGACCACTGCAATTCATGTTGGGGGCATAAGTCTAGTCAATGTTAGTCATACTAGAAATGGGTCACCTACCTCTGTGAGTCATGTTGTTGATGACTCACCTACTTCTATGAGTCAGGCTGGGAGCACAAATCCCATCTCTCTTGGGAAGGAGTCACTAACCTGTGCAAATCATGTTGGAGACTCACCACCAACCACTACAAGTCATGTTGGAGACTCAACACCAATCACTGAAAGTCATGTTGGAGACACTCCACCAAACATTGCTAGTCATGTTAGGGGCATTGATGTTGATCAGAAACCTAGGCATAGAGGATTTAACCCTAAGTTCCCTTGTAGGCTATGCAAGGGAGATCATCTTACTCATTTGTGCCCTAAGATTTCAATGGTACAAAGGTTGTTGTCCAAGTTTGAAGGTTCTTCTACTCTTGAATTTTTTATGGTTTCTCAACAATCTACTCAGCCATTGGTTGATGAAGTGGTTGAGCCAGTGCAATCTTTGGTCAATCCCACTCCTCTTTTGGGGGGTGAAGTGTCTACTAACAAAGTCTTCTTGATTTATAGTTTAGAGTCTTCTAGAATAGGGGGCATGTTGGTCTCTTTGAGTGTACCCCCTTCAAGTTATAGGAGTGTTTCCTTTGATTGGGATAATCTTGTTGAGCCTCGTCTTCCTCATTTTGTACCTTTTCAAATAGGGGTTAGAGTAAATTCCACAAATGTCTATTGATATATGGTGGATGAAGGATCCTCTGCAAGTATTATATCCTCCTTAGTTTGGAAGGATTTGGGTTCTCCAAAGTTGCTAGCAACTGATAGTCAGTTGCTAGCCTATGATAAAAGACCCAATGAATCTATGGGTGTTCTTCCTCAATTTCCTATCACATTAAGTGGGAAGACTATCTTAATCGATATGGTGGTGGTTGATCAACCTTTAGACCTTAATATGCTCCTTGGGTGTGATTATGTCTATGTTATGAATGTTGTGGTGTCTTCACTCTTTCAAGTGATGTATTTTTCTCATAACGGAAGTATTGTCACCACTGATCAACTTGCATATGATAATCATCATCCTAATTTGAACTTAGTTCGGAATACCCCTTGGTATGTTCCAAGTGTTCAAGTAGACTCTGCCTTGCCATGAGTGAAATATGTGGCATTATATCCTCAATGCTCAATTTCTTTTGAGAAGGGTCCTTTGAACTCTTATTTTCCTTCTCAGGACTTGATCCCAATAGTTGATCGAGTGATTTCTCCTATGGGGGCATGGGAACCCTCTCTTCCCCTTTTTTATCCTTCTAGTTCTCATGATTTCTTGGATGTTGATTTGCCTTCATAGGAGGAGATACTTGAAGCCATGAGTTTTAGCTACTAAAGGAGTCCTTGGCCTGAGTACTGCAAGGGGCTTATCCTGAAGAATTATTATATGTAAGTCGCAAGGTTGTGTGGTTCCCTGTACCATATTGTACATATAAGGTATGTATTTTCAAGTTTCATATTCTATAACACAAGCTTTTACTTGAAGTTTATATATGGGATGTATTAACTGCTTGCCTAGTGTTCCTTCTTATGTCCACAGAACTTTGAAGACTTTTCTTTTGGGTATTTTCATGGTTGATTTGCTCTAACAGGTATTGGATCTTGAAACTATCATGTAGGTAAGGTTCTTCACCTACATTGTGCATTATCAATTTCCTTTTATGTTTTGGCCTTAGGATTGACCCCACTAAGTTGTGACATAGAACCTTCTCGCGGCTTAGAAGTGTCATAACTTGAGTGGTAGAGTCTACCTTATCATGGGCGCTTTAGATAGTAACTTTTTTCCACTTAGCACCCATGTTGAAGTTTTGTTCTTAGGCTTGAGAGTCCTCTTTAGTCTTGTCATGACTTTGCGTTGAAGCCTCATTCTTCTTCCTCGCTCTTGTTTTGACTTTATACCCTAGAGGCTCCCATGTGTTGAGTTGTACTATTGCATTGTATATTGACCACTTGCACCTTTTTTGGCCTTAAGTCGACTTCATTTGAATTTTGTATAAGCCACTTTTGACCATGACTTTTCTACAAGATTAAGCCATGCATTCATTAGCCTTTGCAAATTGACACTGTTTTTACCTTGGAGGGAACGTTCCCTGAGTGTCGATGACAAAAATCCATAACCTTGCATTGAGCATAGGAATGTTCTTGTCCCAGGAACTAGTTCACCCACCTTTGACACTTGTTCCCTCCACTATACTTTAGACATTGTTTTATTCCTTTCCATGCTTTATAATATGAAAAAGACAAATAAATCAAATATTCCAAAAAAATAGCAGGAAGGGGACAATTTCTTCATCATTGTTGGCAACAAGAGTCAGTTGTTTCGCCCTTGAACAAAGCACTTAAAATATATGAGTATCCCAACGATCAGGTTGGGACTTAGTTTGATTATAGGGAAGCAAAAACCTTTTTTCAAAGTTAGTACTCCTCCAGTTGGTTACTATTCCTATCATATGGAGAGTTTGTTCATGGCTCCTATATCACAAACTTATACAAATTTCATTTTGTGACGCCTTACAAGTCACAAAGTGTTGTGATTTTTGTTCAAGGGAAGTTAGCCTATGTGTCGTCCATTCTATGGTGTCTCTTGACTCATTTCTATCGACCATACCCGGTCTGTCTAGTTATTCTCACTATCACATCAACTACTTGGTCCTTTATTTATGTCAGTTAAGAAGGTACCCATTGACTCTTGCTGACGGGTATGCTCTTATTGACTCTGAAAAAAGTTTCTTTGGAAGTAGGCCTAGAGTCGCACCCTAGACCTATTTACATCATTGATAGGTGACCTTGTTCTCATCATCAATCAATATCATGGGTCTTTGACTGAGTGACTTCCCTTGTGTTCAATGTCATATTACATTATCACACATTGGGATTCATCTAGTACCTTGGTTTCGATTTGACTCTATTAGTCGATTCCTCGACACTGTGTTAAATTTCATTATTGTTTGGTTCATAGGATTTCTTTCGTGCACTAGCTACATCTTGTGCACACCATAAATGTATTTGGTGGTGGTTCATCTTTATTCCTCTGTGTCCTTCCAAATTATTGGCTTGCGGGTTACGCTCACACTGGTTGATGTGGGATGCTTTAATGCCTTCCTTCCAACAAATCGTTTCCCATTGACTCTAACTCATTTCTCTGGGAACAAGGTCTAGAGTTCTTTTTCAGTACCTTAGGGTTTGCAATAATCAGTGGTAGACTCTTTCGCTATTGACAATGAGAATACATCAATGTTACTCCATTGATATATTCTTTCAAGTGTTCGACTTCAACACATCTATTCACACTTTTTAGATTGTACTAGGGTACCTTGACACTCATAATCTATATTGGTGAGTTGTCTCGCGTTTGTTAACAATATAAGTTAATGACTAGTAATCAAACGATTTTTCACATGGTCGAATTCAGCTCATTTACTTCCTTAGTGTATAAATGTACAATCTGCGGTCGGTGAAGACCTTAGGTTGGGTTAGCATCTCAGTTCACTTGACGGTTCCTTTAGTTTTTTGCCAGTGACATCCTCCAACTTTATATGTTGCACACTATTTCAGCAACATCCTATATGTTGGCACCCGAGTTTTATGCAGTGCCACTACTCTGTCTACACGACTTGGTACTTTTGAGGGGATCAATTATACAACATATTTTGTACAAATATCCTCCTATATGATACTACGGGGGGCTTCACTCAATGAACCTTTGACATATCACATGCGTTCGTGGCATATTAAACAATACCCTTAATTTAACTAAATATTGGAAAATATCTCTAAAAATCACATTATTTAACCCCCTACCAATATGAACCAAATACACCTTCCCAATTTAAAAACCCCTATTTTCACTACATATTGTAGGTATCCATTTTTTGATTAACATTTTTTATACCCCCTTTATATTTTTTCATTAACTTTGGGATCCACTTTTTATACCTACCAATATAAAAACCTTGTACCCCTGTATATCCCCCAATATATTATGTCATTTTTTTCTCAATAAATATCCCCCAATATGAACCCATGTGATATGGTATTTCTCCCCCGATGAAGCCCCCGTGTATGATACTAAGACATACCTCCGTTGTATGATCTAATGTTCCATTATGTATTCTTCTTATCACTATCACACTTATGTATACATCATGGATCAACTAGTGGACATGCTTTATTATCTCTAAGCATGGGTATGCCCCTCTAAGGCATGAGTCTTCAATCTGACTCCTTGGGTATTTTATAGACTGGAATTTGGTGATCTCCTCCTTAGTTTTTCAGACGACTCCTCTCTTATACTTAACGTATTTCGGCCGTTAGTCCCCACTTGACCTCATACATTAAGGGGCATCTATTATAGCATCTTTCAACACTCTTGTAGACCAGATGCTCTTGTATGGCTTGGGCAGTTCCCTTTCCTTTGCATACTTGACTTGATCATAAAAAAAGTGTTTTAAAAAATCCATACATGGCTCTTCCCACTCCAAAATCACGTACATACGTGGTTCCTCGGAACTATATCCGCGTACAACATTTTAAAATTTGAAAAAAATAAATATTAAGCTATTTTTCGGGCGGGGTTTACGGGTTTACCGAAAGCCCACCTATAAGAGCCCATGACCTAACTGAAATAACTAGTTTGAGGTGGTATATATGAAACCCTTGGGTAGGCCTAAGGAATATCATATCAAAGGTATCGATACTATATCCAAATTTTGCCAGATCAAGTCTGCATTTTTCCTGTGCCTTTTGCACTCCTAGTCTATAGGAAAAACTTGTTTCCTGGCAGAGATGTTTAGTTCTCTTATTTAGCATTTCCTTTGCATTTATTATAGAGGAAGTCTATGTTGGCTCAGGTTGGACAGATCCAAAGGAAGGTTTCGTGTAAATTTGGCTTGGATCAAGTTGTAGCTTTCCTGTACTTGTTGGTATTCATTTATAAAAAAGATCATATCTTGTTCCCGAAATATGTTATCATCTTATGAATGTTAACTTATCATGTTGCTTATGATGATCTAATATATCTATATGCATGTGCTTTGAATTCTATTATATGTCTATGCTTCTATAATTGATTTGTAGGTTTGCACATTTTGGAGGAAGCGAAGGGTTTGGACCCTACGAGATCTACGTCAAACGTAGGACCCCTAGGTATGTCTCCTATCCAAACTTTTGTGAATTTGAATGTTTGCTATGCTTGCATGAGTGTCCTTTATCATTTTTATATTTCGCTCTCTTGGGGCTTCCAACCCTAGCTCTTTGAAATCTTTCCCATCAATAGTAGGTATATCCCCCACCCCTCTGTGATCATATATCATCATGGCGCTCACTCCATAATAACAAAATAATAAAAGCTTATGGGATGTCTTTCCCTAGTGTAGTCATAGGTCGTGGGTTCCCTCTCCATGAATGACACAAAAGTCGAGATACAGGCGCCGACTCCGGCCCCGCACATGTAATATAACAATTATAATACAAGGTAAGTGGACTGCAGAGGAGTTCCATTATGTGGAGAAAGCTTTCAAGTTTTCATTGTGCATTGTGGAGTTTTTTACTGAATGCATTTAGATGGATTTGTAAAAGGGTCATAACCTGTAGCTTGTTTGATCGCACTAATAATTACAAATTTTGTGAACATGGACAAATAATAACAACCTAACGACGTTGTGCAGAATTGTGATACTATCGAGAGTGCAAAGCTCCGCACTCCTGCAGAATGAACTTAATCCATACAACAAATGAAACACCTCACTCCCACAATGAAAGCTTCCTCTGCATAGTGAAAGCTTTGCAAAGGAAAACTTGCTCTGCACAATGAAAATTAATAATATTAATTGAAAATTTGTTCAGCCCCCTCGCATATGTGAATGGCCTACCACTGCCTAGGCTTTGGCATCATTAGGCAGAGCAGTAGCATAACAATGTCATTGTTAGTGTTAGTGTTAGAGAACTTGTCGACGAAATGACACTCACAAAATCAATTATTTTTTTTAAATGAATTTTTAGGCACTGACAAACACTGAAAATAAAACACCCTCCACCAACAGAATTATGTCCCATGAGAACTCGTTGAACCAATTGAAAATTAAAAATAAAATTTTTAGAAAATTATTTTTGAATTTACAAAAAAAATAAAAATATTTAACATTATCCCAAAACATTAATTAAAATTGTAAAAGACATAACAAAATAATGCAAAATTAATACACTTTAACCCCAAAACAAATAACTCAAATAACACTTGAAATAAATAAACAAAATTTAATAAAAAGATACCAACACTATATTATTATGAGCATAGTACTCAACTATTGTAAAACTATATTATTATATACATACCATTGAACTATTGTAAAACTATAACAAAATATTTTATTTAAAATAATTAATTCACAGGGAAAATAATTTTAGTCCAAAACAATCTCAATAGTTCTCTTATTGGAAATAAAAGCAAAATCTAATAAAAAAATAGCAACACTATATTATTATGGAGTTGTCTATAATGGGACTTTTTGGAGAATCGGCGGAAGAAATTGAGGTTAAATCTTGATTTGTTGCAGTTAAAATGGTTTTTTAACTGCATATTTGGATTCAGCACCCTGAAAAACCCCTGGGACGCTTTCATTGTGCAGAAACTAGCTATCAAACTTGCGATTCCAATAAATTCCTGCCCGATTTCGACCGGAAAAACCCGCCAGAAAGACTTTCAAAAAGTCGTGTTATAAACAACTGCTATTATTATGAGCAAAAGTCGTGTTATAGACAACTGCTATTATTATGAGCATATTACTGAACTATTGTAAAACTATATTATTATGAGCATAGTACTAAACTATTGTAAAATCATAACAGAAATATTTTATTTAAAGTAATATAAAATAACAAAATATTTTATTTAAAATAATTAATTCAAAGAGGAAAATAATTTGAATCCAAGACAATTTCAATAGTACTCTATGGAAATATGTTGATGCAGCGATATGGATGTAATTAGAGGGTTTTTAGATATGGATTTAATTAGAGTTGTTTTTAGTTTGATTTTTTAGATTTTTTTGTGTTTGAATTTGGTAAAATAATTGAGATAAAATTTTGATTTGTATTATTTAAATTGATTTTTTTTATTATATATATGGATTCAATGTCCTAAAAAATCTCTAAGATATTTTGATTGTGTAGGGATTACAATCAAATTTGTAATTTCAATAAATTCCTATTTAAACTAAAAAAACCCATCCCAATTTACCGTAGAAAAATCAAATTTTAATAATTTATGACGGTAGAGTGCAGTTTAAGAAAGACATATTTTCTGTCACCAATCAAACGGAAAATTTGATATGATGTCATATTTATCGTACTCAGTACCCATAATCGATTTGATGTCATATTTATCGTAGTCAGTACTCGTAATTGACTTTACTGACGAAAATATCCTATATTTTCTGTCACCGAATAGAACGGATTTTTTTTTATCGATGGTAATACTTAGCATAGTCACTACTTATCTTGACTTTACCGACACAAATGGTTTCAAAACTTTAATCGAAAGAATCGAGGGTCGATGGCGACATGATTACATTATTTGTATTTGTTACTGTTTGTTTGGTAGGCGGGCCGTCACCGCCGTGTTTTGGCCGTTACCCGAGAGAAGAGGGATGGAATTTCAAATCGATGCTACGCGTCAAATATTGACAAACATTTTATGTATTCCAAAGTATTGATGAAGGGCAGGTGGGGAGGTTGGCCGTATTTGACAGCTATTATCCGTCAAATTCCATGCTTCCACGACACGCGCGGAAGTTGACAGGCACGAACAGAAATTTGTCGTTGATTTGACTTTAGTGGTTATTTCGCACTATAAATTGCTAGGACGTCACGTCAAATCATTAACAATGACTTTTCCTTACGAAATATCAACGATCATCTCCACTCAAATGTCACCACGAGGTTATCGCTGTCAAATGTCCTGTTTGAAACGTTCATATCATTTCTTTATGAGGTACCGGATGCGCCCTGTCATTTAAATTTCAAAGAAAAAACAACTGTCATTTTAATATTCCAGTACATGTTATTTCCAAGCATTTTCCACAAAATTTCAATATTGCTGTATCATTGTGGAAAAACAACTGTCATTTTAATAGTCCAGTACATGTTATTTCCCAGCATTTTCCACAAAATTTCAATATTGCTGTATCATTGTGGTCTGACAAAGCGACATCTTCTTTAAGAGTTTGAAATATCCATATGTGTTTTGCCACCACTTTTATTTCGTTCTGATTTATGTCATTCAATCTGAAAAGTATTTAAGTCGTGTCTCCACTCGTGAGCTCCTCGCTTGCAGCTTCTTTGTAAGAATAGCAAAAGAAATCTATTTTCTCTGAAAATAAATGCTACATATTGCGTTTTTGTCGCTTCAACGCTGCCATCAAAACAGGCTTTTTATTATTTCAAGACTCAAAAGTGATATCCAATAATCATTATTTCTACTGCGCGACAATCACGCCTGCTTTTTCTTTTCTTTCTCCGCTGCTTCTTGGACCAGGGGACCTGGATGTTGGATATACGATCTAACATCGACTTGTCAGATTGGTCGTACTACGAATAATATTAAAAGGCTAGAAATGACGGAAGTTCCTATTCCCACTTTTATAAGAAATAAGTTTATTAATACGGCCTGACATGCGCCCCTGATAACCCCATGTAACATGGCGTTATTTTTTTCCCACCTTTATAGGAGTTTCCTAACCCCATGTAACACGGCGTTATTTTTTTTCCACCTCTATAGGAGTTTCCATGAAGTGACTGTCAGTTGATAAATAGCGTGGTCCCACACGCTTTTGAATATGGTTTAGACCTATTCACGCGGCGTACGATAAGATGTTGTTTCAGTAAATTCTTGACTTTGCATTTATTTAGAAAAAATGGCCAAACAACTTTCATCTCTTTTCTAAAAATCAGTGGAAAATCTGCGTGGTCCCACATGCTTTTGAATATGGTTTAGACCTATTCACACGGCGTATGATAATGGATATTGTTTCAGTAAATTCTTGACTTTGCATTTATTTAGAAATAATGGCCAAACAACTTTTATCTCTTTTTTATAAATCAGTGGAAAAACTAATATTGTTTCAGTAAATTCTTGACTTTGTATTTATTTAGAAATAATGGCCCAACAACTTTTATCTTTTTCTTTATAAATCAGTGGAAAAACTAATTTAGTTGTCAAATTAGTATTGTGGAAAAAATTATAGTAATCTCGTTGTCAAATCAGTGTTAAAGGCAATCATCCATCTTTGGTGACTTATCATTATTATTCAAGGAAAATCATGTCCCCTGGAATGACCAGCACAATGACTTGTCACCATTATTCAAGGAAAACAGTGTCCCCTGGAATGACCCGCTAGTGGCTTGTGAGGGGTACACTTTCACTATTGGCTAGATGCCTATGGGTCTTGGGCCATTAACCTGTTTCCTAACATCCTAGGAACACAAACTCTTAACCAAACAAAAGTAAATTTAGAACATACTCCAAATACAAAATTTCCAATCTAGATTTAAGACATCTTTGGTTTATATTTTTAGATTTAGTTACGAGAGAATCCACAGTAAAAACAATTTTTCGTCAACGTTTCAAATCCCAACCGGGATCCATCATCAGGACCTTTTGAATGTTGATAGTATAAGAGCTTAAATGAGGTATTTAAACAGTTATGAGGAGAGAAGGATGAGATGAATGTCGGTTTTTTCACACAAAAAGCTACCTCCATGCTGATTCCCACCATCACCCAGCCCAAAAGTTTGGTGTTCTAAACACCCTTGCTATCAGAGCTCTTTGAATCTCTGACCCTGAGTGTCACGCTCCTACACTGGCGGTACTCTTCCAACCGCACTATAGCGAGGTGCAGCACTACCAACCGTTTTCTTTTCACCAATACTTACGATTGTAGACTACGCCTAACATTCCATACTTAGTTTATTTTTTCATTACCAAGTATTATCTTTGTCCTTTATACAGTGAAAGCCCATAACATTCACATAAACAACATTATACAATAGAAATGCACAACAGTATAAAGGGAGGGGCAACTCCTTGCAATATGAGTCTGCCCGAATCAATATATATAATCTTCTTTTATAAGTACAAGTTAAATTTTGGGAAACTCCAAATTTACACTTAGCCAAATTTCCAACTTCGGCAAACTCGATTTCCCAGCTTGTCGGCGCCTCCGCACGACTCACCAACCCTTCGTTCACCTCGTCACACGATCGTGTTGTTTGCCCAACTTGGGCGCGCTTCGTTGTAACCAAGTCGCCACACACGGGCGCCTCCACACGAGTCACACCTTCGTTCACAACCTCAACACTTCACCGTTTCCACCGTTTCATCATGCACGACGCGCCCTATCCAAGTCGTCCGTCCGCACGATTTTTCATTTCGGCGTGCACGGCACGCCCTCGCTCGACTGCCCGTCCGCACGTCCACCCAAACTCGTTCACCTGAACAACTTCACCTAAGTCGCTAGACGACTTCACCCGGGTCGCCACACGACTTCACCCGGTTCGCCCGAACGACCTCACCCGGGTCGCCACACGACTTCACCCGGCTCGCTTGAATGACTTCACCCGAGTCGCCCGACGACCTCACCCGACTCACTCGAACGACCTCACCTGGTTCGCCCGAATGACCTCGCCTGAGTTTTCTGCCCGACGACCTCACTCGAGTTCTGCCTGAACGACCTCGCCCGAGTCCTGCTTGAACGACCTCGCCTGAGTTCTGCCTAAATGACCTCGCCTGAGTTCTGCCTGAACGACCTCGCCCGAGGTTTCTGCACGAGTTTTTCGCACGACTTTTTTGCACGAGTTTTTCGCCCGAGTTTCTCACCCGACTTTTCTACACGAGTTTTTCGCCTGAGTTTTGCCCGTCGTGCGGGCTCATCCACGCACCGTAGAACTCCTGAATCGAACTCGTGTTGACCGAATGATGATTTGCCTCCACAAATCGTCCACTAATATATATGGGTGGGTGGCGGGTTATGTCACCCAGCCGACCCACACCCAACGCCCAAAGCCGACTCGTTCAACATGTTGCCTTCGCCTGAGTGGAGGGTCGGCCCGCCCAACTCATGGGACCACCCTCACAACTCGCCCAACATTGTATAAACTCGCCTCTTGGTTCATTCATTTCGAATTTCGCACAAGTCCTTCACACGGTGGAGTTGCCCTGCCCGTCGCACGAACCGCAGGTCCATACATCCTCCCCCACTTGAAGTCATTTTCGTCCTCGACAATATCTCATCCCGGCAACCACCTGTCACCAAGATCACCATACCAAGGTATACACCCCATCGGTATGTCATATATTGGAAATCATCTCAATCCATGACCATCAACCACCCTGTCACAATCTCCACATGCTGCTCCCCATCGTGGAAGGCTGGCCCCTCCATTTCAAGCTACATGCTTCCTGCAACATCTCGTGTCGACCTCATCATGTATCGTCCTCGTGTGAACTGCTGCCATGATACTCCAACATAATGCTAACACATCTCTGTACACTGCTAGCCCCCATGTTTGAACTAGTTGGGTAGCTAATCCAACTGTCACGCCCAAACCATGAGAATGTCCATCCACATGCCATCATCAGTCGTTTCTCAGAACATCCTGTCACATCCTCAACTCGATCAAGAATCCATCTCCATACAAGTAAGCCATGCTCAGGTCCATGAAGTAATCTCCATCTCGTCTGTAACATGCTGTCCACGATGTTTTCTATCCAACATCATCATCCATCTGCAAAACATCCATCTCCTCAAAGGAAGAGATCATCTCCCGACTCTCGATGTGCCACATCCAGGTCCATGAAGCAACCTCCATCATATCTGTGATGTGCCATCCCTCAAGTCTTCCATAGAAAAAAGTATACACTTGTCTCATCTATCCCTGTGCTGCCCATGATCATAAATCAATTAGCTCCCATGTGTCAAAAGTGGTTAAGTCTCGACTCAACCCATGCCCAAGTGTTGCCACCAAGGCATCATCATTGTTGTAACTCCATCACTCCAAAGTGTCTCATATCGATCCTCCATATCAAGTCACTTTTCCAAGCCACACCCATACATGTACTCAGAAGTATGCATCCCATTCTGCATCAAAGTCTTTGACCTTAGCTCCTCAATGCTTCAGATCCTCCAAGTCCACCATATATGAAGTCCCTCAAAGTCACAACCTCATGTCATCATGAGCTCCATGAGTCATCTCCAACCAACACTCTAGCAAGCATACAAGTCTTGGCCCAAAGGTCTCTGCAAGATGCCTCAGCTCTCCATGTAGTAGGAATGCTCCATAGTCTGCTCACAACTCCATCCAAGTCCATGGCCTTGTTGTACAAGAGTGCACAACCTCTCCATCGGCTCATAAGTAAAACATCTCCATGTCACACTAGCAAATCCACTTGCACAACATCCCTGCCTTGGCACTCCTCATTGGATGCCCATAAGTGACACCTCTACAAGTGCTCCTGCATCATGTCCCTGCATAAGACTATCGTGCTCCATGTCTCCAACCTGATGTCCATGACTAAGTTGCCCATGTAGTCCAACCAAGTAGACCCATCACAACAATCAGTCATCCCATCCAAGTCTGCATATTCGGTCTAGTGAACTCGGTCACCCAACCATATCATCATCATCACGAGTCCCTTCCATCATAGCTCCCCCACTGAAGGTTCCACCAAGACTTGCTCTTGGTCTCGGCCATGAGAAGTCCACCCAAGCATCATTATACCCAAGTGTGTGCCCTTCAATCTGTCCATGAGTCATGCCGGGCACTTAGCCAGTTCTCCATGTGGCTAAAGCATGACCCAATCCTTCGCAATGATCATCATGTTCCTCCCTTATCACGGGCCTTTATACCTTCTACCATAAGGTCACAAACAACCCCAACAAGTCCTGCAATAGTCAACAATCCTTGCTTCTCCATACAAGGTCTCATTGTAGACATCCATGGTAAGATCCTCCCTAGCATCGACAAACTGATTTTGCCCTTCCCTGCATACGATCCATCTACCAAATGCTCAAATGAAACACAAGTATCAATAGTACTTACATCATCATCATGATCATGAGGCTCCTCCATGTGAGTATCCCCATCCATCCATGTCTGCAAACCGCACGATCCTGGCCCAACTTGATCAACCTCAAGTTCATCCTCCATCGTTGTCACATCTGCAAAATCCTCAATCATCACGGCTTCCTCTTCCTTGTTAGCACAATCTGCAACTTCATCCTGCTCAATTGTCCAACCAAGTTGAAGAATTTCGTCTTCAACATTCTTTTCCAAGACTTCAAGTCCCTTTCGAATCTGGGGGTTTTCTTCTTTCAACCGCTTCAACCTGTATAAGGTAAGCAAGAGCTTCCTTTCGCATTCTTCCAAACCTACCATGCCTTGTCGTTCAGCTTGGCCCAAGCACAAAGCTTCTCCTCTGCTAAACCTGTTTCACCATTCACCTGAATCACCCTGATATTCCACCTGTCACTTGCAAAACTTGAACTCCCTTTCAAGTCTTTGGTCTTCGTAGAATCAGATCCTTGATTCAGTTCACCAGCTCTGATACCACCTGTCACGAAGTGCAGGTGTGTATCAGCTTCAACGCTTCAACACCAGCACCAGCTCCTCAGCACTAGCTCTGATACCACCTGTCATGAAGTGCAAGTGTGTATTAGCTTCAATGCTTCAACACCAACACCAGCTCCCTGGCACTAGCTCTAATACCACCTGTCACGCCCCTACACTGGCGGTACTCTTCCAACCGCACTATAGCGAGGTGCGTCACTACCAACCGTTCTCTTTTCACCAATACTCACGATTGTAGACTACGCCTAACATTCCATACTTAGTTTATTTTTTCATTACCAAGTATTATCTTTGTCCTTTATACAGTGAAAGCCCATAACATTCACATAAAAAACATTATACAATAGAAATGCACAACAGTATAAAGGGAGGGGCAATTGCCTGCAATATGAGTCTACCCGAATCAATATATATAATCTTCTTTTATAAGTACAAGTTAAATCTTGGGAAACCCCAAATTTACACTTAGCCAAATTTCCAACTTCGGCAAACTCGATTGCCCAGCTCGTCGGCGCCTCCGCACGACTCACCAACCCTTCGTTCACCTCGTCGCACGATCGTGTTGTTTGCCCAACTTGGGCGTGCCTCGTCGTAACCAAGTCGCCACACACGGGCGCCTCCACATGAGTCACACCTTCATTCACAACCTCAACACTTCACCGTTTCCACCGTTTCGTCGTGCACGACGTGCCCTACCCAAGTTGCCCGTCCGCACGATTCTTCGTTTCGGCGTGCACAGCGCGCCCTCGCCCGGCCACCCGTTCGCACATCCACCCAAACTCGTTCACCCAAACAACTTCACCCGAGTCGCCACACGACTTCACCCGGGTTGCCACACAACTTCACTCGGTTCGCCCGAACGACCTCACCCGGGTCGCCACACGACTTCACCCGGCTCGCCCGAACGACTTCACCCGGGTCGCCCGACAACCTCACCCGGCTCGCCCGAACGACCTCACCTGGCTCGCCCGAACGACCTCACCTGGTTCGCCCGAACGACCTCGCCCGAGTTTCCTGCCCAATGACCTCGCCCGAGTTCTGCCTGAATGACCTCGCCCAAGTTCTGCCTGAATGACCTCGCTCGAGTCCTGCCTGAACGACCTCGCTCGAGTTCTGCCCAACGACCTCGCCCGAGTTTTCTGCACGAGTTCCCTACACGAGTTTTTTGCCCGACTTTTCTGCACGAGTTCTGCCATCGTGCGGGCTCATCCACGCACCGCAGAACTCCTCAATCAAACTCGTGTTAATCGAATGATGATTTGCCTCCACAAATCGTCCACTAATATATATGGGCGGGTGGCGGGTTATGTCACCTGGCCGACCCACGCCCAACGCCCAAAGACGACTCGTTCAACATGTTGCCTTTGCCCGAGTCGAGGGTCGGCCCGCCCAACTCGTGGGACCACCCTCACAACTCGCCCAACATCGTATAAACTCGCCTCTTGGTTCATTCATTTCGCATTTCGCACAAGTCCTTTGCATGGTGGAGTCGCCCTGCCCGTCGCACAGACCGCAGGTCCATACACTTAGCATCTAAATGAAGAAAATGAGCATTTAGTTTCAACCTTTAAGAGTATAGGCTACAAAGAAAAGAAATTAAAATAGTGATACAGAACACTGAAAGAAGGGTGTTATCTCATGAACCTAAGGCCCTAGACCAATCTCAGTATGGTAGGGTATTTCTACCTTGTATTCAAGGAGTAACTGATAAGATTGCTAATATCCTAAGGAAGAAAAACATAATCACGCAATTCTCAGCGCCTGGAACTATTAGGCAAGGTATGAGGTCTGTCAAAGATAATATTGATAGAAATCAACTTAAGGGAGTCTATAAAATAAATTGTTCTTGTGGGACAAGTTATATTGGTGAAACGGGTCGCTCCTTGCAGACAAGACTCAAGGAACATGGCGCTGATATTAGGAATGAAAGGTTTCGTACTTCGGCCTTCACAGAACATTTCTCAAAAACTAAGCACCATGTCTGCTTGGAAAACGCCTCAATTGTCACAAGGGGAGAACAACATCATAGGTGAAAGATTAGAGAAGCTCTTGAAATTATCAAACATCTACATAATCTCAACAGAGACAATGGTATTGAGATTAGTGGAAGCCGACTTCCCTTAATCAGAGAAATTAAGATCACCAATACATCTCAGGTATAGCAATCTAGGGGTAGATATCTCTCTCCTAATCTAAAATTGTTAAGAGTTAGTAGCATTACTATAATAATTTAAGTATGATAATAATAATAATTATTAGGTATTTAATTACAACATTTACAATAGTGATTATAATATTAATTATTTGTTCTTGATATTAATTATCAATTATCAATATTAATTATTAATAATTAGAAATTAATATTAATATTAATTAATTAATATTAAAATTAATATTAATAATTAATCAATATTAATAATTATTATGATTACCATTTTAATTATTAATATCGATTTTTTTTTTTTTTTTAAATGTGGTTCACGGGCACTCAATGAGTGGCCGCTACGTCCACGTAGAGAAGCGGGGCAGTTCCACCCGAAGGGATCTGCCGGTCGGCCATATCAGGCCAAACCCCGAGGGCGTCGAGGAGATTTGACCCCGTGACCTCCCAACTGAGAAAGTGCTTAGCAACAGGAACTCGACCATTTGAGCTATCCTTTGGGGCTATATCGATTATTATGTTTTGATATCAATTATCAATATTAATTATTTATTATTAATTATTAATATTGATTTTTTAAATTATTAATATGATTAATTCTAATATATTAATTATTAATCAATATTAATATAATTTAGAATTTAATATTAAATATTAGTATGCATTAAATACTAATATATATTAAAAATATATAGTAAATATTTTACACCCTAATTTATAATTAATAATATTATTACTATTGTATTAATATTTAAATTAATAAATTAACTTATCAGTTATTAATCAAAATTAATATTATTTGAAAAAGCATGCATTCATCTCATTTTTTTTTTTTCTCATAACTATTTAAATATCTTATTCCAGCTCTTCTACTATCAACATTCCAGAGATCTTGATTTCTAATCTAATTTAAATATAAATATAATTATGTATTTTTTTCTGGAAAATTTAAATCAATTTGACATTAAATTAGGACTCTCAATTTTACTTTTATATAAAAATCAAACCCTTAATTTCAATTAGAACTCTCAATTTTACTTTTATATAAAAAGTGTTGCAAACCCTTAAATTTTTAGCTAATTTATAGGACTTCTGAAAAATAAAATTTGTGAAAATTATAATTAACAAAAAAAAAATAAGTGATCTAAATACTTTATATCAGGTGCGTTTTAGATAGAATTTAACGTGATAAAACCACAACCAACAAAAAAATATATATGAAGGGCATCTTATATAAAATTAAAGGTGATAAAAATACAATAACAAGAAAATGAAGTGATTAAATACTTCATATTAAAAGCATGTTAAATAAAATTTGAAGTATTAATTTTAGAATTTAGATTAATTTTCTATGAGTTTTCTATTTTTTTTAATAAATTTTTAATAGATTTTTTTATTGGAAAATGCTTTACAATAAATTTGATAAAAATCTATTAAACTAATACAACTACATTAAAAATAAAATATTAATGTAGTTGATATAACTGAAAGTTTTATAAATATAACAAAAAAAATATTGCAACACGAAGAATGCCTTATCAAGGTACACATTTACTTGATTAACCATGTATAAAAAGGCTATGAGTCTACTTTAACTTGAGAAAAAAAAAGGAATTACATATCTTATTGTAAAATGGACCATTTTGCTTAAATAAAATTTGCTTATATATTAATTTCTCCATCTAATTAGGATATGAACTTATTAGAATTGGAATAATCTCAAATCCCTAGGAAATTGGTGGGGGGCCACGTGTCACCAATGTAATTTATTTGAGAGAAAAAAGGAATTATACATCATATTGTAAAATGAACCATTTTGCTAAACACAATTTGCTCATATACTAATTTCCTCCTCTAATTAGAATATGAACATATTAGAATTGGAATAATCTCAAATCCCTAGGAAATTGGTGGGTAGGAGCCACATTGCATGAATATAAGTTTTTGAATTTATTAAAAGTCAATGCAACCTAACAAACTTTGTAACACACTACATTAAGACTAAGCATATGTTAAGCATATTCCCTTGAGAATCAATCTAGGTCGGCAATTAAAAGAAAAAGTCAACGGATCCTCCTCCACATTAAGTTGAAATAAGAAGCCTTCGCCAGATATATACTATTAGTTTCAAAAAGTCAACATATCCTCATCCACCTTAAGTTGAAATAAGAAGACTGAGGATTAGTTTCAAAAAGTCAACAAATCCTCATACATCTTAAGTTGAAATAAGAAGCTTAGGCAAATATATATACTATGAGGATTAGTTTCTTTAGGTTCCAGATTTATTACTTATCATTTTTTGCTTATGCATGTAATAGATAGAATGTTATAAAAATAGAGAATAATGAATTAAAGTCGCATACCAACCACAAATGAACACAAGATATGCTCTAGGAAACCCTTTCACGAAAAAATCTAAGAGTATACTTTGCTTTGTTTTGTCTGCAATAGAAATAATGCAAGTATAAAGGAGAAACATTCTCTCCAGAGTTGGGTGAGACTTGGCCTGATAGGCTGCTATAACCTCATTTGTTATGCAATAGAAATAATGCAAGTATAAAGGAGAAACATTCTCTCCAGAGTTGGGTGAGACTTGGCCTGATAGGCTGCTATAACCTCATTTGTTATGCTCTCCCAGTCCCACTCCTCGTTGCTAGTGGAATACGATACAATGTGAAAGGAATGGAACCCTCTTTTCTTCTTTGTGACCCGTTATAACATAGTTCAATAGTCAACTAGGGGTTAAGTTTAACTCCTTCAACTCTAAACTAGAGTTACCCTTCTAGAGTCGTCTTCATAGTCTTCACTTTGCTAACCTCTTTTCCATGAGTAGCTAAGATTGACATTCTTGTTGCATTATTGTGTAGAATACTGTCACATAGGGAAAGAATTTACCTCAAAAGCATTGTTTAATGCCTCAATTACTTGAGGGTTTCAAGCCTCAATTCTCCAAAATGGATATTGTAAATAAAAATGTTGTAAATTGATTCTTGCCATTTTTCTAATTTGAAAACATTGAAATAAATGACAAATAATATAATGATTATATCCAAATAACAAATTTTATAGAATAAAATTATTTTAAATTAAAAATTATCAAAATTTTATAAAAAATTATATCAAATTAATAATTTAAATAATTTTATTAAAAAATAATAAAATATTTTGCAATTTCCACATTTATAAAATTATCTAAAATTTTAAATATAAAAAATAAATTTCCATTTTTCAAATTTCCGTAACACTTTTAGAACCTATATAATCAGATTTAAAATATTTTAACATCAAATTATTATATATTTAAATAATTGTTATTTTTTAAAATATGCTTTGATTTAAAATATTTGTTTAATTGGTTTTTTAAGGAATTTGTTTACACATTATAATTTTTAATTATTTCAAATATATTTTTAAATATATAAATACATTTCGTTATTTAAAAAAATAATTAAAACTGGAATTAAATTATATAACTCAAATTTTTGCAATTCCAAACTATACCTATTTCCCAAAATTAACCTCACCAAAATCCAAAACATCATTTTCAATTTTGAATTCAAAATGTAAATGCAACCGAGGTAATAGGGAAACTCCTATTTCATAGACCATAGAAAAGTAAATGCTGCCTGACATGCAAGGCAGATAGCTTTCGCCCTCTCTCTCCAGGCTGCTATCTCGATTTGCGTGTTGTCATTGAGAAGACTAAAACTATCTACCTTACATGTCAGAGAGCATTTACTTTTCTATGGTCTATGAAATAAAAGTTTCCGACATAATATGCAGGCAGGCTGCTATCTCAATTCACGTGCTGTCATTGAAAAGACTAAAACTATTTACCTTACATGTCAGACAGCATTTACTTTTCTATAGTCTATGAAATAAAAGTTTCCGACATAGTATGCCAGCATTAACATTGGCCCTGTCCCATATTGAGCACTGTATTGACACTTTACATTTTACCGAGACATGATGGTGCCTCCATAACTTTAATATAGACAAGGACAAGTCATTTTTGTTTACGAAGCAAAATGATTAATACAGCAACATGCGTGCACGCGTGAAGGTCCTGCACATGAAAACATAAACTTTCGGTTTCCACTTTGCTATTTTACATTAACATGTCCAGTCATGTTTCATAAATTTAGGCAAGTATCATATGTTAAACAGGTCAACAATAATATAATGGTTTAGACAAGTATCATGTGCTAAACAGTTCGACAATAATATAATGGCTAGGTTTACAAAAAGTTGTTTTCAACTACCCATTTTTTTTAATAAATATAATGATGAGTGAACTAAAGTTAAATTATATTTTTAAATATATAAATGATATCATTATTTAAATTTTTTAAAAATATTATAATTATATTATTTTAATTTTAATTTTGTCCAATCACATTTTAAATAAAATTAATTCAAAAAATATTAAAAAAGTTAAAAAATTAAATACGTTTTAAAATTATTTTTAAAGTCAAATATATATAATAGTTAAATTTTATGAATCTTCTTCAAAGTGCCATCCACTTCCCTCTTTCAATATACATATTTTATACATGTTAATTAACCAATTAAATAGGCCTATATATATATATATATATATATATATATATATATATATTTTTTAATTTAAAGAAATTTACTCCGTCAAGACAATAAATTAATTTATTATGTATTATTTTGAAAAAAATTTAATAATAAATATTTTTATTATTAATTGTTATTCATCGATACATCAATTTATTATAGATTATCTTCCCCTCTTTTATAAAGTAGTATACGTATTCCATACACAATCACGGACGACTTTTCTCATCCAATACACAGATATTTATTAATTATAAAACACGGACCTTTACTTAAGAATGTGAGAGTCTAGGTGCATGTACACATTTTATCTTTTTGTAAATTAAATATATTAATTTTGTTATATATATATATTTAATTAATTTTGTTAGAATTTTTTTATTATTCTTGAAGTTGCAATTATTGGCAAAACCCAAGAGAAAGATATGTATTTGAATGGTCAATATTCTAGGGATTTTATTTAATATCATAATCCAAGAGAAAGATATGTATTTGAATTGTCCATATCCTAGGGATTTGATTGAATATCATAGTTCATTGTCAATTTAACAAAAATAATTCCATGTTCCGGGGAAAATCAAAGATTTCTAAATTCATGAAAAATAAAATAAATAGAAAATCAAAGATTTCAAAATTTATGAAAAATAAAATAAATAATTTTAAATAAAAAATAATTTATTTCCATGTTCTCGGGAAAATCAAAGATTTCTAAATTCATGAAAAATAAAATAAATAAAAAATCAAAGATTTCAAATTTTATGAAAAATAAAATAAATAATTTTAAATAAAAGAAATAATTTATTTAATAAAAACAATGATAATTAAATTATTAGAATTCATGAAAATTAATTAATTATTTGATATAGATAATTTCAATTGAATATAAATTTGACATAAACCATCACAATTAAATAATCTAAATTTAAAATATATTTTTAATATAGACTATTATTGAATATGAACTTCATATTGGACAATCAAAATTGAATTGTCTAAATTGTAGAAAAAAATTATTTGACATAGACAATTATAATTGAATTATCTAAATTAAAAAAAATCTATTATTTGAATGGTTTAAATTTTTGTTTAAGTTAAAATTTTCATTGTCACAAAATTATAAAATTCATGAGTTGTTATATGTTTTTAGCCCGCCATTTACAAAACTAAACTTAGAGATAGAATAATTAATGATAAATCAGTGTCTAGAAATGAGTTGAGAGTAGACGCATCAAAGTAACAAGGATAAGGGACATCCTTGTAGTGGGAAAACAACCGAGAGTATGAAAACCAGTCTAGAGTATGACAATGATGGAGAAGAAAGGAAGATAATTGTCCTAGATGCGGGAAAACTAGCTAAATGAACAACAACCAAAGTAGCTAGAGTTCTAAACATCATAGATATAACATAAAATTAAAGAAACATGTGAGTTATGAAGATAATTAAGTATCTAGATTGATGGGTGGTCTACGTCCCTACAATTTAGTGTCACCGTTGAGTCCATTTCTAGGTGAGCAAGTTGCCCAAATCCAGGAAAAAGATCAATTATTTAACATAGACAATCACAAATGAATATAAATTAGTCATAGACAATCACAATTCAATAGTCTAAATTCAAAGGAAAACAATTCAATTATTTAATATAGACAATTATTGAATAGTTCAAATCCAATAAAAATAAATTGTTTGACATAGAAAATCATAATTGAATTGTTTAAATTGAAGAAAAATCAATTATCACAACCACATTTATTTAAAAAATAAATCTGATTGGTATACATTAATAGGCACCAATAAACGTAGTATGCACAACCACATTAGTAAATATGGTTGAAATACATCATTAGTTATTATTATTATTATATTAATCAATAAATTTTTTATCATTAATGTATTCATCATTATTAATTAAAATTATTATCATTATTAATATATTTAATATTATTTAATTAATACATTAGTCATTCTTATCATTTATTTATTAATAAATAAATAAATAAATTAAAATTATTAATAAATTAAATATTATCTAATATATATATTACTCATAATTTTTTATTATTAATAATAATAATAACCATATATATATATATATATATATATATTTATTTATTTATTTTCATTTTATTTATTTTTATTTTTATTTTTATTCTTTCTTTTCAGAGTAAAAACTAATTCTATTAAGAGAACGTATGGTACAATAAGATATTACAAACAAGAGAAGCAAGAACACAGGAAGTCGGAAAGGATAGGCTATCCACCTCGGCTCCTAAGAGAGAATGAGAAGAGAGCAGAGCTGAGCAAGAAGAAACAAGAGGAATAGAGGAGCAAGAACAGAACAGAGGATTCTACCCAACATGTGTAGAATCAACTATTCAGCATTTTTTCCCTTTCTTTTTACCAACTTTGACCCACTCAAGAGGACTTTGCTGAGCTGGCATGATTTGCAAACTGAGATGAGCTGACGGAGAGGTCTCCTTGTCTGAGTCCGAGGTGGAGGATTCATGATTCCTTTTCTGTGAGACTGGTAGGACGGACGAATCCACAGGACCAGTCGAGGGCGGATCCTGTTCCGACGCTGCTGCCACACCTTCCTTATTCTCTTCCTCTTCATCGGAGCTGAAATCAAAATCGTCCATGGGGGGAGGATCATGAGGCTTCCAGCTTTTGGATTTCTGCTTAGGATTGGCTTTCTTCTTTTGGGCTGGCATCGTGGGACAAGAGCTCTGAAGGTGACCTGTATGATGGCAGTTTCGGCAGCGAAAGGCTGTGTTCTCGTAATCCAAAGTTTGAGTCCAATGGAAATCTCCAATTTTGAGAATGATCTGGTCCGGGAGACCTTTGTCATGTCGATTTCTGCACAAATCCTGGCAAAAGTGTATAAGCCCTTTTCCCCTCTAGAGATGTATGTGTCTAAAAAGCAGCCTAGAGAGTTGCCAATCCCTTGGAATACAACAAAGTGCCATAGATGCGCCGGGTGGTTTGGAAGTCTAACCCAGATGGGGAGTTTGGTGATCACTGCTGTAGAGGGATTGAAATCTGGGAACTAAGGGGTGAGGAATAAACCAGCTGCACCCCAGAACCATGGGCCATCAGTTAAGGCTTTTTGATAGTCCTCAGCGAAAGCAAACACTACAATGAAGAATCCCTTTGAGCATAACAAAACCTTGCAATTGTTGGTCCAGTTAGAGTGAATCCATTGATAGAGGTCTGCTGTGCGTGGCCATAGCCCATTAAACCTGCAAATAATGCCATGTTCCACAAAATGTTGGGTTTGCTCATCCAACGTTGGATGCTTTATTTCAATGGAGGGAGATTCCTCCAGTTTGTCCACCAGGAAAGGCTTGGGAGCCTAAGCAGGTGGAGCTGTTCTCTTAGGCGACTTAGCATGGACAACGTCCTTGTATGAAAACGCCTCAGCTGAGGATGACTGTCCTACAGCTCCCCCTCTCAAACGAAGGGTAAGAGCAATGGAGGCATTTCTCTTAATGCTGTAAAAAGACAGGGGGCAAAGATCCTCGAGTTGTTTACCTTCGTGGAGAAGTCGCTGTGTTGCAGAGGGAATCCCCAGCTTGAGTTCCAGAGCCTGCTTGAGGTCTTGCACTTGATCCGACTCTCTTACCCATTGTAGCAGAGTTTTGCCAGAGATAAGTTTGATCAGGATCTGGAATGAGGCAGAGAGACCAGAGTTCTGCTTGCCTCTGCAGATCTGAGACGAGAGGAGGCTGGAACTTTGAAGGGCCTTCTTTTCCTGTATTTGCCGCAGGGGATTGTGAGGAGAAGAGGAGAGAGTCCTAGGGTCGCCGAGTCTGACATTGCGTTCCACCCAAAAGAGCTTCCAGATGCTCCGTCCGGGCTGATCCAGGAAGGTTAAAGATTTCTGAAGGTCAAATACAGAGTATTGGCTGTTCTGGGGGGACAGAGAAGAAGCTAATAGAAATGAGCGACCTTCCAGGGTAAAGAATTTATTTCCAAGAGCCGCCGCCTGGGGAAAACTGAGAGCATGTTCTGCGAATTCGCTCTTGGCCAATGCATCTGCAATCTGATGGGGGCAGCTGTAGCCAGATGCAGCGGCAGAGGGCTGAGAGCTGGCGGCCCCAAAGTCCAGAGCGGAATAAAACAGAGGGAGGGGAGCTCTCGAAAGAAGCTTGAAGACAGGCGGAACATAAATGAGAGCATAAACCTGCAATCCCTGACTGAGACACGCTTCTCCATCATCGACAGGGCCGAGCAGGGGCCTGACGGCGGCCGAAGGAGAGGAGGCGGCGACTGAGCATCTAGGGTTCATCTTCGGAGCAATAGTCATTCGAACAAGTTAAAGGTAATAACCATAATATTAAATAATATGAATTATTATTATTATATTAATAAATTAAAAAAATATTATTATTATATCAATACATAAAAATATTATTATTAATGTACTCATCATTATTAATTAAAATTATGATCATTATTGATATATTTAATTAATATATTAATCATTTTGATTTTAATTTTGATTAATATATTTATCATTATTAATTAAAATTATTATTATTATTAATCAATTAAATAATATTTAATAATAATAATTAATTATTAATTAATTAATTAATTAAATAATAAATTATTATTAATATTGTATTAGTAAAATAATAAAATATCATTAATGTATTCATCATTATTAATTAAAATTATTAATATATTTAATATTATTTAATTAATGCATTAATCATCCTTATTATTATTATATTTATCATTATTAATAAATACAATATAATAATAATAATTATTATTATTATTTTATTAATAAATAAAAAATACTACCCTAAATATATTCATTATTATTAATTAAAATAATTATCATTATTAATTAAAATTATTAATAAATTAAATACTATTTAATAAATATATTAATTAATATTATAACTATTAATTTATTTGTTATTATTATTTTTTTATTACTAATAATATGAATCATAATAATAATAATAATAATAAATAAATTAATAAAATGAATAAATAATATCAATAATAATATGAAAAATAAAAAATAAACAAAAATAAAAATAAAAATTAAAGTAAAAAGGTTGGAGTTTCAAAGGTGGGAGGTTGGGCCGTATATTGGAACAAAATGAAAGAATATTCTTCGAAGCTGACCTACACCTACCGACTTTCGACTTCTATCTTGACCTGACTACGCTGCATGTCAAGGTCACACTATCCGCTGCCATAAACTATATTTTAACACTATCTGACTTCCGACCACTTGACTTCCCATCGCTATTCGACTTTCGCCTAGCCCTCTTCCGACTACCTGACTAGATTCAATTTAACACTATTTCCGAATTTCCGACTCCCAACTACAGTGGAATGCGACAACATAGTCGAACAAAATGATGGAACACTCTCCACACCTGACCTCCTGACTACTGACCTCCATCTTGCCCTGACCACGCTGGAGGTCAGGATCGCGGTCACCATTCACAAAAAGTTGAATTTAACAACATGGTGACTTCCGACTACTCGATTGCCTTCCGCTCTGAATAGGAATAAAATATTATACTTTTCGGTTTGCATGCCAACCATAATGATCCAGATCTCTTCAACTACCGAAATTAACCAAGATCTTTTACTTCTATGATGTTAGCAGAATTGCATTAGAACAACCACATGTGCATACTTCAAAGAAGACGAAACATAAAGCCAACCAACAAATCACAAGATACAAACACATTGATAACTAAGTTTACTCAGTGTGGGTTACATCTCCGGGCCCGGTGTCAAGAGTGGGGAGGCTGCTTCATTAAATATTGCAAGATGATGATGAGTACATAATACATTCTTTGTCATTACAAGGATAAATTCCCACAACCAGAGTGAAATGTATCTCCACGAGACGTTTTCCCTATAGAAACTCTCACTCAAATGGGCCTTCCTTCAGCATGACAAACTAAAAAATTCTTACATGACGTGGCATACAAGTATCCCTCAACATAATGGTAACAAGGATCTCAACAATAAAAACATCATCTCAACAAATCAGAAGAAAGACATGGCATCGCTGCATCATTTACCTCCACTTTTGGGGATGACCGAAAAATGCAAAGTTCTAATGATAAAATAGACTACACCATTGAATTCGTGGCGTGAAATCATGTCAAACGACTATAACCTTGGCCCTTTTATGACACCGTCAAAATCTGGACTCTCGGGAATCTTGAAGATTCCCCCAAAGATTCATTCTTGGAGATGGCTGAAAAATCCGCTGCTCGGATGAAAATTTTAAGTACACCACTGCGCTCCTTGTGAAATTCTGTGAAAAATGACTATAAAGTCAACATCATGTTGGGGTGTGTTATATTCTTTCCACGTAGTTAATAGGGGGTTTGAAGGGCACCTGTGACCCCACTTTATGGGGTCCGGGGCAGCGCCCCGGAAAAATTTTGGTTTTGGACCATATGTTAGGTTGGGCGAACCCACCTATGGTTTTGTGCATGATTTTCGCACATGTTTTTTGGACGCGATGGTTTTCGGTCCATGGTATTGGACGCGATGGTTTTTCGCTCCATGGTATTGGATGCTTCGGCATGTATAAATATGTATTGTAACATTGAAAGGAACATAATGAAAAATCAAGCTGGTAGTCCCGGTTTTGGGATCTAGGGAAAAATCTCTGTGCATATGTGTTTTATGGGTTATGCTCTCGCATTGTTTATTTTCTTTGTTTAAGAATTCGTATGCAGGTAATTTCTGTACAGGGTTAAAACCTACATTTGGTATCAGAGCTGTTTTGGCTTCAAGGAGACGCCTTTGTTGCTGAGGGGTTTCGCTCGGGCCTGTGGTAGACCCTGTTCAGTGGGAGATCTGCGAGATCGATTCTGGTGGTGAAAGAAGATGACGAGCAGTGGAAAGATAGAGATTGAGAAGTTCAATGGTCAGAGTTTTGAGTTGTGGAAACTCAAGATGGAGGATCTGTTGGTGGATAAAGATCAGTGGATCGCGGTAGATCCAGGTACTAAACCATCGAGAGTGACTGATGAAGAATGGAAGAAGTTGGATCGGAAGGCAAAGAGCACAATACGATTGTGTGTCTCAGATTCAGTATTGCTGAATGTATCAGGGGAAGCTACGGCGAAGGCTTTGTGGACCAAGTTAGGGACTTTGTATCAATCTAAGTCTCTGGTGAATAAACTGTTCCTGCAGAAAAAGCTATATAACCTAAGGATGAAAGATGGAGACTCGGTGACAGAGCATCTGAATGCGTTTAATACTGTGGTAAGTCAGTTATTATCTGTTGATATTAAAATCTCAGATGAAGATAAGTGCATTAGTCTGTTGTGTTCTCTACCAGATTCATGGGATAGTCTGGTTATTGCAATAGGTAGCAATGCAACTGCTTTGCAGTTTGATGAAATAGTCTCAGCCTTGCTGATGGAGGAGATGAGATGGAAAAATATGGACAACCAGAATGGTGATGCCTTGTCTGTACGAGGACGGTCCCAGAACAGAAACAAAAGTAAGTCATCGAGTGGGAGATCTAAATCTAGAGGGAGATCTAAATCTCCAGGAAAAACTACAAAGGTGGTGTGCTGGAAATGCGGAAAGGAAGGGCACTTCAGAAGGGATTGTAAATCTAAAGCTCTTGATAAAGGAAAGGGATCTGATGATGCTCCTTCTGCAGAGGCGAAAACCACCTCAGATGAAGGTGGGGATGTTTACTTGGCTTCTTCAAGTACACATGTAGATCATGAGGCATGGTTGATTGACTCAGGTGCATCCTTTCACTTCACTCCCCATAGAGAGTGGTTCTGTGAGTATGAGAAATACGATGGTGGTGATGTCTTCTTAGGAGATGATAGGAAGGCTAGAATCATTGGTCGGGGAAAAGTAAAGTTGAAGTTGCAAGGTGGAAGGGTTAGAACACTTCCGGGTGTTCTGCATATTCCTGCATTGGCCAGAAATCTGATTTCTGTAAGCAAGTTGGATGATGCAGGTGTAAAGATAGTGTTCAAGAAAGATACATGCAAGATGGTTCGAGGAGCACTGATATTGATGCGGGGAGTTCGGATTGGAACTCTGTACAAGCTGCAAGGTAGCACTGTTGTTGATGGGTGCAATAGTTCTATGGTTCCTGAAAATGGAGTAGAAAATCTAGTGGTCTCTGGAGAGAATACCATGTTGTGGCATCAAAGGCTTGGACATATTGGAGAGAAGGGCCTTCGAATACTTCATGGTAAAGGTATGGTAGAAGGTATGAATGATAACTCTCTGGATTTTGATTTCTGTGAAAATTGTGTGTATGGGAAGCAGAATCGGGTGAGTTTCCCCTCTGGTGGTAAGAGGACGAAACAGATATTAGAGCTTGTGCATAGTGATGTGTTTGGACCTGTGAAGGTTCCATCACTGGGTAAGTCTGTGTACTATGTATCATTCATAGATGACTTCTCAAGGAATACATGGATATATTTCCTTAAGAAGAAATCTAAAATCTTTGACAGGTTTAAAGAATTTAAGGCTCTGGTGGAAAATCAGACAGAGAAGAAGATAAAGGTGCTGAGGACAGATAATGGTGGATAATTTTGCAGCAAGGAATTTGAAGAATTCTGTAAGAAGTGTGGTATAGCACGGCAAAAGACTACTCCATATACACCTCAGCAAAATGGAGTCGCAGAAAGAATGAACAAGACGTTGATGGAAAGGGCAAGAAGCATGCTCAGTGGTGCCGGGTTAGGACAGGAATTCTGGGCAGAGGCGGTGGATACTGCATGTTACCTGATCAATAGATCACCTTCATCAGCGTTGGAGGATAAGACTCCACAAGAAGTATGGACTGGTAAGAAACCCTCTCTTTCACATCTAAGGGTATTTGGATGTGATGCATATGTACATGTTCCAAAGGAGAAACGAACCAAGTTGGATAGTAAATCTGAAAAGTGCATCTTTATTGGGTATAAGGATGGTTTAAAGGGTTATAAGCTTTGGAACCCAGTCACACGGAAGGTTGTGTACAGCCGAGATGTGTTGTTCAGAGAGGTAAAAGATGTTATTCAACATGAGGTCCAACCAAAGGAACCTGAGAAGATAGAGTTTGAGCCAAAGGAGGAAGAATCAGACTCTGCAGCAGAGGAGGAATCAGAAGATGAAGAGCCACAAACTCCGGCTGTGAGAAGATCAGTTCGAGAAAGAAGGCAGCCAGAAAGGTATAGTCCATCTGCTTTCAGTTCAAATTTTGCTTTGTCTGTTACTGATGATGATCCCAGAACTGTGAAGGAAGCAGTGGATTCAAAGGATGGAAAACTCTGGAAAGAGGCCATGGTCGATGAAATGGCATCTTTGCACAAAAATGAGGCTTGGGATTTGGTGGAGTTGCCGGCTGGAAGGAAACCCATTGGCAGCAAATGGGTGTTCAAGAAGAAGACAAATGCAGAAGGAAAGGTGGAGAAATACAAAGCTCGGTTGGTAGCAAAAGGTTATTCCCAGGTGCCGGGAATTGATTTTGGTGATATTTTTTCTCCTGTTGCCAAGGTAACTTCTATTAGATTACTTTTATTTGTTGCTGCTGCTTTTGATTTTGAGGTAGAACAGATGGATGTGAAGACAACATTTCTTCATGGGGATTTGGAAGAGGAAATCTACATGAAGCAACCTGAAGGCTTTGCGGTGAAGGGTAAGAAAGAACTGGTATGCAAGTTAAAGAAGTCTCTGTATGGGTTAAAACAGTCACCAAGGATGTGGTATCAGAAATTTGATACATTTATACGGGGACTTGGCTTCACCAGAAGCAAAGCAGATCATTGTATGTATTTTAAATTAATTGGTGACCGTGTTATTTATCTGGTCTTGTATGTGGATGATATGTTGCTGGTTGGAAATGACAAAGAAATTATCCAGGATTTGAAGACCCAATTGTCCTCCAAATTCGACATGAAAGATCTTGGTGCTGCAAACTATATTTTGGGCATGGAAATTAAAAGAGATCGGTCAAAGAGGAAGCTCTGGTTAAACCAGAGGAAGTATGTCGAGACAATACTGCAGAGGTTTAATATGCAGGATAGTAAACCGATGAAGGTTCCTATTCCTGTAGGTGTGAGGTTATCTGTTGAACAGTGTCCCAGGACACAAGAAGAGGAAGAGGACACGTCTCGTGTTCCAAATGCAAGTGCAGTGGGTAGCCTGATGTATGCAATGGTCTGTACTAGACCAGACATTGCACATGCAGTGGGAGTATTGAGCAGGTTTATGTCAAAACCTGGGAAGGAGCATTAGACAACAGTGAAGCGGGTTTTCAGGTATTTGCGTGGCACTAGTGATTATGGTTTGTGCTACCAAGGAAGACCAGGATTGGACAGAGTGTTGGATATTCATGGCTTTGTTGATGCAGACTGGGCTGGAGATCTGGATTAGAGAAGATCTACAAGTGGGTATGTGTTTAACCTATTTGGAGGTGCAGTCAGTTGGATGAGTAAGAAACAATCTGTAGTGGCACTATCAACTACAGAGGCAGAATACATGGCAGCCACTCATGCAAGCAAGGAAGCAGTTTGGTTGCAGAGATTGTGTTCAAGTATAGGGTTAGTACAGGGAGCTATAAGAATAGACTCTGACAGCCAAAGTGCAATTTTCTTGGCAAAGAACCCTGCTTATCATTCAAAGACAAAGCACATTGATGTTCAGTATCACTTTGTGAGGGATATGATAGAAGACAGAAAGGTGTTGCTGGTAAAGGTGGACACTTTGAAGAATACTGCAGATGCATTGACAAAATCTGTGAGCTCTGAGAAGTTCTCTTGGTGTAGAGAAGCAATGGGAATCTCAGGGCTGGAAAAATGACTAAGCTCTCCTGTGGCTCCTTGTGGAAAGAAAACAACAAGTGGGAGAATGTTGGGGTGTGTTATATTCTTTCCACGTAGTTAATAGGGGGCTTGAAGGGCACCCGTAACCCCACTTTATGGGGTCCGGGGCAGCGCCCCGGAAAAATTTTGGTTTTGGACCATATGTTAGGTTGGGCGAACCCACCTATGGTTTTGTGCATGATTTTCGCACATGTTTTTTGGACGCGATGGTTTTCGGTCCATGGTATTGGACGCGATGGTTTTTCGGTCCATGGTATTGGATGCTTCGGCATGTATAAATATGTATTGTAACATTGAAAGGAACATAATGAAAAATCAAGCTGGTAGTCCCGGTTTTGGGATCCAGGGAAAAATCTCTATGCATATGTGTTTTATGGGTTATGCTCTCGCATTGTTTATTTTCTTTGTTTAAGAATTCGTATGCAGGTAATTTTTGTACAGGGTTAAAACCTACACATCATTCTGCTTCTGTAAAAAATCTGCCTCCAAGGGAATCTTTTAGATTCCATAAGGTTTTGCAAAGATTCCTTGCTGTTGGCTGTTTGAATTTATGCTTCTCAAATGGGGAAACATACCACACCATCGTGTTCCCTGTGAAATTCTAGTTCTTTTGAGTATAAAGTTGGCATATTTCTGTCACTGTGAAAAATTTCCCTCCAAGGAATCTTTTAGATTCTTCATTGCATCATAAAATATTATGTGGAATATTTCCTTGGAATATACCCACCTCAAAATTCATGCTCGGCTAGGCACGGTTCCACTCGGCTCCTGATTCCATTGCTCGGCCCCCAATCCACTCTTTGTTTTCCGTCGAATGGTGAAATTGGTTTATATGTAATGTGGGAGGCGAAGTTTCCAACGATGGCCATGTTGGCACATTGGTGGCGTGTCTATATTGGGGTGTGGGTGGTATGGGTTCAAAACTCACCCGCTTCTTGAATTAAACAATTATTTTGGCGCGTTTGCAATTCTTTTGGAGTTGGTTGGCAAACATTATAATGATGGCGATTTAATATATGGTGGTCGACAGACATTATAACAGTGACAATGTAATATATGTGTATATGGGGTCGCCCGATTGGTGGGCTGACCCACCCTGGTTGGGCAGGTTCGACCCCCATTGAATCCCTCCATTTTTTATAACCGTTTAAACATATATTTAAATGTCATTGCCATGTGGTTTGGGTGGGCTCGGGTCGCTTGGTGGCCCGACCCACTTTAATTCAAATTTTTAACTATAGTCGTTGGGACGGTTGTAGCCCGCCATCCCAACTTTGTAATTTTTGTTTTTGTTTTTTATATAGCATATATTTAAAATTCCTCCACTGATATTAGACAAACTAAGTAGGTGACAAATTTGCATGTTTCGCCTACCAGATTCCGTGCATGAGGACTCTACCAATTTGTTGCCTCATTAGTGACTGCTAGTTGGCCTAGTTTGACCAGAACTTTGACCAACTATAACTTGAGCATACAAACTCAGATTTGAGTACTATTTACAACGTTGGAATCATGGCGATGAGCACTACGATATGGTCCTGGTTCCACTTCAATATGAGGACTTTTATTCTTTTAGCTTTTCCATAGCCACTGCTAAATTTTGAGCGTGTCTGGAGCCACCTGGATCACATAATTATCTTTTAGCTTTATTTACCTTTTAAAAAAGACTCCGAACCGACAGACCGTTATGTTTCAAAAAAATATTCCCCTAACCCGGCCCACGAACCTCACCTCGATTTTCGAAAGCAAGTGGGTGAAATGTCTCGTCACTTGAATGAATAATTAACAAGTTTCATGTGAATTTATTATTGGATGTCTTAAGTGTTTAAACAAAATTTAACAACTTTCCTGCTTTCTGCTCTCTATTTTTCACTCTCCTCTCCGCACCCTGTTTACAATGGTTCTTTAAAACTTATACCTCATTACAAAGTATCAAGTTCAAATGCACTACAAGGCTTCTCATTTCTGATAAACATGCAATGTCATAGAGAATTGCACTATTAAATTTTATATCTCTCATAGAAAGTTGTTTTTTTTAAATTCATTTCCAAGGCATGGCATGGGTAAGAAAGGAAGATATACAACATCAAAGTAGGCTATACAACACATTAAGGAATGCCTAATGAGAGCAAAAAATCCAGAATCAAAAGAATGAAATGTCAACACAACTCTCATTTCTGAAACTACCTTCAAAACCCAGATGGCAGGTATGATGAAGTGGGAAGAAATTTATAATTTCTTTGAGAATAGAAGCTGATTAAATTTTGAAACTTCAACTGAGGACAAAAACACTCAGTTTGAAAAAATTAGAGGTATAAAACTCAACAAAGTTTGTGCTAGATATTTTTTTTCCTTATTATGACATGGTTGCATGGGCCATGCGACATTTGGATTTTCCTACCTGCATTATACTTGATAATAACAAAAATGTTATAGCCTCTTGGAATCCGCAAGTACTTTCAACAATTTACAAGCTTAGTCCTCCCAAAGTTTTCTTGAACACCCAGTTTCTCGATAACTTCAACAACACAATATTCAAGAAGTGTGAAGGGAATTATGACAAAGTTGTCAAACATTGGATATGAGAAGATAGAGAAGGCTTCAAACATAAGGCATCAAAAGTATATCCAGTCGCCATTTTCAAAAGACCCATTAGATTCCTCAACAAAATGTCATCTTGTGTATATGGAGAGAAAGACCCTCAACATTGCAAACTACAATGGATGGCTTTAATTCACAACCTACTCAATGATTCATAGCATTTCAATTGGGCCAAAATTCTTTCTCAAAATTTAACAGATGCCCTTAAGTTTTCCATTTTGTCTCCTCCAGGATATGATTAATTGTTTGGCATGTCATCCTATATTATCGATATTATGATTGTTTATGTTATGTTTCCTCTAATGAAATGGAATTACCTAGTTGATCAACAATATCCTTTTCAGAATTATGCCCCTATTTTGTGGGAAAGTAACTTCAAATTCCATTTTTATGAAATTTGTAATCATGTGATGACCCCTTTCCATAAGATCCTATTTGGAGAAAACCTTCCCAAGGTTAGTGAAAGCCTTAAAGAGGCCTTAGAAGAAATAGGAGACTAGTTCGTTTAAGAATTATTCACATATATTAGAGTCTATGGAAGTGAAGTTGGCCTTCACCTTCTTCCTAGATATATACCAGAGAGGATCACTTTAAGAGAGGTAGCTAATAAAACTACCTTGAATGGTCAAGCTTGAAAATTTAACAAACTTCAGAAGAAAATCTAGCTGAACTTCCCAATTAACTTTGGAAAAGTTTGGCTCAAGGACGAAGGACATGCATTTAAGGAGGCTAAAGAAGTCAAGCATGTTTGGTTTTATTCATCTCCCCTTCATGACTATGAACCTCAGGGAATCATTAATGACCATTATAAGGCTGTCAGCTACATCAAAACCTACACACACCAATAACCTCTTTTTGATGAAATTTTCATTAATATTGATAATTTTCACCAAGGTTTTGAAAGATGACAGTTTTTGACTAGGGAGGATAGAAGTAAAATGAAAGAGTTTATAAAATCTATTTATGGGGACTTCCTTAACCAGAAGAGTCTTCATACAAATACTACAATTGAAGAGATCAAATCTATTGAGATTCTGAAAAACAATTTCAATGACATTATTTTAGACCTTTTTTACTCCTCTCCAAAATAGAAGAATCCAAACTTGAAAATGTTCCTGATGTTTGTTTTACAACTCCAGAGACAAGCACAACAAAAGCAAGCACTCTTAAAGAAAAAGAGCCAGATACCGAGATAGACCAACAGGGTCAAAGGAACACAGAAGTCAAAGGTCAGAAACAATAGATACCAGCGAAAGAATAGACAACAAAAAATAAAGTTCCTCTGGCGACAATATCATTATTATTGATGGCCCAGATGACACCAACAAGGCACATACAGAGTCAAATAAAATTAATGAGGAACTTCAATATATGTAGATTGATACAAAGAAAGAAGAGAAAATTACCAGGACCCCTCTATCAACATTGACCTCTTTCTCTGGCAGATAAAAAGAGTTTCCTGAGAAGCAAGAACAAAGTACCCAGATATCTATTCCATAGACTTCTCATGACACATCGATGACTCCAATTTCCACGAAAATACCTTTGGAGTAGTTTTTATTTAAACCTATCATTGAAGTAGAAATTATTTGTGAAAGTGTACTATCCTTGACTGAGTATTACTTTAATGCTCAAACCAAGTCAATTGTCAGAAGAACGAACGAAATAAATCTTGAAATTTTCGAAACCATTTTAGAATTCGATTGGAAAGAAACAAGAAACGTTGAGGAAAAAGTCGAAGAATCATCCCAGGCTCTAGGAGCCTTTGTTAATTATAACCAACACCATGTTGGTGAACTTCCTACCACCTACAAGAACAATCTGCAGAAGATAAAATGTTTGGAAAGTGAAATAGAGAAAAGAAAAGCTTTCAGTGAAGAAAGTTGGAAAAACCATTCCAAAATGCTTGTAGGTGGGTTTGCCATTGAAAGACAGAACTTACATAATGAATACCAAAATCAGTTGAATGAATTGAAACTTAAACACTCCGTAGAGATCCAACAAATCGAAGAGGAACATGCACAACAAATTATAATATTGAAGGAAGAATGTGACAATGACATTCTAACCATGATGACAACAATGAAGGAAGAAATTGAAACTCTTAAGTTTCAATCAATTCAAAGTCATGAAGCAGAAAATAGTCTGGAGATTTTTAAGGCCCAAACAATATAAGACAACCAAATATTGAGAAAAGACTACGCTAATAGAGAAATGGACTAAATTTGAATATTTTTCAACAAAAATTGGATCTTCAAGAGAGAATAGAATCTTTGGTAGAAGAAGACAAGTACATCAAAGAAAAATTCACATAAATTCTTGAATGGGAAACAAAGCTCCAACTAGACAACATCTCAAAAGTTTCGAAAATGGATAAAAGACTAATTTGCTTCTTTGAATCAACGACAGTTTGAGGCAAAATACATCAAAGAATGCATCAAAAGGGCCACTGGACATTGTTTGTCAGTATAGGAGATGGGGGAGGGATTTCATAAAGGAATTCAATTTGTCAAGATCCAAACCATTGAAAGATGCAAAACCCGGTTCAATGCAACATAATCTCAAAGACAACGCCACATATGACCAGAGAGTCATAGACAACCTCAAAACCTGGAATCAAGAAAACTTTCAGAGATTTCTGCAGTTTCCCTTCGAGAAAATCAAATTGATTTCTAAATTTAGAATCAAGTACAAAAAAAAGAAAAGAGTTGTACAAAATTTCATATCTATGTGCGAAGTGAATATCACTCATTTTCATCCTATCCACTTCTCAGCAATTTCTCAGTTGTACTCATATTAGGCTAAGTAAATCAAGGAAACCTCACCACATATGATCAAGATGGAAAAAGAAGACCCAGATGAGGAGGACGAAGCTTGAACGACCTACGATATTTCCTTGAACAAAATCCTTTCAAGAAGGATTAAAATTTCATAGTGGAAATTTTGCTTTTTGGCAGACAAACCTTACAGATTTTTTTATTCCAAACTATTGAACAAAATTTCCTTTTATTCAATGCTATTTATATGAACTCTTATGTTGGATTAAGAGTTTGTATGCTGATGATGCCCAAGGCTTTTATTTTCCAAAGTATTTTTTGAACTCAAAGCTTTTTGAAGACAAAAACTTGGATTTGAATGCATGTTTTTCCTCTTACCACTTTCATTTCTTAATGTATGTACCTTCTCTTCATTTCTTAAGTTTACTTACGTTTATCTTTGCCTCAATCTTGGCATATTGTGCTCGAAATTTTTTCGGATATGGTACACCTTCTTTTCTTGTTGAAAGCAATTTGCTATTTTTTCCTCTGATTGCATATCTATTTGAAAGTCAAGCCTGGTATTGAAACTATAACACACTAAACTACTATCGTTTTCAACATAGTTTATTTTCAAGCTCTATATTTCTGGGTTTACATGTAACTATATTTTTCGAACATTTCTTGTATTTCACAAGCAATTTTTAAAGTCAAAGTTTTTTCAAAAACAAAACTCCTAGTTGAATGCGTATTGACTAGTGGGATTGATTCCCTATCATATCTTTCTTTTTTAAATGGATGTATATGGTGCTAAATTCTTGACTTTATTTAGGTCTATCTATGGTTTAATATTTCCACATTCTCTTAAACACTCCTTAGGATATGTCACATTGTTTCCTTTGTCTAAGCAAATTGGTTTATGCTTTGTGCTTTCATATCTCTTTTCCACTGAATTGCGGTATTGTTACTATACTGCAATAAATTTCTCATGTTTTGAAGGTAATTTATTTGCAAATTGCATGCAACCATATTTATGCAACAAGACCTGTATTTCCAATCATTTTTTTTAACAAAAAGTTTTTTGTAGCACAAAAGTCAGAGTTGAATGTGTATTGACCTATGACATTGATTTCCTGTCGTCACTTTTATTTCTTAATGCATGTATCTTCTACCCAACTCTTAACTTTATCCATGTCTTTGTCTCGCTGAATATTAGGACATTCTCTTAAACACTTGTCAACACATGTTAGAGTTATTTTTCCCCCTTCAAAGGAAATTGTTATCCGTTCTCTGATTCCATATCTATTTCACAGTGAAGTGTCTTATTATTACTAAAGTGTAGATAATCACTATCATTTTGAACATAATTTATTTTCATGTAATTTATTTATGGAAGTACATGCAAATACATTTTTGGAACAAGGTTTCTATTTCAACATAAAACTTTCAAGTTAAAACTTTATGTACAACAAAACTCTCACTTCAATGTGGACTGAGTTGTAGAAATTAATGTGTAGATTCAAAACTACTCATGAAATTTACTAAATCATAAGACTTGAGTCTCGTCTACTAATCTGCAGAAGTTGATTCACCATCTAGAACACAAATCATAAACATGCAAAAGGAAACATCACACATGCACAAATATTTGTCTAGGGGAAAGCAACTGCTCAAAACCCCCTCCTATTTGTATTGCATTAATCATAAAATAGAGATGAAATACATGTGCTTGCTCAAGCCCGAGTACACCTTGCAAGTGTATAGTTTATCCCTATTATTTAGGAATTTCCCATTATTAAATTGTACAATTCCCTGAGGTCCTTCCTCTGATTGCATGCACCACCTGTACACATTGGAATATGCTACAACTGATAGTACATTTCCTTGAAATATCCATCTTAACTGGGTAACTTGAGTTCTCTGTATGCAAAAATTATTTTGGGTTGATTGATCAACTAACTGGTTGACCACTGAGTGGTTGAAGTTCCACTTCCACAACTTGACCTCCACTAGTTCTTATGACGATTAGAACTAGTTTAACTGACAATAACTCAAATTAACTGAAATAGATTGCTACAAATTAGAAATCAAACATATTGAACTAAAATAAAGCTTCCCCAACTCGAATTAACTGAGTTAACTAAGTGACAAGTGCCATGTCACCATAGTTAACTACCTCCAAGATTTCTACTGAAATAGAAATTCAAATTTTCTCTAGTTTGACCAAGGCAAAAGCAAATTGAGATTTTCTTGTTTCATTTTCAACA
Source organism: Pinus tabuliformis (assembly GCA_031772625.1). Classification (NCBI taxonomy): domain Eukaryota; kingdom Viridiplantae; phylum Streptophyta; class Pinopsida; order Pinales; family Pinaceae; genus Pinus; species Pinus tabuliformis. The sequence goes on along the minus strand of CM062817.1, from coordinate 100,853,286 downwards.
CTCCTCTCAAAAAGAAAGGGAATATCAACCACCCCTATCCCGCACATGTGGAACTCAAACTTCCCTCTTAACAAGGCCTTTGTCAAAATATTAGCATCTTGTTCCTCTGGCGGAATGTATTGCAACAACATAATCTGCCTCTGCACACAATCCCGTAGATGGTGATACTGGATATCAATATGCTTGGAACGAACATGAAAAACATGATTTTTTAGAGAGTTTGACGCAAATATGATTAGCATAGTAAATCACAGTTGGATCCATCATCTGACCAAACATGCCAACAAGTATTTTTCTCATCCAGATTACCTCACATGCTGCTTGACTTGCAACCATGTATTCTACTTCTACTGAGCTGAGTGCCAAAATTTTTTCTTCTTGTTGTACCAAGAAACCGTTGTAGACCCAACACTGAAAATTCCACCTGATATACTCTTTCGGTCTGTTGGAATTCCTGCCTAATCTAAATCTGTGAAGCCACACAACTTCACTCACTTTATCTGTTTGTACCAAAGTCCAAACTGGGTAGTGCTTCTAAGGTATCTAGAACATGCTTAGCTGACCTCGAAAACAGTTTGGTTAGCCTAACCATAGCTTGGATTAATGGTTGAATGTAAAGCACATGTCTGGTCGTGTGTTCACAAGATACATGAGTGAACCCACCAAATGCTGGTAAACAGTCGCATCCACTTCCTCACTTGAAGTGGCATCCTCTTTCCTCTAGTTGGTCACTAGAGGAGTCTCCATGGGTTTGTACCTATCCATGCAGAACCTCTGAAGTATCTCGTTGTCATAATTTCCCTAAGAGACAAACAATTCCCCATCACCTTTCCATACTTTCAATCTGAGGAAGTAGTGAATGAGGCCCATGTCCTTCATCTCGAACTCTCTTGCAAGGTCCTCCTTGCAATATCTGATTAGCTTCTCATCACTAGTCAAGATCAAGTCATCAACATATAAAACAATAATCAATAATTTACCTTCTACCAAAATATGATAGAGGTTTGCATCCACTTCACTTTTGGTGAAGCCCAAACCAGTGAGATAGCTATCGATCTTGGTGTACCAAGCATGGGGTGCTTTCTTGAGACCATACAATGCTCGCTTGAGTATGCACACATGAGACTCTCGATCAAAAGTCTCGAAGCCTTCTGGTTGCTTGATATACACCTCCTCCTCAATAACTCCATTGAGGAATGTTGTTTTCACATCCATATGGTGGATCTTCCACCCCATCTGTGCAGCCAAAGCAAGGATTGATCTGATGGATGAATACCTTTCTACAGGAGCAATGATCTCCTCATTGTCAATCCCCTCAACCTGAGAGTATCCCTTAGCAAAAAATATGGCCTTGTAATTTTCTATGCTTCTGTCACTGCATGCTTCACCTTGAAAATCCATCTCGAACCTCCTTTAGGGCATATAATTTGCAATTAGGACAATGTTTGAGTGCCTCAATGCAATTTCTAAAGAGAGAATGCCAAAAGCATTTGACATGCATGATTTTGTTGGAAGTGGCCATTCTAGAGAGATGACCACCAGAAGTGCCACCTTGACAAGAATTGAGCACTTGCTCAACTTCAGCATGGGTGAGACAACAACGAAGCATAGTGCCAACACCCAAACCCCTATTTTCTTTTAACATTTCATCCATAGTTTTGCGGCTTTCACTACAAGCCATAACTTAACCTGTTACTTCTATGTATTTAATTATGTGTTGTTTTTAAGTAAATTTAAGCTTTTAAAAATAAATGGCATTGAGCTCAGAGTTAACGCTTTGCATTTATTATCGTGTGATTCATTATACTATTTTTTCATTACATTCTTTGCCATAAACATTGTCAAATCACTTATTTCCTTATATTTTCGATTTTTTTGGGCATATTTTCTAGTGAAATTACTTCAGAATTCTATAAACATTTGTTCAAATAAAAATTTTCACTTATGAATTCTCCATAATCTAGATACTCCAGAAATAAAACACTGAAAACATATAATAAAAATACATTTTATATAACAAAAGACTCCACACAATCCACAGATGCATGGAAAAAAATTGACATTTAATTGCATTGTGTGACCTGCAAAATAACAGATCAATACAAGTAATCTCCAACAAAAATTATGGAAATTTCACATGGCCATGTTTTCATTAAGCATTCCAAATTCATATGTTAGTCACCTCCAAGACATCTCTCCATAATTAAACAAACATTGCATCTGCAACAATGGCTATAAAAAAACTCCGTGAACCCTCAAACACTAAATCAGGTTATCCACAGGTAATAGTGGTATATCGCCAATAGAATTTGTATTTGGAGAAAGTGAGAAAACATTTCCATTTTCAATAAAATCATTGAAACCTTCAACCGACTCCACATGGAACCCAAATATTTATGACAAGGAGAGACCATCTGCAATTATCGGTGTGCAAATTTTAGTCACAATATCATATAACTTTAGTTGCACTTCCATAAAACCCAACATAAGCACTTTTCCTTCAACTACACGAAAAGGTACGTAGCCTGGGAATTTACTATTTATATCCATTGACATAATATCAAGCAATCTCCAGCTAAACCCCCACTCATCCTTAAAATATTCTAAGCTTCTCCCAATTGAAACTTGGCCAAACTCAAAATTTTCTATCTTCAAGCAACCAAACAAACGTTGATCCGTTGTTTACAAGACAAGCCATTTGGTTCACATGCAATCCTAATGCCATTTATTGTATGTTATGGATATAAACAAATGAAAAACCCCACTGGTTTCTTATAACATCCAACTAATAGATAATGTATCCATAGAAAGGGTAATCATCATAATATTTGTCTAAATATAACCAGACAAATTCCCCTTTGTGAAAGATAACCTCATTTGGGGGCGTTACACCACCAAAAGGGGGTTTCGTCCTTCTCCAAACCATGTCTACACTCGTGCAAATAAAAAAATTTGATTCCATGTTTTGCACACATGTTTCAACACAACCTAATCATATTTCTGCGAACTAAATTTCTCCAACAAAGAGAAGAATCCCCACTCTCCAACACTCAGACTCCCAAGATTTCTAAAGGTCTTTGTAAAAGGGTTTACTATGAAATAATTCTTTGAATGCAAAGACCCTCCAGGCACAATGAATAGAACCATCGATCCAATTGTACATTGAATTCTGTACCCAGAGTTCAGAAAAGGAAAAACAAAGCTAGAGATCTGTCCTTTGTCATTAAGGTAAGATCCAACAACACAACTATCCTCGATACTGGATGGCAAAGAAAAAAATCCAAATTCTTTGTCGCTACATCAATTGCAAGAAGCAAGAAAAACTGAGTTTTCTAATAGAAGAATCCATTCTTTACAAACCAACCAAAATTTTATGAGCACCGATAAAGGAAGCCAATGAAATACAAGCTCAAGAATCTCAAATGGAAAAAAATTCCAAATACTTGGATCCATCGGAAAATCAACAACTTTCCTGAAACCAAACCAAAGATTGCATGTTACATTGCAAAGGATAAAATCCTTAAAAAAGACTCATCCCATCAAACATGCAAACAATAAAATTTAAAATGCTATAAAATATCCTTCGAAAATATTTAAAAGCATTTACATTCTTAAAATAATAAATATTTTTTCTCTTAAAACATCATTTCAACTAACAATCCTTGGAAAATAACATTACACGCCCCCCCAAAACAAAACAATAGGATTTTGCGAATACACTGAAAATGTTGTACGTCACAATCAACCTCCCCTCCAACTAACTCATACGCAACCCCATCCCGACTTTCAATTACTGGACTGTCTTCAGCTGCGACCACCAGTACAATATATATCTATATATATATATATATTAAATTTTAAATTTTATTATTTTATTACTTTATTTTATTATTTATTTATTTGCTTAAATTATTTATTTATTTTTCGTGCGAGCAATCAATTTCTCTTACTTTCATCTTCTTAAACATCCAAACTATCATATCAGTTCTCTTTTTAAAAAATATTTTCAGCTAACAATTCTTTGAAATTAACATTACCCTAAAAAACAATACAAAAAAACACTATATCAACATAATTTCGAAAAAAATGCCATTTCTGAAACTCATTTTTACTTTCGAACATCTTTTCATCTAATAATTCTTTCAAAACAACATCGCCGAAAAAAAAACAATAAAAAAAAAGATGTTGTGAGTACGGTGAAAATGTTGCACCCCGTGGTCGCCCCTCCCCCCCCGCCGCCCCCACCAACTAACTTCTACACAACACCATCCCGATCTCCGACCACCCGATTGTCTTCACCTCCGACCACCAATACAAAATTGTTTTTATTGATATCCGTGCCACCAATCACTTTTTCTTACTTTTAAGTTTTTCAAACATGCAAACTTTCATATTAAACATGCTCAAAAATATCCTTTGCAAAACATTGTTATAACAAAAATCATTTTTTTAAAATAACATTATATCAAAGATAATTTGAAAAAAAATTCCTTTTCTGAAAACAAAATTTCATTTCTCTTTTAAAACATATTTTCAACTAGCAATTCTTAGAAAATAATAGTGTCATAAAAAAACATTTGAAATATATAATTTTTTTTGGTAGCACGGCGACTACGTTGCATGTCGGGGTTAGCATCCCCTCCAACTAACTTCTATACGACAACATCCTGCCTTCTGACTACTCGATTGACTTCACCTTCGACTACCAATACACCACAACACCTTTTACGTCGGGGTCGGGGTCAGGAATTTAACCAACTTGTGTGCATTTATATCTTGAATTCCGACTACCCGAATGAGTTCACCTCTGACAGCGTTTGAAAGATTGTTTCTGTGTTCTTTTGAGTCTCACCTATCACTTTCCTTTACTTTTTTGAAATTGCCTATGTTTGATTTAAACATTCCTTGGTGTCCCTTCTTCCGACCTCACCTCCATGCACATATGTTGTTGCTCATCGACAACCTTTTAACAAATTTTTCTTGCTTTCCTCCTTTCTGAGTTTTGTTTTGTAATCTCTTGTTCGCATCCTTCTTACACTTCTTATCTGAAGCTTGTGTCCCTTTACAAAGAAATAACTTCCATTTGAAGTTGTCGCTTGTAATTTGAAACATAATTTTTTTATTTTTTTTTGCTTTTGACAAGACATTACATGAATCTTCTAAACAACTCATAACAAATTCTATATCTAAACAAACACACAATGCCTTCCCTTACTTCATAGCTGGTAGAAGCCACCAATTTTTGCTGAGAAGATTCATTGCGAATTCGAAAAGATTGCTAACGCGTTTTTTACATCCAGTCACTGCAAGAAAAACACTCAAATGATCACCAATAGAATTGACACCTTTACCAATTTCAATATTGGTTTTACACTATCAGTATAATGAGCTGAGACAATCCAATTTTTTTTTTTTTTTTTTTAATAAAACCAGAATCATTCGCTGCGCGCAATTATGCAACCACTCACCTCTTTCTATGTCTGTAGGAAATCCCCTGCCCTTTCTCCATTCTTGTATCAATCACGTATACTTTCCTGCAAAAAATATACCCCTATGCTTCAATTACAAATCCGAACAATCGCAACTGAAGAATACTAATCCAATACAACAATACAAAACAAAACTCAACTAAGAAACACCATAAACCCTTCTTCTCTTTGATCTTTAAAATGCTGGTCTTCTCTTTGATATTGAAACTTTTCATTTTGTAACGTGGTGTTCGCTCTTGACACACCACGTTCGCCACCACGCCCACCCTTCACTTTCAGACGACCCTTTGGTCCTTGCGCCATGTTTCCACAACTATTTGAAGTCCCTCTCACCACAACCATCCATGGAGCTGTTAGACGAAGAATATTCGTCCAATAGTCGATCCTGACCTTTGATAAATCACAAAAATAAATTTCCATCGATGGACTTCCACAGGAGGTTGAAATATATATGCCTATCAGCGAATTAAATTATCCAAATTCAAGAAAAATATATTATTTGAATGGTTTAAATTTGTTTTTAAGTTAAATTTTCCATCGTTCTGTCACAAAATTACAAAATCCATGAGTTATGTTTTTGGCCTACTGTTTACAAAACTAAACCAGAAAGAGAATAACTGATTATAAATCTATGTCCAAAAATGAGTCGAGAGTATAAGAATCAAACTAACAAGGATAAGAGATGTCCCTTTAGTGGGAAAACCAACCAAGAGTATGTAAACCAATCTAGAGGATGACAACAATGGAGAAAAAAGGAAGATAGCCATCCTTGATGTGGGAAAAGTAGTTAGATGAGCAGCAACCAAAGATGTAGAGTTCTAAACATCATAGATTTAACAAAGAATAAAAGAAACCTGTGAGTTATAAAGATAATGAAATGTCTATATTGATGGAATGGTTTGCGTCCTTGCAATGTGGTGTCACTGCTGAGCCCATTGCTAGGCAAGCAAGTTATCCAAATCCAAGAAAAAAATTCAATCATTTAACTATACAATCACAAATGAATATAAATTTGACATAGACAATCATAGTTGAATAGTCTAAATTTAAAGGAAAAAATCAATTATTTAATATAGACAATTATTGAATACTTCAAATCCAATAAAAATAAATTGCTTGACATAGACAATCATAATTGAATTGTCTAAATTGAAGTAAAATTGATGTGACCCCCAGCCTAGTTTGGGCTCTTACTACAATCTTCTTAAGGGGGGAAAATCATTCCACAAAAATTTGCAGTCCCACTTTTCTTTGAGCTAGAGAAAGAAAGAATAAGGAGCCATAGATGGATGCAAATTACCAAATCCAAGGGGGTAGAGGATATTGGCCACATGGAGAACCAGCTTAGAGAGATGGGCAGGGAGCTAAGTGCTGTAAGAAATAGAGAGGAAATCAAAAGAACTCACTTGGAAACAGAAAATGAGCTGCTAAGAAGACAACTGCAAGAAAAGGAAACACAATTGGCATGCATGGCCAGCTGGTCTATGGAGGCACTACAATGTAGAACACCAACAAAATCATATGGAGTATACCTCAAAGACCAGTGGCTACAGTTTCAGATCAAGACTTTGGCACAAAGAGGCATAATGCCTTTTCAGGATTATAGACAGTTCATGGACCTATGTGACCAAAGTTCAGCAGAAGACAAGGCAAAGATAGCAGAGTTCTATTTGCATAACATGGCCCTCACTAATATGAATCTATGGGATCCCAATGCTAGGCTAGGGGACCTGCAGCTAATGGCCATGGCCTCATGGATGAATCATGAAAAGAAAAGGGAAACATAAATAAAAAAGTTGATGGCAAAAGAGCAAAATGAACCCCTAATGATCAGAGCTGAGCCATCAGACCCCATGGCTCTCATCAGTACACACCAGCTGCTTGCAAATAATCCCCAAAGTTCCCCTAAGTATATCAATGATTAGGCTAAGGCCATTGCACATTTTTAGGACATGGAAAGATTACTTGGAGATGACTGTATTCATGCTTGTATGAGAAGGTGGAATACACTGCCACACAGCTTGTAGATAAGGGAGTATCACTCCCCAACAAGGATGAAATAAGCATTAAGGAGAGTGCCACTGTATAATAACTCTATGCAGAGTTTGGAGGTCAACTGGATTGGCCTCAAACTAAGTCCCTCACTGCTGCTAGGACTGCTAGAGGGCAGAAAAGAGGAAGAAGAACAATAGCAGTGGGAAGAAGTGGATAGAAAGGCAGGATTCCATGATAAAGAAGAGGATCTCACATCAGAAGCATGGGATGTCTAGGAGGCCATCAGGGCCATCAAAGATGAGGAGGTGGACTAGTTGCTCATAGGATGAGCAACACATTCAGTAGGGGGGTGATGATGAGCCCCATAAATGGGTAATTATATGGGCTCATTTTGCCTCCTAACTTAGCTTAATCCACCATTCTTATTAGTTTATTGCATGTTTTTTATTATATTGCTAATAGAGTGAGTTGGGTTGGTCATTATGCCTTGAAGTCTAATTTGTGCTTAATGCAGATTTTTGGTCAATTTTGGAGACGAAGTCAAAGATTTAATGAACATTTGGCAGCAAATATTTGAAGAAGACAAGGGAGAGGATTTATAGGAGGATGTCCCCCTCATTTATGACTCCCTATTTCGAATTCTCCTTCAGAAAGCTCGGAGCACAAGCAACCACATCAATGCACCAAAGAGGCAGCCGAGCAAGTGGAGGATAACTGATGTCTATGTCAAGTTTTGGGAGCCAAGCCTCCCTAATTTTAAGGGAGCTATTGGGAGCTCCAAATGTATAAGTAGAGAGGCCTATGGCCTCATTAGGTTGTTGGATGTTAGTCAAATTTTCGAACTTTTGTTGCAGTTTTGATCTGCTCAACTTCGAGCTTACTTTTGTGGATAGTTTCATGTAATCTTACTGTTATTTTGATAATGAAGATGAGATTGTTTTTGAGCTAGCACTGAGTTACCTCAGAGGGCTGAAGCTCTTGGGTTAGGGCCCAATGCAAGCAGCCAAGCACCTCTTGTCTTGTATTTATATGTTTTGTTTCAGTTTATGAATTAATTGTTGTTAGATAGATTTCTTTCTTAGTTAAGGATATGTTGCTTTTGGTGATTTAAAAGGTTGTTTCCATTTCAATTTGTTGTAGCAGGTTGAATAGTGATAGGGAAGAGATACAAAAAGGCCATCAACATAGCCTTGGCCTCCTTTCCTCCCTTTGGGACCATGAACTGAGGCCAAGACCCTCTTGCTGCCACAAAAAACACAAATTTTCCTTTTCCATAGGATTTCTGGTGTTGCAGCTTGTTAGAAGGTTCATGTTTTGTTGTAGATCTATTTCACCATGCTCATTTCTGTCTTTGCAATAAATTTCCTTCCATGCTTCCTTTCCATATAGCATTGTTCAGCATTTACTTTCCTAGATCAGAATTTAGCTTAGCTTGATGCAAAGTTCTATTTTTTTGGTGTAGCTAGTTTCTTTGCTTGCTTAATCTCAGCGTTTGATTTTCAGTTCTCTAGCAGTACATCTCCCTTCACAATAAGTCAGCCAATCAGCCATCACCATCTCTCTTTGATCTATATTCCATAGGTCATCCAAGTCCCTTTTCTACACTTTTATCATAAAATTTCCTCTCTTTCCTTGAACACGTCCAACCATTTTTCTCTTTCCTAATCCTTCTTGATGAACCCTAAACACCTTAACACATCCTCCTAGCCATCAGCTTCCCTTTCCACCCATTTTCCTAGCTTCAAAACCCTCTAAAAAAGCTCTCGGCATCCTCCTGTAGATCCCTTGCAGCCTCTAGTAGATATTCCTGTAGGTGTCTTTTTGAAGTCCGATTGCAGGGAAAGCCTCCAGAAGGCCACCTGGGACCTCCTAGGACCCCTCCACACCTTCTCAAACCTATGAAAACTCCAAATTATCCCTCCATCTCCACCTAATCGCTGCCACATTCACAAACAAATAAATTACATGCACGACAATTTCACCTAAAAATACATAAAAATCCAAAAAGATGTTTTTTGATCATTTGCTTCTAGAAATAGCTTGAGTAGATGTTGTTTACTTCCTAAGTAGGTAATGCATTCATTTCATGGTTTTTCATCTCTCTTTCTGCAAAAGTAGGATTAGTTGGTTAAGTAGGGTTTGCTAGGTTTACTTTACATTTCAGTCTTCTTTCTCTTTCTGCAAGTAGAGTAGCCTTTGTAGAGTAAGATTTCTTTTCTTTCATCACATATAAAGCTTCTTTTGGAATTCATAGAAGTTGGCTTGAGCTCCTAGTGATCTTGCGCCAGCTGACCAAGTGACAGCCTGCAGTAAGAAATAGTACTTGTGCATACAACACCATCGCTTCCAAGTTTGTTACAAACTACTGGGTTGATAAAAGTAAAGTATGAAGCCCAGGAGTTGCAGCATTATTGCTGCAATACTGGGGCTCACCACTTCTACTAAGCATGGAAATGACCATGTTTTTGTGGTCGTCGATAGGTTCTAAAAGATCTCCATTATAATGGCCTGCAAGAAGAATATCACAACAGAAGCCACTGCTAAACTCTTCTTTGAACGAGTGTGGGACACTTTGGGATCCCACATTCTATCATCTCAGATAAGGACAATAGGTTCCTCAGTACATTTTGGTCCAATCTCTGGTCGATGCTCGACACCAAACTCACTAATTCCATAGCCTTCCATCCCTAAACTGATGGCCAGATAGAGGTTGTCAACAAGATGATCGTACACATTCTGCACATGTACAACTTAGAGCATCCACGCACATGGGATAAGAGCCTCCCCTATGTTCAACACAACTATAACCAGGCTCTCCACAGCTCGACTGGCCATAGACCTTTTCAAGTGGGCTTGGGATTCCATCCACTATGTTCCATTGATGTGGCCACGCCATGTGCAACTACTCAAGCAGATTCGGCTCATGTCCAGTCCGAAAAATATAAGGCAAACAAATTCATTGAGCACATCCAACGTATCCGCCAACAGGTCCACGCCATTCTAGAGAAAACAAATACCAAGTACAAGCAGTGACATGATCAACATTGGGTGCCACACAAGTTTCAGTGGATAACAAAGTCTAGTTGCATTTGCAAAAGGAACGCCTTACCGGAGCCTATTGGAGACTCAGACCATTCTAATATGGTCCTTACACCATTACCAAGGTTGTAGGAGACAATGCATTTGAGTTCAACATTCTCCTATTCCTTGGCATGCACCTAGTGTTCAACGTGAACCGCTTTCGGCCATACGTTCCACAATTACTAGACACATCTAACATTGCAGAACATCTCACACCAATAGATTTAAATCTAGATTACATGGAACAAGCTGCAATTGATCGGATCATGGACAGGCAGATCAAGCACACTCTCTAGCAGAAGATCCAACTGTATCGAGTTGTCAACGCAGGCCAACTCCTTCACCAGGGCAAGTGGCTCACTAGGGACCAAGTTCAGCAGAAGTTTCCTCATCTCATGGTGGAACCAAACACAATGGGGACCATTGCTTCCTAAGGGGGTAGGAATGATCCAGGTGGATATTGGTGGCCATCCACCAATTCCACTTGGACCCCCACCATTGTTTCTTTCTGTTTTTTAGTTTCCTTATTTGTAGCAAAATTTACTATTTTTGGTAGTTTTTCGGGTCCTGAACTTCCGGAGCTGTTTTGAGGTCCTAAACGACGTTTTTTGGGAAACCTGGGAGCAACTTGGGCCCATGGTCCCATATTACTCTTTTTAAGGTTGTAGTCCTTGGATAGAGCTTTCTAACGAGGTATTGTGTGCATCAAACGGAGATCGTATGCCAAAGTTATGACCCCGAAAATTTGATGTACCAATTTACCCAAAACGGGACACATAGTTTGGCACTTCATTTCTCAGGGTTAGTGTTTTGGATGTTTAGGGCTTTCCATTATTTCTCAACAATAAATAGGCCTTCCAGCCTTATTCTAACATAGTTCAGAGGCATGTAGCCGCCATAGCTCTCCTCAGAGATAAGCTACCATAGCCCGAGCTAGTTTATTTCCATTTTTGTTTGTAAGCATATCTCAATATTTTACATTAATAAATTGAAGTATTATTTCTACTGCATCTATGTATTGATGGTTATCTCTATAATTTGTTTCGTTCATGTTTAAATCCGGATCAGTAGTATCAGAGTGATCTTCTCTTTCTCTGTTTTTCTTTGCATGTCCCAAACGAGGTTGGGATATAAGGAGTTAGGGCTTGAACTGGTCAAACCTTTATAAGACCAGCCTCGTAAATCATGACGACCTCCCATGGTGAATGAAAAGAAAGATGAGGGGGTAGGAGATCCTATCAAAATATTTCTCAAAGAAGCCCTCGAGCAACAAAGGAACGCGATGATGGACAACTTTTCCCAGATCCTTCAGTGGCTACCCAAGGGCGACACATCTACTTCCAGTACCTACTCTGGAAGCGCCACACCCTTTAAGGTACAAGTTAAATTTGACATTCCCATATTTGAGGGTCAGATAGATGCAAACGCTGAGATAAATGGTTAAATTTGCTAGAAGGGTATTTTTTCTGTTCATGATTTTTCAGGCTGGGAAAAGATTACTTTCACTCTTCTCGAAGCCGCCTGCCATGTCAAGGACTGGTGAGAAACCTACTGCGAGCATAAGGATGAAAGTACAACCTCATTTTTTCATCTGCACTGACTTGGAATTTGTTTCGGAATGCCATCAAGGAGCAGTACTACCCTGTCAAAAGCTATGAGGACAAATACATAAAGTGGACCATGCTGCGGCAGGGAAGCGACCAAGACGTGCCGAAGTTTACCAATATTTTTCATACCCTTCGCACGAAGTTGGGTATGAAGGATTCTGAGCTCCATTTGGTACTCAAATACTGCGGCTGCCTACACTGGTACATCCAGGACGATATGTAGTTCTTTGACATCTCCTCGCTTGGCACATCGTACCGATATGCTGTCAAGATTGAGTAGAAGTTTAGATACAAGAAGCGAGGCTTTGGATCTGCAAATCGGAAGCAAGGGAAAGACTCCCCCAAACTGCTGAACAAAGGACAAAGTAAAGACGGGGTGGCCCAGGACAACCCTCCAAAGCCATAAGAAAATGACAAGGCCACGAAGCTGAAGAACGACATGGGAAAGTGGTGTGAGTTCCATAAGAGCTCCACTCACAACACAAGTGAGTGTCAGGCCAAGAAGTCACTGGTGGTCGAGCTAAAGTTTTCGGAATCAGATGCATGTTAAGACAATGAGTCAGAACCCGATAAGGGGAATGACAAAGGGAAGCAGATTATAGATGCGGAGACCAATGCCACTGTTACCACCACGAAGATACAGAAGGAGGAACTCAAAGATCTAGAGGAGGAGGAGCGCCTCTTCCAATCCCATATGTGGGTAAAGGGCTCCCCACTACAGTTCATTGTTGACAGTGGGAGCCAAAAGAACCTCATTTGGGCAAAGGTCGTGAAGAGGCTGGGCTTACCGACCACAAGATATCCACTACTGTACACCATTGGATGGCTTCACCAAGGACAGGATCTTCGCGTGAGCCAACAGTGTCGTTTTCCATACAACATCAAGCCCTTCACGGATGAGGCATTGTGTGACGTTGCTTCCCTTGATGTTTGTGATGTATTATTAGGCCAACCATACTTATGGGAGTGACATGTTGTATATGAGTCAAGGCCTCGTGCTGTTATTGTTACTTCGGGAAATAAGTTGTACAAGGTACTAGAGGTAGCACCACCTACCGCCATCTATTTGGTTACTTCAAAACAATGCAGTAATCCCATTTCCAAAACTGCAAATTTTGTTTTCCTGATGATACACCCTCAATGAAAGAAGAAGACAGTGGCCATGGCCTCCAGACAGGGCCTCTTCGCATGACAACTACAGATGGACAAGTTCGTGGAGGAGTACGAGGACATCTTCACCTCCCTCGTATGGGTTCCTCTGCACTGTCAAGTCAAGCACTCCATCGATCTGACCCCAGGTGCGCCGCTTCCCAATGGACCAATCTATCGGCACTCTATTATGGAGAACGATTAAATCAAGAGGCAGATTCAGGAGCTGCTGCAGAAAGGTCACATTCGACCGAGTTCATCGCCCTATGGGAGCTTGATCGTGTTGATACAGAAGAGGGATGGGACTTGGAGACTTTGTATTGACTATCAAGCGCTGAACAAGATCACTGTCTGGAATAGGTACCCTATCCCACGGATTGATGAACTTCTGGACCAACTGAAGGGGGAAAATATTTCAGCAAGATCAATTTGGAGTCAGGATATCGCCAGGTACCAATCAAACCCTCCGATGTGTGGAAGACTGTCTTCAAAGCCAAGGAGGGCCTTTCGAGTGGTTGGTTATTCCTTTCAGGTTGATGAGTGCTCCTACAACCTTCATGAGGCTAATGGATGACATCTTGCAGCCATTCACCAACTCATTTGTAGTGGTATACTTAGATGACATCCTAATCTTTAGCCAGAGTTGGGAAGAGCACCTCCACCACATCCGACAGGTTCTCCAAACACTCTGGCAACACAAGTTATGTGCCAATTTGAGGAAATTCTCTTTTGGCATGACCCAAGTTCAGTATCTGGGATACATTATTGATGAAAAGGGGGTGCATGTGGATCCAGCCAAGATCCAAGTCATTCGGGATTGGTCATCTCCAACCACTCTGACAGAGCTCCACAGCTTTCTGGGTCTTGCCAACTTCTACTGTAGGTTCGTGTTGGGATTTTCTCATATCACTTGGCCCTTGAGTCAAGTCACCAAGGGAGTAGCGAAAGCAAAATTATTTTGGTCTGAATCTTAACAGAAGGCATTCATAGAGTTGAAACATCGCCTCTACTCAACACCAGTGCTCGCATTACCAGAATTGCAACAACCATTTGAGATCGAGACAAATGCCTCTATGCTATTGGGGCAGTCCTTACTCAACACGTATATTTAGTGGCATATCACAGTGAGACACTCTATGACATAGTCTATAAGTATCTCACTTATGACAAAGAGATGTATTCCATTGTGCAGGCCTGTCGACAATGGAAGCATTACATTTTGGGGAAGGAAACGGCCATCCACACAAACCATCGACCCCTGCATTTCATACAGACACAAGGGAAGTTTCAGAATGATCGCTATCGGAAATGGTCGACATACCTGAAATAATTCCATTTGAATATCAAGTATAAGAAGGGTAGCACCAATAATGTTGCAGATTGCCTCAGTCGACCACTGATCATGGTATTAACCACCTTGCTCAACTCTTGTGGGCACGAGACTTTTGATTGGCCACTTCTCTATAAAAGTGACCCAGAATTCGGCCACACATACCAGACACTCTTGGAGAGTCAGCATGTTCCAGATTTTCACGTTCAGGATGCCCTGTTGTGCTGCCTGAGTCACCTTTGTGTTTCTTCAAGCGAGCGTGCCAAGATGATTTGGGAAGCACACTATAGTAAGGCTGCTGGGCATTTTGGGTCGAGAAAATGGTGGCAGTACTGTAGAAGTATTTCTATTGGTTGAATCTTCGACAGGATGTTGAGAAGTACATCAAATCCTGCACTGCTTGCGCCATTGCCAAATCGACCATCAAGAAGCAATGCCTCTATACTCCGTTGCCTACCCCTAGTCGACCTTAGGAATCCATCTCCATGGATTACATGTCGGGCCTTCCTTCTACTAAGCATGGAAACGATTGTGTTTTTGTGGTCATCGATAGGTTCTCAAAGATGGCCATTATGGTGGCCTGTAAGGAGAATATCACAGCAGAAGCCACTGCTAAAATCTTATTTGAACGAGTGTGGGTACACTTTGGGATCCCATAGTGTATCATCTCAGATCAAGATAGCAGGTTCCTCAATACATTTTGGTCCAGTCTCTGGTCGATGCTGGACACCAAAATCACTAAGTCCAAAGCCTTCCATCCCCAAACTGATGGCCAGGCAGAGGTTTTCAATAGGATGATCGTACACATTCTGCGCATGTACAACTCAAAGCATCCATGCACATGGGATGAGTGTCTCACCTATGTTCAACACAACTATAATCGGGCTCTCCACAGCTATACTGGCCACAAACCTTTTCAAGTGGGCTTGGGATTCCAAACACTATGTCCCATTGATGTGGCCATGCCATTTGCAGTTACTCAGGCAAATTTGGCTCATGTCCAGTCCGAAACAGATAAGCAAACAGTTTCGTTGAGCACATCCAACATATCCGCTGACAGGTCCATGGCATTCTAGAGAAATCAAATGCCAAGTACAAGCAACGTCATGATCAACATTGGGTGCCACACAAGTTTCAGGTCGACGACAAAATCTGGTTGCATTTGCAAAAGGAACGCCTTACCGGAGCCTATCAGAAACTTAGACCACTATGATATGGTCCTTACACCATTACCAAGGTTGTGGGAGACAATGAATTTGAGCTCATTATTCCCCCATTCCTTGGCCTGCACCCAGTGTTCAATGTGGACTGCCTTTGGCCATACTTTCCACCATTACTAGACACATCCGACGTTACAGAACAACACACACCAACAGAGTTAAGTTTAGATTGCATGGAACAAGCTACAACTGATCGGATCATGGACATGCAAATCAAGCACACTCGCTAGCAGAAGACCCAACTGTATCGAGTTGTCAAAGCAGGCCAACTCCTTCACTAGGGCAAGTGGCTCACCAAGGACCAAGTTCAACAGAAGTTTCCTCATCTCATGGAGGAACTCAACGCAATGGGGACCATTGCTTCCTAAGGGGGCAAGAATGATCTAAGTGGATATTGGTGGCCACCCACCAATTCCACTTGGACCCTCACCATTGCTTCTTTCAGTTTTTCAGTTTCCTTATTTGTAGCACAATTTACTATTTTTGGCAGTTTTTTGGGTCCTGAACTTCCGAAGCCGTTTTGAGGCCCTAAATGAGGTTTTTTGGGAAACCTGGGAGCAACATAGTTCCATGAACCAATGTTTATCATCCCAAAAATGTAGTCCTTGGATAGATCTTTCAAACGAGGTATTGTGCACACCAAATGGAGATCGTATGCCAAAGTTATGGCCCCAACAAGTTGATGTACCAATTTACCCAAAACAGAGCCCATAGTTTGGGGCTTCATGTCCTAGAGTTAGGGGTTTTGGATGTTTAGGGTTTTCCATTGTTTCTCAACAATAAATAGGCCTTCAAGCCTCATTTTAAGACAGTTTAGAGGCATGTAGCCACCACATATCTCCTTAGAGATAAGCTACCATTGCTCGAGCTAGTTTATTTCCATTTCTGTTTGTAAGCATATTTCAATATTTTACATTAATGAAATAAAGAATTATTTCTGCTGCATATCTGTATTTATGGTTATCTCTGTAATTTGTTGTGTTCATGTTTAAATCTGGACCAGTGCTTGTATATCTATGTGCATATACATAAATTTCACATATAAATAAGTGTTTGAGTGAGGATGAAAATGTAAGAATAAGAATGAGTTTTTTTTCATCAAAATTAAATAAATGAAAAAGAGTTAAATCCAATACCGCAAATACATTTCCACATATCTGTAACTTTTATATATGCACTCTTCCATATCTATGTGCATATACAAAAGTTGTACATATATGGAAGTCATCTTCTATATATGCATAGCTTCAACATATGCACATTGATATTGAAGTATTCATATGTGGAATATGAATTCTACATATGTGTGACTTTCATATATGTACACTTCAATATCTATGTGCATATAAAAAATTGTGCATATACAGAAGTCATCTTCCGTATATACATTATTTCTAAATATGCACATAGATACAGAAGGATGCATATATGGAAGTCAAACATATGCATAAATAGGAAAAATGCATATAAAAATTTGAATTATATATATGTGCTTGCATATCTATGTGCATATACAAAAAATGTGCATATACGGAAGATGACTTCTGTATATGCACAACTTCATCTCTCGTATAAGCATATCTTATGTGTATGCACATGGATATGGAAGCATGCATATATGAATGTCACACATATGCGAAAATGCAAGTGCATATAGGAAAGTGAACTTTTATATATGTGTTTGCATATCTATGTGCATATACAAAAGCCATCTTTCATGTGTGTCCATTTGTATATATGCACATAGATTTGCAAGCACATATACATAAGTCATGTTTCATCAATTCACTTGAATTTCTGCATGTGTGACATTCGTATATGCACACTTCCATAACTATATGCATATACAGAAGTTGTGCATATACGAAAGCCATATTTTATATATGCACATAGATATGCAAGCACATGCATATAATTCAAATTTTTATATGCACTTTTGTATGTTTGTTATGCCGATAGGCATTATATTGTGAGGTTGTTGTTGGTGACACTAATGAGATTCGTCGTCCGAGGAGAATCTCAATAGTGTTTCCCCTGTTCATAGATAATTTAAATGGTATGTTTGGTTAGTTCCACACCTATGATATAGTTGGTATATCAGTCCACTCATTGGCCCATAGCTGTGCCGCATGGCATTATGATCCGAATTGGAACCTAAAGAACTCTCTAAGTTTTCATAACTCTGTAAAATTCATGCCAAAGTTTCAAAGTCTTACAAAGGTCAAGCTTATCAGAAATATCCTTGAACAGTTGTAATTTGTGAGCAGCGCCAAGCAACGAGGACCCTTGGTCAAGCGCGCAGACCGTTGGCCCATGGTAACGCGTATTGCCATGATACAACAAAACGAGAAGCCTTTTTGAAAACCGGGGGAGGTTTTTGATATGCTCGCTAATCGCATATCGCCGGGCAAACCCCTCAGAGAAGAAAAAGCTCCGAGTGACCCAAACCCAAAAAGTCATAAAACCATACAGAATTTGCCGATCTCATCAGAGGTGGGTCCCACACAAAAACCGACAAGATATTGGAACAACTTCGAGCGGTAAGCGGTTTCAACTGAGTCCCGCCCGATGCCACACACTGGGTGCCATGTGTCCGGCGAAAGAGAGAGAAAACTGCTCACATCGGACGAGTAAACATCATGCAACTTACTCGCCTGATATGGACAGAGACCATAGGATCTGGAGGCCCCAGATCGACAACGGAAATGTGATCCGATGGATGACTGGATTCAACGGGGTAAACAGGCCGAGTTGTATAAAGGTTTGAATTCCAACATGAATGATGAGTTGGAAGAGAAATCATGTTCGCGGGCATTCTGGGAGTTAAACGGAAATAACAACAGTTCAAACATTTCGAAGAGAATTGACACTCAGTTCGTTATGAAACAGGTGGCCACCCCCCTGTGAGGCGTTACACAGTGATGATGACACAGAACAGAGGAATTCAAACGGATAGAGGCAGGAGAACCAGAACGTCGGGAAGTGGAAACGAATAGTCAGAAAGCAGATTGGATTTAAATCCACGAACTGATGGAGAAGCAACAAGGGGAGAGTTAGTCAAGGAAAAAAGCCAAGAGCAGAGAACAGATAAAGTAAGCCGAGATGACCTGAAGGAAACATCGAGCCAGACAGAGCTAGAGAGAGTCAAAGAGTCTGTGTACTCCAGAGAAGGCTTGAGAGGTTCAAGCAAACTCCTCTGTATATACTTGTCATGTATTGAGACTCAGATTGGGCTCATATTACTGCGACTAATAGAGTTCGAGTTTCAATAAGGAGAGTCTGTGTACTCCAAATACTTGGGGGATCCAAGTCCAGTCCTATTGATTTATATTTGTTGAGTGAGACTCAAATTGATCTCACTGTCATAAAAACTCTGCTTTGAAAACATAATAGAGAGGCCACCACTAAAGGCTGGACCAGGAGACATAGCCCAAGAGCATTGGGTGAACTCCTTATTAAACTTGTTGTATTTACATGTTTTCCTATTATGTTTTCTCTAACTGCTTCAGTGTCTATGTATTTCACAATCTTATCGATCTGTTGCATAAAGTAACATAGGCACATCCATGCACATGAGTCTGTAATACCTTTAATTCTTTGTCCTGGATAAATTCCAGATCAAGTGGTATCATAGCTCTAGGTTACTAAGGTTAGAAAATCTTATGCTGGATTTTGTTGTTGAATGCTAACTAGATCAAAGCTTAAATTAGGAGAAGAAGAGTTGGTTGAAACTAACCCTGAAATTGGAAGAGTCTATCCTAAGAGGAAAATGTCAAAAGAAAGTCCCTTGGAATCAGACCCTCATTTCATGGATAGTTTCATGACCATGAGAGCCATGGTAGAGGAAATGTATAGAGAATTTAAGAAAGGTAGAGAGGAAGATTCATCAAACTCCAAACGAGATAAAGGAGCAGAAGAATATCTCCTCCATGACCACTCTAAAGGCAAAGGGAAAGAAGAAAACTTCCACACCTCCTAGTAGCCCTGAAAACAAAAAGACAACAGAGCATTGATTCAGACAGTAGTAAGATTCAGCTGGCCAGCCTACGCCTTGGAGGCACTACCTTGGTATGGTGGGAAGGCAGGACACAAACTGACATGAAGAAGCATGGTACAATTCTTTTTGTCTGGAGTGAATTTGTTTCTGCAATTAAAAAACAGTTCTATCCACTAGCTTATATGTAGCAAGCCATGATGAGTTGGCAAACTCTTCGACAATTAAAAGGGCAAAGTGTACAAAGTTACACCCAAGAATTTAGGAAAAGAGCTTTGATTCTAGGAATTTCTTTAGACTCACCTGAAACTTTGTTGAAGTATATAGGTGGTCTACACAGCTACTTAAGGCACACTATTCTCATGTTTAATCCCACTAGCATAGATGAGGTATCTGTTCAAGCTACACATCTAGAGGCTAGAGGTAAGAATGTGAACCCAGAAGTTGGGGGATCATCAAAACCCACTTCAAGCAAGAATAAGGAGAAAAGAAAATAGAGATGGAAAGAGAGGAAGACAAATATTGTACAAAAGACCAAATCTTCATGCACTCACTGTAAGAAGGATGGGCATGATGATGAAAATTGCTGGATTTTGCATTCGGAGCTGAAACCCAAGAAGTACGATGGCAAGAAGAAGAAGACTGCTACAACTATTCAAAAGGATTTGGGGTCAGATTCAGGAGATGAAAAAACAATTGCAGCCACAGGTATAAAAGGTAAAAATTCTGAAGCATCTACTAGTAATTCTGCACAATCTACTGATAATGAAGAAAATGAGAGGAAAAGACATGAGATTTTTCATATCCAAGTTGTTTCCAAGCATCAAAAGATTGATACTTTGTTTGATAGTGGCTCACAAGTAAATTTAAGTTCTGAAGCAATTGTAAAGAAGTTGGGATTACTAACCACACCTCACAAGAAGCCATATCCATTAGGTTGGTTATGTGATAAAGCACAGCTACAAGTGACTAGACAATGTAAACTTAGGTTTTCTTTTGGGTCAGCATTTGTAGATGAGGTTGAGTTAGATATTGTTCCCTTGGATATATATGGAATTGTTTTAGGAAGTCCTTACTTGTATGATAGAAAAGCTATTTCCTATAGAGCTAAAAACAAGTATCAACTCATTAAAGATGGAATCGAATATATTGTAAGAGCTCATAAACTCAAGAATAATTATACTGTCATAAACTCAGGGCAAATGAAAAGAATTGTAAATTCATGCAAACAATTTTTAGTGATGGTTGTAAAGGAAAAGAAACCTGATAAAACCAATGTATTTGAGGGCTGTAATGCTAAATAGCAAGCTGATTTAGAAAAAATTGTTTTAGAATATGATATACTATTTCAAGAACCTAAAGGTCTGCCACCCAAAAAGGAAATAGTACATAATATTAATTTGCATCAAGATGCTCCATTGCCTAACATCAGAATGTACAGGTTGTCCACCTTAGAGAATGCAGAAATCAAGAAGCAGGTATAGGAGCTGCTCGAGAAAGGGTTCATAAGACCTAGCACATCGCCTTGTGGGTCTCCAATTGTCTTGGTGAGAAAGAAATATGGCTCATGGAGAATGTGCATTTATTACCCAGCATTGAATAAGATAACGATAATTTTTTTTTATCTCCTTCCTTGTATAGATGATCTATTAGATCACTTGAAAGAAGTTGTTTATTTTTCCAAGTTGGACTTGCATAGTGGTTACCATCAGGTTAGAGTTGCAGAGCAAGATGCATGGAAGACTACTTTCAAAACAAAGCAGGGATTGTATGAGTGGTTGGTTATGCATTTTGGCTTAACTAATGCTCCTGCTACTTTCATGAGAATAATGAATGATGTACTCAGACCTTTTATTGATGATTTTATCATTGTATATTTGGATGAAATTCTTATATTTAGTAAAACATGGGAAGAACATTTAAAGCATGTCAAGCAGACTCTAGATGTTTTGAAAAAAGAGAATCTTTATGTTAAGCTCTCAAAATGTGAATTTGGAAAAACATCTTTGAATTATTTGGGTCATATTGTAGGGGGTGGTGAATTGAAGATAGATCCCTCTAAGGTTGCAGTCATTGTAAACTGGCCTAAACCCAAATCTGCTACAGAAGTTAGAAGCTTCTTAGGAGCAGCACAGTATTGGAGAAAGTTTATTGCTAACTTTTCCTTGATTGCAACTCCCTTACATGCTTTAATAGGATTGAACAAGGTGTTTTAGTGGGGAGGCAAACAACAGAAAGCCTTCGACACCTTAAAATAAAAGATTAGTACAACACCAGTACTAGCACTACCCGATCTTCAAAGACCATTTGAGATTGAAACGGATGCCAGTGACTATGCCATGGGAGCAGTGTTGATGCAGCATGGTAAACCCATATGTTATCATTCTGAGACATTTAATTCTGCAGTAGTTAACTATCCCACATACGATAAAGAATTGTATGCATTAGTACAAAGTGTGAAAAAGTGGAAACATTATTTAATGGGCAAAGAGATAGTTATACATACTGATCATCAACCACTTCAATATTTGCACTCACAAACTAAGTTGCAGCAATCAAGACACTATAGGTGGATGGGTTTCTACAACAGTTTCATCTCGTCATCAGATATAAAAAGGGGCATGCACAATAAAGTTGCAGATATGTTGTCCAGACCAATCATAAATGCATCCACTATACTTAAGCATAATTTAGTATTGCATGAAAGCTGCATTGAACAATATGCTCAAGATATGGATTTTAAAGATGTATATGAAACTTTAAGTCATGGCAAACAAGTAGAAGAATTGGATTATCATGTTAAGGACCAACTCTTGTATCATTTGGGAAAGTTATGCATTCCTCAAATAGAAAGAGTAAAGATAATTCGAGAAGCACACACTTCTCTAATATCAGGTCACTTTGGTGTAAGTAAAATAGTTGCACAGCTGCAAATATTTTCTTATTGGCAAAAAAAGCATGAGACAGTTTCGAGATATGTAAGAGGGTGTACCATGTGTGGTAAAATCAAGCCCAACAATAGAAAACTAGGCTTGTACATTCCATTACCAGTTCCTTCTCACCCCTGGGAAAGTGTTTCCATGGAATTTATTGGGGGACTACCTAAATCCAGAAAAGGTCATGACTATTTATATGTTATTGTGGATAGGTTCAACAAAATGGGTATTTTAATACCTTGTAAAAAGTAGATTACAATTGAACAAACTGCAAAATTGTTCTTTCAGCATGTATGGGTTCATTTTGGATTACCCACTTCCATTATATCTGATCGAGATACCTGATTTGTTGGGAAATTTTGGTTGACTCTGTGGGAATTGATGGACACCAGACTAAAGGAGAGCACAACTTTTCATCTGCAAACAGATGGCCAAATAGAGGTATTCAACATGACAATGATCTAGTTGCTCAAAGGTTATTGCAAAAATCATCCCAAGCTTTGGGATGAACATTTATATTATGTGCAGCATACTTACAACTGAGCTAAACATTCTTCTACAAAGAGATCTCCTTTTGAGACCTATTTTGGTTTCACACCAAGGTCTCCCTTGGATTTTGTCTTTGGTAAAGACATAGCAGTTGATGGACACAGTGATGTGGACAAGGCAACCAAGTTCATCGAACAAATCCAAGAGATTCACCAGGTAGTATAGGAACGGCTGGAAAAGAGCCAAGCCAAATACAAGGAAAGGCATGATAAGCATCAGACTGAGCATAGTTTCCAAGTTGGTGATCAAGTCTGGTTGTATATCAACAAAGACAGAATGCAAGGTGAAGGTAAGAAGCTGAAGCCAATAAGGTATGGACCTTTCAAGATACTTGAGAAAATTGGTGAGAATGCTTTTCGCCTTGATTTACCAGCTTACATGCACATCTACTTAGTTGTTAATGCAGATAGCTTGAGACTATTTGAACCTTCATTGATTGAAGATCCCGAAGAGCAGAGTCAATTGCCTTCTATTGATGATTTGTTTCCTGAATATCTCAATGAATTGTAGGAAGATACAGTTCTGGATAGGAAGGTGAGAACCACGCATAGAGGGGATGTTGAGTACCTCTGGGTTGGGCTCAAAGGTTCAAAACCAAGCAGTGAAAAATGGATAGAAATTGGACAAGCAAGGAATTTACACCCTCACTTGATTAATTCTTAAAAACCAACTTTTGGTGGTCCAAAAGATTTTTCAGTGGGAAGGCTGTGATCCGAATTGGATCCTAAGGAACTCTCTAAGTTTTCATAACTCTATAAAATTCATGCCAAAGTTTCAAAGTCTTACAAAGGTCGAGCTTATTAGAAGTATCCTCGAACAGTTGTAATTTGTGAGCAGCGCCAAACAACGAGGACCCTCGGTCAAGTGCGCAGACCGTTGGCCCATGGTAACACGCACTGCCACGAAACAACAAAACAGGAAGCCTTTTTGAAAAGCGAGAGAGGTCTCTGATCAAGTCGCTAATCGAATATCGCTGGGCAAACCCCTCAGAGAAGAAAAAGCTCCGAGCGACCTAGACCCAAAAAGTCATAAAACCGTACGTTATTCGCCGATCTCGTCAGAGGCAGTCCCACACAAAAACCAGCAGGATATTGGAAGGGCTTCGAGTGGTAAACGGTTTCAACTGAGTCCCGCTCGATGCCACACACTGGGTGCCACACGTTTGGCGGAAGAGAGAGAAAACCGCTCACATCGGACGGGTAAACGTCATGCAACTTACCCGCCCGATATGGATGGAGACCATAGGATCTGGAGGCCCCAGATCGACAACGAAAATGCAATCCGATGGATGACCGGATTCAACGGGGTAAATAGGTTTAGTTGTATAAAGGTTTGAAGTTTGTCATGAACGATGAGTTCATAGAGGAATCATGTTCGCGGGAATTTTGGGAGTTAAACGGAAATAATGACAGTTCAAACATTTCCAAGAGAACTTGCACTCAATTCGTTATGAAATAGGTGGCCACACCCCTATGAGGCATTACACAATTATGATGACACAGAACATAGGAATTCAAAAGGACAGAGGTAGGAGAACCAGAATGTCGGGAAACAGAAATGAATAGTCAGAAAGCAGATTGGCTTTAAAGCCACGAACTGATGGAGAAGCAGCAAGGGGAGAGTTAGTCAAGGCAAAAAGCCAAGAGCAAAGAATAGAGAAAGTAAGTCGAGCTAACCTAAAGGCATCATCGAGCCAGATAGAGCCAGAGAGAGTCAGAGAGTCTGTGTACTCCAGAGAAGGCTTGAGAGGTTCAAGCAAACTCCTCTGTATATACCTGTCATGTATTGAGTCATATTGGGCTCATACTACTGTGACCAATAGAGGTCGAGTTTCAGTAAGGAGAGTCTGTGTACTCCAGAGATTTGGGGGATCCAAGTCCAGTCCTACTGATTTATATTTGTTGAGTGAGACTCAAATTGAGCTCATTGTTGTAAAAACTTTGCTTTGAAAACATAATAGAGAGGCCACCATTGAAGGTTGGACTAGGAGATGTAGCCTAGGAGCATTGGGTGAACTCCTTATTAAACTTGTTGTATTTACATGTTTTCCTGTTATGTTTTCTCTAACTGCTTCAGTGTGTATGTATTTCGCAATCTTATCGATCCGTTGCATAAAGTAACATAGGCACATCCATGCACATGAGTCTATAATACCTTTAATTCTTTGTCTTGGATAAATTCTAGATCACATTACAACACGACCACACTTCATTTTTGTCACATGGCGATCATGCGCTGCTTGAAAATTCCACAGTCCAGATTGGTTTGAGTGATCCAATAGTTTGTGTTGGCTATGATTTGTTCGATCTCGGTACCTACCCCTATTATCCTCATTTCATTTTCGTTTGATTGTGTCAATCGATGCTCTGGTCTGAGACTAAAGCACTATGGCATTGCACACGGTTCCCTTATATTCTTTTATCATGGTTCCTTTTCTTCCATTCCCTGTTATGAGTTTGTGATAGCTGGTAATCATTCTGCCATGGCTCCTCGGTAGATTTGATATCCAACAATAGTTTTCCAACTGCCAAGGGTTTTAGGACAACTCTTTCAGCCTCTTCATGTTTTTGCATTTATGCCCCCTTTTGGCTTAGGGTTCTCTTAGGCATGGTTTCTACTCCATCTCCCTGCACAGGTATTGTAATCATGCCGCCCTCCTAGATTTTATAGTTTAATTTGCTTGGATATGCGTGTCAATTTCCTCTTCCATTTATTCCCAACTTGCTATTATTTTGGAGGTTGAGTGGATGGTGAAATTTCCAATCGTTGTCCAAGGTTTTCTTCACTCTGATGGTAAATCCACCCTCGAGGGTTTCATCACTCAGATGGTAAAGCCACCCTCCCCTCATAGTATTTTTGTGGTGTTTTACTTTTATTGTTTTAATTTTTCTTTACAAATCCTCATATTGTCTTGACATAGTCCATTGAGGGCTTCTTCTATCGACCCTCCTATTGTGGTAGTCCACATCTCATGGCATGCATACTAGGTATTTACTTTAGGGATCACATTACAAATTTTCCATTTG
This sequence comes from Pinus tabuliformis, assembly GCA_031772625.1. NCBI lineage: Eukaryota > Viridiplantae > Streptophyta > Pinopsida > Pinales > Pinaceae > Pinus > Pinus tabuliformis. The sequence goes on along the minus strand of CM062817.1, from coordinate 100,826,910 downwards.
TCTTACTCTAGGTTCTCTAATTGTTCATTTCTAGGGCTAACCAGACTACCCTGGGTTCCAGTTTGCCCTATGTTTTGATGTTTAGAGAGAGGGTGGATCTACCCCCTTCCATCCACTGCAGGTATATATATTCCTTTGTCCTATCTGCATTTTCCTTATACTTAAAAGTATTAGTTATTACAAAATTTTCTGACATAGTTTCCACATTCTCTTTGATATTGCAGGTACCCTTGGGCTCTTATACTCGAACCTGGGTGTACTTGCATCAAATTATTTTTTTCCAGTATCTTGCAAAAGACTCTTACCTCGTATGGGAACTTCTTTTCATCTATAAGTCAGAATTAAGATGTCCCACTCCAGGTTTGTTTGTTAATTATTTTACTATCTCCTCAAAAGACGAGGATAAAACCTTGTAGTGTGAGGTTCTCGTTGTATATATGTTTATGACTTTTCATTTCAATTGCTTATTATTGATAATGTGATTCTTGTTTGTTTGTCAATGGTTTGTATATGCATTAGTCTCTTTTATATACAATGTAGTTCCATGTCACACCTTTCCAGACTTACCAAAATAACATCATTACTTAATTAGAGGAAATCCTTTCATGCTTTTTAATTTTCTCCTTCTTAAGGATGCCGTGAAAAGTTTAAACCCCTATGGCCATTAAGGATTTACTGGAAATTGAATTGAATATACATGCCTTTTCCAACCCCTGCATGAGGGAAGAATTAATCTTCCTTATTATTGCATGACTATTTGATAAAAGAATTGCTTGACTCATCATCTCGTTTGATTTGCATAAATGATTATAAGTTCTAATTCAAATCCAAAGTAGATATGAACATTCCTTGGCTCAAATGTCTCTCATATATATATATGGATATGGATATGTATATATATGACTGGTTTTTGCATGGCCAAGTAGTTTTTTCATAACTAATACCCATCACTATTTTCTATTTGCATTGGGGATTTACAGCGACATAGGCTAAATCTTTGTCCCAATTTTTCTAATTGACAGAGTACCAGTTGTGACCTTAGAGTATGGGAAAATTGACATAGTACTCGACATGACCTTAGAGTATGATAACCTGTCCCCTATTACTGTATTGGCCATGACCTTAAAGTATGGGAATCTTCTCTCTACTAAAGTATGCATGTAACTGTTAATAAGTTTGAAAATTCTTATTCCTATTCCATGTTTCCTTAATAAAATTATTGCATGGTTGTTCGGATTTGACTATCATTAGTTGTACAAACTATTTTATGTAAGTTTGCATGTAATTCCTATCATTGTTACCTCCCTGATTTGACTTCGCCTATTAATCCATACGTGATTTAACTTTTTTCTGTTACTCTATCGATGGTATATGGTCATCCAGACTAGAAGTTCGTTACAATTCTATTATTAAGCTACAAAGAATCATTAAAAGGGTTATAATAAGTATATAATTAAAAGGATATATCCTTAAAAGTGTATATAAAATTCTGGTTATGTTGAAAAAAAGTTTAGTAAATTCAAATGCATTGCATAAAATAAGGGGAAAATTTTGTCTTCCTTTCTGGGTAATAGAATTTTTGTCTTCCTTTTAGAACTAAAACAAGAGCATGGGATTTGTACCTTTGAATTTGTCCTTGAATTTTTCATATATTATTCTAGTTTACTCCAATCATTGAATAGAAGACCACCATGAACTTTATTATGATTAAAAGTTAAATGTTGATATTCTCTATTATATTCCATGTCGAGACAATATAAAAATCTAAACAATCCATAGTAGTAGGTAGATTAAGTTCAGAAAAATGTACAATATAAATTACAAAAACTAACAAGCATAATTCAATTGGATAACCCAAAACTACTCTACAATTTTTAGCTTTATTTTTTATTGGGTTTGCTGGGCATAAAACCAAGGTGGTTGTCTTATTAAGTTATCAATTTTAAGCTCAAAAATGAAAGTTCCAAAACTTCTTGAAACCAGTGCCAAATTGAATATCTCGCCAATTTGAATTAATGCAAGTTGAATCACTCAAAACAGATATTGTATGTTCTTGATAACGCATTCTGATCATTTTCCCAAACAAGCAAATTTTTGTAGGCTGGATGCAGGTACACTGACTGTGCAGTCCGTACATTGACTAAGCAGGGTGACTGGGTAGATTGACAATGATTTTAAGGCCAATGGTGGGCTTCTAAGTGGCCTCACCGCATTGGTCAAATTCTGCGGAGTGCTGATTGGTTGTTAGTTGTGGTTTTGTGGTCTAATGGATGGAAGCCACGTGGGCCAATGAATGGCTGTGACCTGGCCTCCCAATGGTGCATTAAAATTATGTTATGAGTTGAACTGCCCTCACAGGAATCTAACACCAACGAAAATTTTAAAGATGGATATTTATCTTAATGTTTAGAAACCTTGACGAATCTTAATAGTCCCCAATATGTGAAATGTAAAATGTTTGGTGATATTCTTCTAAGAATATTCAAATTTCTAATGATTTTATATATATTCTCTACAAAATAATGGCAATTTTTATGGTAAAATCATTCATTGTATAAAATTTGGGCGAATATTTTTTATGAAAAATGGGAATTGGCGATTCTTATTTTTGGAAAACGTATGGAAAATTAGCCCACTTGCGAATATTAGCCCCTAAAATTTTCCATGTTGAACACGAGACTAGTCAAGTAACAAAACAACGCCTTACCATCGTGCCAAGGGTGGTTCTTAATAAACTATGGTGGAATGTTTTTATTTAATGTGTATCATGTTTGTGTTTGGGGGACGGAGCTGGGGTTATGCCCTGGAACCTAGTCACCCCACACCCACAGGACCGCAGGCGAGGAAGCCAAGGGCGCGGGCTTAGCCCCAAAATACGTTTCCGACACCCCAGTTATAACCCATGGGACCATATACCATAGAGCTCCGAGTGTAAATAGTTGGGGGCAGAGTTGGGAACTAGCCCTGTGTAATATCACCGTCATCGTCACTGCACGCTAAGGTTTAAGGGGCTTGACAGAGATTTGAAATGGGCGCTAAGGTATGGCCCCAAGCCAGGCCATATGGCCCTTAACATGACCACAACACGAAGTTTAGAGGGCGCTGGGCGGAGGAGCTTGTGGCAGGGGGCAAGCCTCGAGTTCATATGTGACCCAACATGACCGAGCGCTAGTGGATTGGGGGCTCCAATGGGTAGGGTAGGTCATTGGCCTAGCCATTGGACCTGTGGCACCCCACATGACCTTCTTCCAAGAATTAAGGGGCTTAACTGGTGGGGGCACGTGTTAAGGCCCAACCCTCGTCCCTATGTGGCCCATGTGGCTATGATTTTCTGATTAAGGGATCTGAGGCTAAATTAATCATCCAATACACTGGTGGGTAGCTAAATTGTGGCTCTGTTAACAAATTTTGGGGCATTTCTGTAGAACCGATAGATAGGATGTCAAATTTGTAGGATGGTTAATTGTGAAATTCATGGGAGATCTTGGAAGCTCATATATTTTTTAGTTTTTATCCAAATTGAGCTAAACAATAGTGCACTTAGGGGTTTTTGGATGTATTGAATCCATTGGTAACCTCTAATTTCTAATTTGAGCACATATACACAGTATTTTTCAGGTTTGAGACAAAAGGTGTATGGATCAATGAGGGTTTGGAATAAGTTCTGGGAGGTATTTGGGCATGGAGAAGACCTTGTAGGGGTATTCTCACTTCTAGAAGGCTACTGCAGTAGATGTAACCAACAAGGTTCAACTCCAGTTCAACTTCTCTTAATATGAAGGTTTTGTTTATGTGCTTCAATGTGGAATTTAAGTTTTCACATACTCATTTTAGTTTATTTCAGTTGAAGTATGCCATCTTTGTAGTAGATGTTTTGAGTTGTTGTTGTTTGGGAGAGTTCTTTGTAGGAAAATATTACCTTGTAGCGGTAACAACCACATATATACCAGCAATTTTTTTTATGTACTTTGTTTGATACTGAATATATGAGTGGTCTAGTCATATTGACAGGCTCAGAGATGTAGCCCAAGAGGGGTGAACTCTGTCAATAAACCTATTGTCTTGCTCTTCATTATGCCTGCATGGACTATGTGATGTTATGTTCATTATGTTAAGTTACACACGAAGACTAATTCATGATTTGAAGAGATATTGGAAACCTGTTGTTTCAAGGCCATTTTTAACCTTGCAAAGCGTTGACATGGTCCTAATTTTATTTTATTTGATTTTGGAAAAGAGGAAGAAATCACCTAATCCAATTTCAGATCAATTTGGTATCAGGGCACCAATTGACCAAGTCGCAAGAATGGGCAGCAAAAAGAGTATTCAAGAGCTAGAGGAGTGGAATTTGGCTCTTCATATGGAGAACATAGAGTTGAGAAGGATGTTAGAGATAGATGAAGAGGATAAGAGACACATGCACTTTTTCTGCAGCAAGTGCTTGATGAGCAAGTTGCCGAAAGCTCTACTCCTGTAGGAGCAAGAGAATCATCCAAAATGAGACCAATATGTGGTGATGGTTAAAATAATGGTTTGTACCATATGTGGAAGATGTTGCATGTGCATTTTTCAAACATCTTCAAGAAGCACACCACATGCTAGTGGATAAGAGTGGGTGGCTAGAGTCATCTACAAGTCAAACATCATTGTAATCATCAAAAGCTGAAAAGATGAATGACAAGTTTAAGGAAGTAATCAACATCTCAAGTACCATTCCTTCCATTTATATGCATAACAACTCTTTTGTAGTGTTCGAGCAACATACCAAAGGCATAGGTATGAAGTTGCTTTCCATGATCAGATATGATGGTGCAGCCTCGACATAAATGGCCAAGGTATTACCAATCCAATTATGGTTGAGGAGAGACCAAAGTATATGAGATTGGGATATGCTTGAAGGGAGTTTGGGGAATTCTCTGAAAGTCTTGAGTTACATCAACCATCTGAGTATGAGATGTCACCACCTTGTGACAACTGTCCAAGCTGCAACTCTAGAGACAAGTATAACTCTCAAGAGTGTTTTCCAATGCATGGAAATTTTGAATACTTGTGGAATTAGTACCCTTGTACATTTTGTGATGTGACTAAACATTTCGTTGTTGTGTGTGAGAAATGTATGATAATGGTCAAAAGAATGAACCAAATTTTAGGCATCAAGCATAATGGCTCTCTTTTGCATGAGAGAACTTCTATGTGAGAAAACAAGAGGAAGTTTTTTTGTTCTCATTGCAAGGTGCATGGACATGACACTGAATGATGTTGGAAGTTGCACCCAGAGCTTCGTTCAAAGAAAGGTATATAGATTATGCTACATAATGCAAGGGAAACAAGAGGTGGCAAAGAGGACTAGTGGAACTCTTAAGTGACCTTCAAGACAAAGAATTTGCAAGAAGAGAAACCATGAGCCTAGGAGAAGAAAATTTTGGGTAGACTTCTTGTAAAAATTGTTTTGTAAAATTTTATAAATACTTGTTGTCATTACAGTTTTAGGTACTTTTGTAAAGTGAACATTCATTTTCACGATGTTCAACAAGTAAATGTTTTTCATTGATGTATGTATGGATGTTAGGGAATTTGTGAATGTACAAGATTGTCATTCAAAGTTGTCTACAAGTTGTCATATGTTCAGTGATACAAGTATTCGATTTGAAACTTGTGTGAATTAAATCTTTATTTTCAAGATTGTATAAGATGACTATGTATTGTAGGCAAGGCCAATCATATCAAAGAAAAAATTTGCAGCAATGTACTTTTCATGTACAAATTCAGTTTGAAGACATTAAAGCAAGTTTATTTTTCTTTTGAATTCCAAGGTGGAGTCAAGTTTGTCTTCAACAGTTTAACTTCAAGATGAAGTGTTTTTGGAGCCGTGCAAAGATGACAGTAAAAGGAATGTTTTGATTCCACTCATCAGTACTTTTTTCCTGCAACAACGATACGAATGATGGCTCAATTCTTAATAGAATAATAGGTCTTCCATATGATGATAAGTGACGTGCCTTGATTGGGGCTTGAAGGGCACCGATAGAAAATGTTGCATTTTGGATTGATTTTTTTGGGTATTTTTGAGTTCTAGCTCTTTATATTGACTAGGGAAGTAAACTTTTGGAGTCCAAAAGTTCCTAGTAGCGAGGTGTGATCAGGTGATCAATTTTAAGCTCAAAAATGAAAGTTCCCAGAACTTATTGAAACTAGCCCCAAATCAAATAGATCTTCGATCTGAATCCAACACAACTTGAATCGCTCAAAATCGATATAGTATGCTCCCGATATCACATTCTAATCATCTTCCAAAATATACAAAATTTTTTCAGGTTGGATGCAGCTACGCAAAATATGCAGTCCATACGCTGATTAAGTAGGGTGATTAGGTAGTTTGACTATGATTTTAGGGCCAATGGCGGCCTGCCAAGTGGCCTCACTACATTGGTCAAATTCTGCTGAGTTATGATTGGTCGTTGGTTTTGGTTTCATGGTACAATGGATGGAATCCATGTGGGCCAATGGATGGCTGCGACGTGGCCTCCCAATGGTGCAAAAAAATTATGTTATGGGCCGAACTAACCTTACTGTAATAGCGATGGTGAAAATTCCATGTAATAAATGTTAAAAAAATAACCACAAATGACTGGGACACTTAAAAGGCAATGGCTAAGGCATTAAAAGGCAAAGACAATGGATAAGGCAAAATGGAAATTAGGAGAAAGAGGAGGTGAAAGGTCACAGGTTGCAAGTGAGGAGGAAAATGAAGGAAAATAGAGTCCTCATTCATAAAAAGGCCTTTGACGATCAATTGGTAACCTTTTTTTTAGTTTAGTGTTGGAGCTCTCTCATTTTATCTCTCTCTCATACTCTTGGATACTTAGATATTTCTTGGACCACTCTTAGAGGGTGTGACATACTTGGATTCTTGGAGAAAGAAGGCAAAGGAAGAGCAGGAAAGCACAATAAGGCATCGACATCAGCAGTTATGTCGGATTTGCTTGCAGGTACCGAGTTTCATGTATGATTTCTTCACTAATTTTGGTGTGCATGGCATATGCATGTGGTTTCTTGGTTGTGATATGTCACTAACATGGAGGATTTTCTGGATTGACAATGGATTGCCTAACCTTGCCATTTCCTAGATAGCCATGGTGATTTTGGGTTTGCCTTCATTGCTTGCTTTTTTTCGGTTCTCATGTTTCCTTAGCTTGGGTTGAGTTACTAGTCCTAGAGCCTTGGTTGCACAAATGCTCTAGAGCCCTTGGTGGGTTGAGTTACTAGTCCTGGAGATTTGGTTGGACAAATGACTTGGAGCTAGGTAAAAGTTGTGGGTTGAGTTACTAGTCCTAGAGCATTGGTTGGACAAATGCTATGGAGCCCTGGAAAGCTTGGATAGAGACCGATGTGAGGATGGTTTTGTGATGTCCGATCGTGAGGTGGAATCACTATTTGATAGGTTGAGGTAGATGGCCTCTGGAAGCCCTGGATGAGTTTTGATTGATGTGTTTTATGAGATCCCACATTCATTCTTGGAATATGGCATGGGGGTGAATTGCTAAAGAGTGATTTGGCTTAACCATTCTATGGTCGGGTCAAACGTGGTAGTCCCATCTCTGGTTGGTTAATTGCATTCATTAATCAGAAATCCTTTCCCTTGATTTCCATGTGTAAAGGTACTCATGTGTTTATGGATTTGATGGTTGTCATGTTTATTGTATTTCTATTCCTATTATGCTAGTTATATGCACATTTTATGACAATAATTATGTATGGGTTTCAGCATGTTTTTGCTTGTATGTGAATGGATAATGTGTCTATGAACTAATAGATGATAATGAATCAAATGGCATGAGGGAAAAATGGTTCATAGCGATTCTTAGATAAGTATGAGATCCCTACGCCTAACTCTGTTATTTCCACCCGTATATTACATGTCGACAATATGTTTGACGAAATGCCTGTCATGGCTAGTAGGGATCCAACAAGGCCTCGAACAAGTATTTTCTTTAATGTTGTCATTTTCATGTTAATTTACTGATATGAAGAGATGGTTCAGTTATGGGCGGTGACCTGGGCTATCGACCTGAAAAAGTGGCTCAAATCCTAGAGTTGTTGGCACAACATTGACAATTATGTTCCACATTTGCTAGTAGGAAGGCCTGTGAGAGCGACTTTAGGTTGCTGGTCGCTCCCTTGCCCATAGAATGATAGAAAGAATGGACCAAGAGACCTAAAACAACAGTGGGACATAGGGACAAGCTATCTGAATGGCTGACTAGTCTTCTGAGGGTTCTGTTGATGATGTTGGATGTCTTTATGGTATGTTTCCATCGGTTCCACTTGCTTAATGTGACTTAGGAGGCTGAATCATATCATAGTGGCCTCTCGTCGAATGTTTACCCCCGATGGACAATTACTTGGGTAGATGTGGGAGGAGTGTGTTACAAAGTGGTATCCAAGCATGGTTCACCCCTCGGAATGGATGGGCTATGTGTTGGTCATGCTCGCATGTCAATTTTATGTGTGTCTCTTAAACTTATTACAATTGCTTGATGTAGGACTAGGGTTGTAGTATGGTTATCATGGAGAATTTGTTATTGATTTCATGAAATGTATTTGAAATGAGCATGTGACTGACTGTGTATGGATTATATGTCGCTTACATGTTTATTTCATGGTACCTACTTACATCATTGTATGTTAGGTTATATTTATGAATATTTTGATTACATGCATCAGTCTTGTAGGTTGATTACAAGAACTTATCAATTATGTTCAACTACATACGATTATGCGTATTTATAGTTGGTTTGGCATTGCTTATGCATACTGCTGGTTGCATGTGGCAATGTGTACAATGGAGTAATGGTTGTTTTCATGCATGAGGTCATAAGATGCATTGTTGGTATGGCCTTGCATTGATGACTGGATCCTAGTTAGAGTAATGTTTATGAGTTGATACATTTACTCGCGTATGTCTATATGCTATTAAGATTATGTTATACATGTATCATGTTGATTTGGTAATCCTGCAGACAAGTATCCTCCCCGAGATATATTAAGGTATGTTGGTTTAGTGTGATTTAGTTTATCTGACATATTATGCCTTGTAGAAAGAAATATCAAATGGCTAGCAAGATGGTTGACTATAGAGAATCTCCCTAAGAATCCAAAGAGTAGTATGGTGTTGGGAACCCATCTGACTTGGCAGTTACATTGAGAAGTTTAAAGGAGGAGATAAGGAGTTGTAAGGAAGATAATGGTAGAATCATACAGTCATAGGAAACATAACAGAGGTGAATGTAGTAATACTTCAGAGCTTGTTGGATTTGCAGGGACAAGGAACACTACAGATCAGTCATGAGCAGGAAGATAAAACTCATGGGGAATACTATAGTAGATTGCATGGTGGTCATCGATCAGATAGAGATGATACAACTAGATATGGTTGATTTTTGGACACTCTAGAGAGGATGAGGGATAGACACAAGTATGATTCTAGTTCTGATTCAAATATGCACTATGATCATCATCGGTATCATTGTTACAGGAGGAATGATAGGGCATACTTGCCGGATGAATTTAAGAAGGAAAAGCAACCTACTTTTGATGGAGAGATAAGGATATCACAAGATGCAGAGGCATGGATGCTTGGTATGAATAAATTATTCAGGTTGCATGACTACTCAAAGAACGTGAAAGCTAGAGTGGCTACTTGTAGCCTTAAAGGTAAAGTAGACATCTGGTTGGAAGATGTGAAGAATGTCAGAGATATAGATGGGGAATATTTGACTTGGAGTGAGTTTGAGAAACTATTCAAGAAGAAGTATCTGTCGAAGAAATACCTCGATGACAGGGCAAAAGAATTCTATGAACTAAAAATGGGATCCATGATAGATGATGAGTACACCAGTAAGTTATTGGAACTGTTGAGATATGTGCCTTACCTGTGATCAAGTTATTTATATTTTGATTGACCTTGGATCTAATTATAGCTATGCTAGTCCTAACTTTGGGTATAAGTGTGGTTTGAGTAAGTAATTGCATGCAGAGTCTTAGTTAGTTCAGTTGGCTACACGTACGAAGAAGTGAGTTCATAATTGGATAAGAGCTTGCACATTTGACTTAAATGGTATGCCTACAGAAGCACATTTGAATGGTTTATCGTTGGGTTCATACATTATGTTATTGGGCATGGAGTGGTTGTATCTACATAGAACCAAGGTTGACTTCTATGAAAAGTCCATTGAATGTGTTGATGACAATGGAGAACAAGGAGTCTTCTAGGGTAAGAAGAAAGCCACATCAATTAGGATGGTGACAACTATGCAAGCAAAGCATGCCGTGGAAAGGGTGCAAGCAGATGTGTTGAACAAGTATCTAGTTTTACAACAGTTTACGGATGTATTTCCTAAAGACATCACATAGTTACCACTGCATAGGGAGGTATATTTTTCTATTGAGCTAGTGCCAGGGGAAGCTCCAACATCTAAAGAACCTTACAGGATGAGCACACCTCAGTTGGTTGAGTTAAAGTTGCAGCTGAAGGAAATGTTGGAAAAGGGGTAGATTAGGCCAAGTGTATCACCTTGGAGCACACCGTTCTTGTTTATGAAGAAGAAGGATGGTACCCTCAAATTATGCATTTATTACAGGTAGTTGAACAAAGTGACTATCAAGAATATATACCCTTTGTCGAGGATTGATGACTTGTTTGATCAGTTGAAGGGAGTAGCAGTGTTATTGAAGATTGACTTGAGATCCAGATACCATCAGGTATGCATCAAGGAGGAGGACAAATAAAAGACTGCGTTCAGGACCAGATATGGTCATTATGAGTTTGTTGTTGTTCTATTTGGCTTGGTGAACGCTTCAGCTACATTCATGTGTTTGATGAATAGTGTGTTGCGTCCATATTTGGATAATTTTGTCATTATGTTCATTGATGATATACTGTTATATTCTAAAAATGAGGAGGATCATGCCGAGCGCTTGGCAGCAGTGTTGAGGTTGTTGAGAGAGCATCAATTGTATGCGAATCTCAACAAATGTAGTTTCTTTCAGACAGAGGTACACTACTTGGGGCATTTTGTCTCCAAGGAGGGCATTGTAGTAGATACATAGAAGATAATGGCCATCATAGAGTCGGTAGCTCCTAAGAGTGTGGATGAGGTGAGATCTTTCATGAGTTTGGAAGGATACTATAGGAGGTTCATCAAGAACTTCTCGTAGATTTCTTACTCCATCACATCATTGTAGAGGAAAGGTAAGAAGTTAGAATGGACCGAAGAGTGTGAGATTAGCTTTCATCAACTTAAGTAGTTGTTGACACATGCACCAGTGCTACAGATTGCAAATCCGAAAAAAGAGTTTGTAGAATGTACAAATGCTTAAAAGAGAGAGCTTGGTGGAGTCCTTATGCAAGATGGAAAGGTGGTATGTTATGAGTCCCAGAAACTAAAGGAGCATGAGCTTAACTATCCCACGCATGATGTCGAGTTAGCAATGATTATGCATGTACTCAAGATGTGAAGGCATTATCTTCTTGGAAGGTGGGTTGTGCTTATGAGTGATCACATTGGGTTGAGGTATTTGTTTGACCAACCGAATCTGAATGCCGAGTAGGTTAGATGGTTTGCCATGATAGACGAGTTTGATTTCGAGATTAGGTACATCAAAGGCAAGGAGAACATAGTGGTAGATCCTCTTAGCAGGCGGGTACCAGTGAATCACTTAGTAGCTATGAGCTCTTATGGGACATATTTACAGGAAAAGATCTTGTGGGCAAGAAAACAAGATGTCATATATATGGAGATTGTGCACAAGTTGCAGCAGATTATAGGTACAAGTATAGGTACATGTAAAGGTATAGGTATATGAATAGGTAGTGGTACAAGTACAAGTACAGGTGCAGGTGATGGTACAAGTACAGATAGTGGTATAGGTACTCGTGCAGGTACATAGGACTTGGACTATTGTCTTACAAAAAATGGATTGATCAGGCTCTGAGAGAGGATATATCTACCGGATAGTAGTGAGATCAAGAAGGTGATCTTGAGGGAGTTTCATGTGAAACTGTATTCAGGTTACCCAGGTTATCAGAAGACACTCACATTGGTGAAGAGACATTAATATTGGCCAAATATGAGAAGGGACGTAGCAGAGTTTGTGTCGAGATGTTTCAATGGTCAGCAAGTGAAAGCAAAGTGAAAACATCCAGGTGGATTGCTGCAGCCAATCTTGATTCCAGAGTGGAAATGTGAGGTTATTTCCATGGATTTCATCATAGGGTTGCCAAAGACGGTGAAACAACATGTTTCCATCATGGTCATTGTGGACAGGTTAACAAAGGTTTCACACTTTGTTCCAGTGAAGTCTATGTTATTAGCTAGTGATGTGGCACAAGTATTCATCCAAGACATGGTTAGACTACATGGTTTCCAAAGAATATTGTGTTAGACAAGGACACAAAGTTCACTTCCAATTTATGGAAGGAACTATTTGTAGGTTTGGGCACAGAGTTGGCCTTTAACACAAATTACCATCCGCGGATAGATGAACAGATAGATAGGGTCAACAAGATATTAGAGGACATGTTGAGGATGTATGGAATGCATCAACAGTGGAAGTGGGAAGAGTATCTCCCCTTGGTAGAGTTTTCATACAACAACGATTATCTAGAGTCATTGAGGATGAGTCCTTTTGAGGCACTGTATGGGCGAAGTTGTAACACTTCCATCAGTTGGATTGGTCCGACTAGTAGGGAATTGATTGGACTAGATATGTGGGCAGACATGGAACAAGAAATACAGGTGATCAAGAAGAATCTCAAGGCAACACAGAATAGGCAGAAGAGTTAAGCAGACAAGAGCAGGTTGTTCAAGGAGTTCCGGGTTGGGGAACAGGTGTACTTGAGCATCAAAGCGAATAAGAGATCCTTGTGGATTGGATCATGTGCCAAGATGCCACCATGGTTTTGTGGAACCTTCAGTATCATTGAGAGGATTGGGTCAGTAGCATATCGACTTGCACCATCTCCGATAGTGAAAGTCCACAATTTTTTCCAAGTCTCATTTCTTAAGAAGTATGTTAAAGATGTTAATCATGTAATTGATTGGTTTATATTGCAGGTAGAACCAGATGGAGAATTCCAACCGGAGCCTCAGTGTATATTGTAGAAAAGTTGATTATGCTCCAGAACCGAGCAATCGAGCAAGTTAAAGTGCAATGGAAGCACTTTGGGCCCAATGAAGCTAAATGGGAGATGACAGATCAGATGAGGGCTATGTATCCTTCCTTATTTTTGGATTTAGGCAAAGCAACTTTGATATGGTGGTTTAGTGATTAATTATGGTGGTTTGGTGATTGCTTATGGTGGTTTGGGGTTTCTTATGGTGGTTTAGTATTTTCTTATAATGGCTTGGTATATGATTTATGATAGTTGATATATGCTATATGATGGTTTGATATATGCCTAGATATGTTGTTGGTATATGTTTGATATATGTCTTGGTATATGATTTGGCATATTTTTTAGTATATATATATTTTTTGATGATGTTGTTATATGTACACCAGTGTATGGATGTAAATATTGTAATTAGTTTTGTTATAAAGCTCCACTATGCAATATGGGTGTCATGTTATTACGGTTATGTTATTATGCTATCTTGTGGTTATATTATCATGATGTTATGATGTCATATGGATTAACACTCGACATGATTATCATTGTAAATACCGTAATGGGCTGTGTTATAAAGCTCCACTATGTAATATGTTGTCATGTTTCCAAGATGTTCTTCTCTTGAGTACAACCTTCACTGTAAATATTGCATTGAGTTGTGATATAAAGCTCCATAAGAAATATGTCTTCTTTCAGCAGGTTGTTGAGGTATATGTGTGATTGAACACTGAGGAAGGTGCCCCCCAAGGGGGAGGGTTCTGTAACATCTAGGGTGAAAATTCCATGTAATAAATGTTAAAAACAATAACCACAGATGATTGGAACACTTATTCCAAGCTAAATGTTGGGCAAGACATCCTAGGGGGTGTTCATTTGGTTGTTTATGGCTAAGGAAATCGGCAAAGGCAATGGTTAATACATTAAAAGGCATTTTGGCACATTTATTTATGAAAATAATGGAAATTAGGAGAAAAAGGAGGTGAAAGGTCACAGGTTGCATGTGAGGAGGAAAATGAAGGAAAATAATGGAAAATGAAGAAAATAGAGGCCTAATTCATAAAAAGGCTTCTAAGGATCAGTTGGTAACCTTTTGTCAGTTCAGTTTTAGAGCTCTCTCATTTTATCTCTCTTTCTCATACTCTTGGATACTTAGATATTTATTGGAGCACTCTTGGAGGGTGTGGCATACTTGGATTCTTGGAACAAGAAGGAAAAGGAAGAGCAGGAAAGCACAAGAAGGCATCGTCATAAACAACTACACTAGATTTGTTTGCATGTACCAAGTTGCATGTATGATTTCTTCACTAGTTTTGGCATGCATGACATATGCATGTGGTTTCTTGGTTGTGATCTGTCATTGGCATGGAGGATTTCCTAGATCGACAATGGATTTCCTAGCCTTTCCATTTCCTAGATATCCATGGTGATTATGGGTTTACCTTCATTGCATTTTTTGGGTTGTTTCTCATGTTTCCTTAGCTTAGTCTTAGTTACTAGTCTTGGATCGTTGGTTGGAAAAATGCTATGGAGCCCAGTACCATCTTGGGTTGAGTTATTAGTCCTTGTTATATACACAGGGGGGATAATATGGGGTACAAAGGGAGGTACCCAAGGTAATAAATGTAATAATGGGATGGGCCATAGTAATAAATAAGGTGGTTAACCCATATCATGTAAGGGACCACAAGTAGTTAGTAATAATGTAATGGGCCCATGGTATTAGTTCGATGGTATGAGGGAAACATGGTAATGATCCATGGTATGAGGCCTATATAGAAGCTAGAGACACCACATGGAGAGATGTCAAGGAATATTGTATGAACAGGCATATGGCTTGTGGGTGTTCTCCTTCCTTAAGGAGTGAATGTATGATGTTGCCCTACCTTAAGGGTTTGATAATAAATAAACAATTCTATCTATTTCTCTAATGTTATTCTTGGGTTTATTTCTATTATCTTACATTTTTGGTATCAGATCTATAACAAGTGGTATCAGAGAACTTTCTTGGGAAAAAAAGTGGAGAATTTTTTTTTTTGGCAGGATTTCGGGGGCGGTGAATTTGCAGATCAGATCTATATGTGTTGGTGCAAGATTTGCAAAATCTAATTGCAGATTTGGGTTCTATGTAAAAAATTCCCGATTTAAAAAAAAAATCGGTTGAATCGGAGTCCGGATGAAGGAGATATCGCTGATTTAAAAATCAGTGGGGTTGTAGACAATTTTTCGGGGCAGCGAGTTTGCGGCGCAGATCTAGACGTCCTGGTGCAATATCTGCAAAATCTAATTGTAGATCTGGATTCTTGGTGAAAAAATACCCAATTAAAAAAAATAATCAGTCGAATTGGAGTCCGGATGAGGGAGATATCGCTGATTTAAAATCAACTCTTTTTTAAGAATTTTTGGTGACGGCGGGAGAGTTGCAGCGCATATCTGAAATTCCAGTGCCTGGATTGGGATTTCTATCACATGGACAGATGCAGAATGGTTGTTCCATTTCCAAAAATAGGTCATAATAGGGATTCTGAGCAATATTGACTAAATTGTGACATTTTAAATTTTCGCCAAGTTTTTTTGTGATGGCGGGCCTAGATCAGAGTTTGAGGGACTTGTATAAATTTGATGGCTCTCATCCAGCCAGATGGCTAGCACAAATGGATAAATATTTCAAATTGAATTATGTCTATGATGATGAGACTCAGTTGAGTGTGGGGAAAATATACTTGGACAATGAAAGATGGCAATGGTGGCAAGGGCATCAGCGTTGCTATGGAAGGCCTTTAACTTGGGACACATTAAAAAAAAACTCTTATGGACCACTTTGACCATAAATATAATCTTGTGGATAAGCTCACATAGACAGACACACAACCTAGCAAAGATTTTATTTTTACAGGAAAGAAGGAAACCAAGAAACCTAAAGGGTTATTTGCTGCTGGTATCTCCTTATTGCAAGTTCATGGATTGATTCAGAAGGAGAAGATCATTGTTTTTATAAATCCTAGTTGCAAGCATAATTTTATCAATGTTAATTTGGCAAACAAATTGCAAGTTCTAGCCAAACACATTGAAAACACACAGGTGGATGATGAGGATGTTCAAGTTTATAAGGATTTGAAGCTTTCTATGGATAAGTATGTGTTGCATGGTGATTTCTATACTTCAGATATGGATAACATGGATGTTGTTTTGGGATGTCCTTGGATGGAATTGGTGGGTACTATCAATATTAATGTGCAGAAGAAATTCCTAAAGCTCTGGTATAAAAAGAAGAAAATTACATTACAGGATATTTCCATCAATAAACAGGTAGAGTACATGGAGGATGAAGCAGAAGATGTTCTAGAGACTGACATATAAGATGATGAGCCTGTGATGATCGACAATCAAACACAAACAGAGGCTAAAGTAGAAAAGGTTACAGGTGTTGATACATCAGATGAGGGCTCAGTGGTTGAAGTAATATTGGAAGATAAGACACCACATTAGGCACCACAGCATGCACCAGATAACAGTTAGGCTCTAGTAAGGGGTGAATTAAAGAAAAATACACCGTGGGTTAAAACTTCAACATATCATCACCCACATCACCCCGCAAGACAACAACCAACAAGATGGCAACCAATTAACCACAAGGACAACAACCCCCGCATGACAGATAGAGAGGAGCGAAGATCCACCTACTACACATCAACACAGAAGAGCTACCACGGTCAACTTCCATCTCAAGCGAGCGAGGCACCAGCGAGATTGAGGGTTCATCTTTCTCTTGGATGGCTAGATGCATGTGCATGGTACCAATGGACTACTCTTTTGAGTAGATCTTATTATTTGTGTTCTTCCCATGTTTCGGGGACGAAACATGCTAAGGGGGGTGGAATGTTATATACCTAGGGGGGATAATATGGGGTGCAAAGGGAGGTACCCAAGGTAATAATGTAATAATGGGATGGGCCATAGTAATAAATAAGGTGGTTAACCCATATCATGTAAGAGACCACAAGTAGTTAGTAATAATGTAATGGGCCCATGGTATTAGTTCGATGGTATGAGGGAACCATGGTAATGATCCATGGTATGAGGCCTATATAGAGGCTAGAGACTCCACATGGAGAGATGTCAAGGATTATTGTATGAACAGACACATGGCTTGTGGAGTGTTCTCCTTCCTTAAGGAGTGAATGTATGGTGTTGCCCTACCTTAAGGGTTTGATTAATAAAGAAGCATTTTTATCTATCTCTATCTTATTATTTCTGGGTTTATTTCTGTATTTTTGGGTTAGATCTATAACAGTCCTAGAGCCTTGGTTGGACAAACGATTTGGTGCCCTTGGTGGGTTGAGTTACTAGTCTAGGAGCCTTGGTTGGACAAGCGCTCTGGAGCTCGGTAAAAGTTGTGGTTTGAGTTACTAGTCCTAGGGCATTGGTTAGAAAAACACTTTGGAGCCCTGGAAGGCTTGGATAGAGACCGATCTAATGATGGTTTTGTAATTTCCGACCGTGAGGTGGAATCATTGTTTGATGGGTTGAGGTGGATGGCCTCTGGAAGCCCAAGATGCGTTTTCTTTTATGTGTTTTATGAGATCCCACATTTATGCTTGGAATATGGCACAAGGGTGAATGGATGAAGTGTAGGGACATGTGTCTTTTATATGGGCCTAGAGGGTACCTAGAAACCCTAAGGACATATTTCATATATGTGTAGCCTATGTAAATGCACATAGTTAAGGAATCATACATATATGGAAGTCACATATATGTGAAAATGAAACTGAATATACAGAAGATGACTTCCGCATTTGTGTGACTATTTGGTCCCTTATGATGCCCAAGTGAGTGTGTGGTGTTTGAGTCAGGATGCAAATGCAAGAATATGAATGAATTTGTTTTAGAACAAAGTGGAAAAATGGTTAGTTTTAATCCTATAAATCCATTTTTACATACGTGTGACTTCTATATATGCATGCTTCCATATCTATGTGCATATATGGAAGATGTGGATATGCGGAAACCATATTATGTATATGAAAAGCTTCCATTTATGCACATAGATATGGAAGCATGGATATATGGGAGATGAATTTCACATATGTGTGACTTTCATATATGTATGTTTCCATATCTATGTGCATATACAAAATTTCACATATACATAAGCCATATTCTGTATATGCACAATTTCTATATATGCACATAGATATGGAAACATGCATATGTGGCAGTCACACATATATGAAAATACAAAAGTGAATATAAAAATTCGACTTCTATATATGTGCTTGCATATATGTGAACATACAAAAGTTATGTATATATGGAAGATGGATTTTGTATATGTGTAGCTTCTATGTATGCACATAGATATGGAAGTGTGCATATATGAATGTCACACATACACAAAAATGTAAGGGCATTAATGAAATTCTACTTCAATATATGTGATTGCATATCTATGTGTATATACACAAATGCATACATATGGACAAGCGCTTCTGTATATTATGTCTAGTTTTGTTATATCACAAAGATATTGAAACACATATATAGAAGTCAACTTTCCTATATGTACTTGCATTTCTTCATATGTTTGACTTTTGTATGTGCAAGATTTCGTATCTATGTGTATTTACAAAATATGTGCATATAGGGAAGATGACTTCTGTATATGCACATAGATAGGAAGCATGCACATACAAAAGTCACACATACGGAAATGCAAGTGAATATATAGAACATGGATTCCGCATATGCCTAACTATGTTGTCTCCTATGATGCCCAAGTAAGTATGTGGTGTTTGAGTGAGGATGCAAATGCAAGAATATGAATGAGGTTGTTTTAAATCACACAAAAAACAAAGCGAACTTATACATTTGACTTCTGTATCTACTACACTTCCATATGTATGTGCATATATAGAAGTTTCACATATATGAAAACCATTACTGTATATGCGCAAATTCTATACATGCACATAGATATATAAGAATTTGTATATAGAAGATGACTTCGACATATGTATGACTTTCATATATGTACACTTCCATATCTATGTGCATATGCAAAATTGCACATATATAGAAGCCATCATCCGTATATGTGCAACTTTTATATATGCACATAGATATGGAAAGATGCATGTATGGAAGTCACACGTATGCAAACAAAGGGAAGTACATATAAAAAATTGACTTCTATATATGTGCTTGCATATTTATGTGCATATATGAAAGATGACTTCCATATATGCGCAACTATTGTATATGCACACAGATATTGAAGCGTGAATATACAAAATTCACACATATGCAGAAATGAAAGTACATTTATGAAATATGACTTTTGTATATATGCTTGCATTATTATTTGCATATATAGAAGTTCACACATATGGAAGATTATTTATGTATATGTGCAGTTTATGTATATGCACATAGATATGCAAGCAAATATATAGAAGATGATTTTCCTATATGCACTTGCATTTTCACATACGTGTTACTTTTGTATATGCACGCTTCCACATCTATGTGCGTACATAAAAGTTTCACACATATGGAAGATATGGTTGCACATATATGGAAGCCATTTTCTGTATATGCATGACTTCTTTATATGCACAAAGATGTGCAAACACATAAGTATAAGTCGACTTTTTATATGCACTTTTCGTATATTTGCATATGTGTGGCTTCCATATATGCAAACTTCCATATCTATGTGCATATATAGAAGCTACGCATATATGGAAGATGACTTCTATATATGTGCAATTTTGTATATGCACATAGATGTGGAAGCATACATATATGAAAGTCACATATATGTGGAAATCATTTTCCATAAATGAATACTTCCATATCTATGTGGATATACAGAAGTTACACGTATATATAAGATGGCTTCCTTATATAGACAACTTCCATCTATATGAATAGATATGGAAGCATGTGTTATCACCGCAAGAAACTCTTCTAGGTTGTAGCTCGGAGATGCTCAGGAACATTACAGACTCAACTTAATGTTGGAAATGGATGAATGGAAGGAATGATGCTTGTTCAAGCCAGATAATCACTCCTACTTTTCTTGATTCCAGACATGCGTGAACACCCCCAGACTACAAGGCTTTAGACCACCAATTAATCACAGTTTAAGGATTGGGTGAATATGGAGAATACTGACCACATTAGCAGATGCACAGGACCCTGTGATGGCCGGCTGCAACCAGTAAAGAGGTTTGCAAATCTAATTCCCTAGTGCATAGACAGGATGACAGCTCTCTATCACTGAGTGAAAAGAAACCTGATTAACACATTCACTGATACATGCAGGATTTTAACACAGAGGTAGGATGACAACTCCTCTAATGCTAAACATCAAGAGTTCAGGAAAAATGCATATCAAGCACAACCTAGAACAGAATAGAAATGTAAAGTGAGCAATTAACAACAAAAGAAGCTTGTATTAGCTGAAAATGAAGACGCGACGCTGCAAGTATCAAAGCAGTTACAGTCTCTAGAAGTTGAACCTTACATCAAAACAACTACCATCAACCCTGATTACATCTTCTTTCTGGGTATATATAGGATCTCATTACAAAGGCACTTGGCCAGTCTAGGAATGGAGGGGTCATAATTGACCACCAACCGCTTTAACTGTCTGATGGAGTCTCTG
Organism: Pinus tabuliformis; assembly: GCA_031772625.1. NCBI lineage: Eukaryota > Viridiplantae > Streptophyta > Pinopsida > Pinales > Pinaceae > Pinus > Pinus tabuliformis. The sequence goes on along the minus strand of CM062817.1, from coordinate 100,806,070 downwards.
GTGCAATCTGCCTACTTCAATGAATGAATTTGATCTTCTCGGGTGCTCTGTTTTCCTTCTTGGGCAGGTGGAGTGTCGTATGGATGAAATTCCATAACCGCTGAATGCATTTTAACTGCTCGAGGCATGTCCTTTTCTTCTTGGCCATCCTTCCTGTTGAATGCGGTTGTTGAGGATCTATTACGCCGAGTATTGGATGCTGGCCACCTTTGTCCTTCTGATGCATGGGATAGGTTATGGATGAGAGGGCTGCATGGCGGGAACAGATATCAGCCGTTGGATCAAATGAATGGACGACGAAGATCTCTCGACAGTGGGAATTGGGTGGAAGCAGGAGCAGTCAAATGCGAGCCGTTGGATCTTTGGCGGACAGATCCGACGATCATCAGGTGGAGGAGATGCACGGGAGATAACAAGCGGGGACGTGCGAATGGGCGGTAAGCGGTATTGATTGCACCGCCATTGGGGAGAAGGCGGTAAAGGTACACGGGCGAGCGATGCCAGTCAATGCATGACGCGTGGCAAATGGGACATGACGGAAACCACTTTGATCACGAGTTAACGCGCGGTTGGTTTGCGGGTGCGGGAGGAGAGAACGCTGTCTGATCGAGGCAGAGATGATTGGACGGCGGGGGTTTGATCACACGAGTTTCGTTTGATGTGACACGGAGACGGAAGGTTAGGGATTTTGTGAAGGCGCGCGGTTATTTAAAACTTAGCGCCTAGTGGCTTGACGAAACAGGGGCTTATACCGAGTTTTGGAGGAAAATAGAGATAGCAGGGGGGTTATGAGAGTGTAAGGAGAATGAAGGAGAAGAAAAAACAGATTGCTGCGAACTCCCTTTGAGTATAAACACATGGCCAAGCTGGTATTTGGTCCTCCAAATGTCAAGACATGTAGCAGAGCTAACACTGGCTCCTTTTGGGGATGAGATCCTCCCTGCGAGGTCTCAAGAACTACAAATCAATGCCTTTCCTGCGAAAACAAATTTGCAAAATTTCCTGGCGTTCCATTGGGCATGGATTCTATTTGAGCCTATACTAAAGTAGATAAAACAACATATTTACAATTTTAAGGCCAAAAGACCTTAAACAACATAAATTTTCAGAAACTGCCCATTAACTGGGCCATCAAAAACTATCTCCCCTTCCATGCTTTTTAGCATGAAGGTATTGTTCCCTTGAATCTGAGAAATGATAAAAGGCCCTGCCCAAAAAGCATCAAAATTCCCATGGTTGCCTTTCTTTTCTTTCAATGCATCCCACTTCAGAACCAGATCTCCAACCTGAAAATTATCTGATTTTGTCTTTCTGTCGAAAGCTTCCTTGATCTTCTTTTGATGTGTTGCAAACTTTTCAACCAGCTGTTCCCTAATTTGGTGTACCTCTGCTAAATCAATGATCCTTTTTGCCATATCTTCTTCCTCATTCTACTCTTCTTATAGGAACTTTGCCATAGGGAGAGTTAACTGAATTGGAAACACAGCCTCAGTGCCATATACCAACTTGAATGGAGAATTCCCTGTGGATTTTTTAGTGGTCACTTTGTCAGCCCACAGTGCATATTTGAGCTTAGAATCCCAATTCTTTTTGTTGTCTTCCAACAATTTTTTAATTATCCTTATCAGGCTTCTGTTGTAAGATTCCGCTAGATCATTTTCTTGAGGGTAATATGAGGTGGAATGAACCAACTTAATGGCCATTGAGTCACACATGTCCACCAATTCTCTTGCCCTGAAGGCTGCCACATTGTCTGTGATTATTTTATGTGGACACCCAAATCTGGTGAAGATGTTCTCTGTCAAGAACTTCACAACCACATGATGATCAGCCTTTCTGGATGGGATTGCTTCAATCCACTTAGTGAAGTAATCAGTGGCAACTAAGATCCATCTGTGCTAGCCACTGGAAAGTGGATTGATTTCTCCAATGAAATCCAAGCCCCATTGCTGAAAAGGGCCATTTGCATGTATTGGTTTTAGGGGCAGGGACTTCAATTGTTATTTTCCTTCAAATATTTGGCACCTTTCACATGATTTAACAAATGAGAAGACATCAACAAACAAGGTGGGCCAATAATACCCAGCTCTAAGGATTTTTTGGGATGTAGTTTTCCAATAATGATTTCCTCCACACATGCTGGAATGAAATTGCTGCATGACTTCAATGGATTGTTCTTTGTCCAAACACCTCAAAAGAATTCCAGAGGGGTCCCTCCAGTAGAGCAGATTTTCATGAATGCAATATTTTGTTGCCCTGAGCTTAACAATTCTGACTTGTCTTGAACTAAGGCCTAGAGGAATTTCTAGCTTCAGCAAAAATCGAGCTATTGTAGAGTACCAATCACAAGAAGCTAGACTTTCTGCCATTGATTGATTTCTTCCTTGTTCAACTGTTTCTTCTTCTGTTTGACCATTTTCTACAACTGTGCTTATGAGATTTATGTCCAATGTTCTGCAATTTTCTTCAACCAATAGTTTGGCAAGGCCCCAATCTCTGACAAGCTTTGTGGGATTCAATTCTATATCAAAATTCAATTAACTTTGCAATCCATTTAGCCCTTCTTCCATCAGCATCACGCTGTGTTAAGACATCTTTTATTGAAGCAGAGGGTACATATGCAATTATCTTGGAATGCAGGATATAAACTTTGAAAGTTTTCAAAGACTTGATAAAAGCATATGCCTGCTTTTCAATGATATCATACCTCAGCTCAACATCCCTCAATGTTTTGCTGAAAAAAGCCACTGGATGCTTTGAGCCTTCTTCATCTGCTTGCAATAAAACTACTGTAAGGGTGTCATCAGAGGCAAATGAAAATATATGGAACTCCTTGCTGTAATCTGTATTGCTTAACGTAGGAGCTTCCACAATAGCTTTCTTAATGGACTCCAAGGATTTTCTTGCTGAATCAGTCCACTTAATCTCTGACCCCTTTTTCAACATGGAGGTAATATGCTTTAAAAGTTCTGCAAAATTCGGGATAAACCTCCTCACAAAATTTTTTTTTCCCAGAAAGGACTAGATATCCTTCTTTGATCTCGGGACAGACAAGGTCTGTATTGCTCTTACTCTTTCTAGGGCAATTCAGACACCTGTAGAAGAAACAATATGTCCTAACAGTTTGCACTCTTCCAAAGCCAACTGTGAATTTTTAGGATTGACTAAAATCCCAAACCTTCTGCACTTCAGGAACACTTTCTTCAAATGTTGTAAATGATCTTGATGACTGTTGGAGTACACTGTTATTTCATCTAGGTAGATAAGGACGAACTTATCCTTCTCCCCCACAAATGCTATATCCATAGCTCTTTGAAAGGTGGCTCCAACATTCATAAATCCAAAAGGCATCTTGGAATACATGAAAGTGCTCCAAGGAGTGGTGAATTCAGTGTTCTCTTAGTCATCTGGATGTACAACAACCTGGTTATAGCCTGAAAACCCATCCAGGAAAGACATCACTTTGGCCCCTGAGACCTTTTGCAGCAAATGCTCCATCTTGGGTAGAGGGTAATTGTTTTTTTTAGAACAATTGTTCAAGTTCCTGAAATCAACACAGAGTCAGATTTCTCCACTTTTCTTCCTCACTACCACTAAGTTGGCTACCCATTTTGAATATCTGAGAGGGACTATGATTTTGGCAGCCAGTAACTTTTTTACTTCTTTTTCAATCAAAGGAAGGAGCAAAGGATTTATGGGTCTCAACTTCTGCTTAAAAGGGATGGTTTCTTTCTCTAAAGGGATTTTATGCTGGATGATATTTTTTCATATTTTTTCAGGTCACTATATTCCCAGGCAAAGACATCAGCAAATTGCTTCATTAAATGGCAGTATTCAGCACTTTGGGCGGCAGACAGATGAGTGGACAGATTTATGTACCTGGGCTGATCTTGACTCCCTACATTATGCTTACAGACTGCAGATTGGTCTTCCTTTTGGGCAGCCTTATAAGGCACATCATTTTGGTCAAACAACTTTTCTAATGGAACCAGACCCTTAGGTATATGATTGCTGGGAAGTTGAACAATGCTATCTTTACCAATTCTATTTCTAAGCTGGGATTGGAGACTTTCTTCCAAGGCTTCATTCTCTTGGTCAATTTGCATTTTGGAAAATTCATCAATAACTTGCAGAAACCTATTCACTTTAGCATCATCCTCAAAAACTTTCCAAAGCTGGACATTGTCAAGCAAGGATGGTCTGTATTTCATTTGAACTTCATAGACTAGTCTGGGAGGCATAGGGGGAATGAACATGCTAGCAGACACAACAAGGGAATCAACAAGCTGATTTTTGGCTCTAGGGACATATGAGATACAAAAATTATCAAAGGAATCTTTGAGTCTCCATACCTCATCTCTGTATGCTTTCAGCCTTGGGTGCTTTGCTTGAAATGTTTTATTCACTTGCTGAATGATAAGATCAGCATCTCCAAACACTTTTATATTTCTGATTCCTCTGTCTTTAGCTGCGTTAAGGCCCAATAGCAGGGCTTCATATTCTGCTATATTGTTGGTGACTTGAAAATCCAGCTTAAAAGACAGATGTGTGCTTTCTTGTTTCGGAGATATCAGCACCACCCCTGCTCCTGCAGTCTCCCTGGAACATGCTCCATCAAAGAACATCTCCCAAACCTAACTTCCTTGCTCTCCCTTGACCTAATTTACTGGTTTCTTGATCTGCATTGAGGCCTTCTGGGATTCTTCAATTTGGAAGATACAAGCTCCAAAGTCGGTGTCCACAGTATATATGGGATGATTAGAAGGGTTCTTCTCATCACTGATGATGTAGGCCAGTTGTGCTTCCCTGTACAATCTCCTGCTCTCCCCTCCAAAGACAGGGACAGTGGCATAAGATAAGTTGTTCTGTAATGTCCCACCTAATATCTTAATCCATCCTCTAGACAGCAGCATGCCAAACTTGGGAGGGATATCTGCTACCACAAAATCCATCATCATGCTCTTCATGGGCAGCTGAGTCAGGGTAATGGCCAGGTCTTTGATTAATCCTAGGAATTTTACCTTTCTTGAATCAAATGAGAATAAGTCATGATATGGTCTAGTGATATCAAGGCCTAACTCTTCCATGACAGCTTTAGGCATCAAATTGTGGCTGGCCCCTGTGTCTAGCAGGCAATTGTGGAGGATTTTGTCATGAATGGTCAAGGAGACATAAAATGATGGAGAATTATTATCAGCAGGTTTGATCATGGGGCTAAGCACAACTGCAGGCTTATCATCTTGCAAATTGACATAGTCAGTGGGGGTTTGTGTGGCTTTCAGCTCAAGGGCCTCAAGAATAGGCTTTCTAAAAACTTCGCTCTTTACAAGTTCTATCAGAGGTATATATATCTTTAACTTCTGGACTTCTAACTCAAAACTGAAAGGGGAAGGGGACTTATCAGGACCTCTTACCTCTTGAGCTGGTGCTTTGAGGATGACTGGATCAGCTGCTGGCTTCTTCTGTCTGATATTCTGTTGCTCTGTTTGGACAACAGCTCTTTGGGCAGGATTCTCCTTGACATTGTTTGCTTTTGACCTCAGATTATATCTTTGCTGTTCACCAGTCTGCAAAACAGCCCCTCTGTCCCACTCTTGACTGGTTTGGTCCTGTAGTAATGATTCTTCATATGCAATCAATGTCAAAAGGGCAGCACTGCCTTTGTCTTCCATGCAATGAATTTCATCCTCTTCTTCAAACTACTCCTCCTCCATGACTACATTTCGAAAAGGAGCCTTAAATCTTTGTTCTTCATTTGCTTCTTTACCCTTTTGAATGATTTGTAATTGTTCATTTGCTCTTCTGAATGGATTTGGATTTCTTGGAGAAAATGTGTTTTGAAACCTTGTTTTCCCAGAACTCTGCTCAACTTTCAGCTTAGATATCTCAACAGCCAATGACTCTATCATCTTAGTCATTTTATCCAATTTGGGTTCTGCAAATGAAGCAGAGGAGGAAGAAGCCTCACCTCTCTGCCTTCTTCTATTAGCATGACTTTTAAGCTTCTCTGCAGCCATAATATTTGATTCTACCTCTAGTGCTGCATCTTGCATATCAGCTAGAGTGGCACATCTTCTTTCTCTCAAAAGCAGGCAGAAATCCGAGTGAAAAGAATTGGCATAAGTGAGTTTGGCAGAGGTGGGGGTAGGCTTTCCTTCAGTTGGTATCTTACTATACATATGGTTAAATCTTTTATTAAAATCATGCAATGATTCCCCATTTTCCCTCTTTAGGTTTCCAAATTCTGTATGGTAATAAAGCAGATCTTTCCTATCTCCCCATTTCTTTAGGAATGCATCATCCAACGCTTCAATGTCTGCTATTGACCTATGGGGTAGTTCTCTGAACCACATTCTAGCCTCTCCATCAAGGCTATGGACAAATACTCTCATCCACACATCATCTTCACTGATATCTAAGTTATTAGCATAACTATAAAAGGACTCAAGGTGTTCTTTAGCTGTCACTCCCTCTGTACCAGTGAACTTGGGCATATATTTCTGATTTCTCCTGCAGGCATAGCATTCAAAGGAACATGTAAGACCAAGGGTCCATACCTAGCAACTATAATTCTTTCCATCTTTGTGGGAGCTTGCTGACCTTCCATGACTGGGATAGGTGGAAGGATACTGGCAGATTGAATGGTAGGAAGTAATGAAATAGATGACAGACACAAAGGGATATGATGGACTGTATGGGAGGCTTTCTTTGGACTGAGATCCAAAGGGGAATTGAATGAACAAGGAGCTTTATGAATCTCTGAAGGTAGTTCTTCACTAACAATGCTAGGCTAAAAATCTTCAAACTATATATCCTCAGCTATGACCTCCTCCTTCAAAGATACATAAGATTTCTTGGGCTTACCTGATCCTGATGCTCATTTCCATGATTTTTTTCCTCGCTTAGCAATCTTCTCAGGGTTAGGCACTGGGTCAGCTAGTGATTTCTGAGGATTTCTGTGAGTATGCCTCACGAACTGAGCCAAAACTGAAATGTGGAGTTGCCACCAGGTACATTCTCCAGTAGAGTCGCCAGATAGATGATTACAACCCAAAATGTGTCGAGACTTTGTCTATCATCAAAGCATGGAACTGTGTCATTTTCCCAGGGAAGTTGAGCTTCAATCTCCTCTCCCTGGCAACGGCACTAATCAATGTTATCACCCCAAGAAACTCTCCTAGGTTGTAGCTCGGAGATGCTTGGGAACATTACAGACTCAACTTAATGTTGGAAATGGATGAATGGAAGGAATGATGCTTGTTCAAGCCAGATAACCACTCCTACTTTGCTTGACTCCAGACATGCGTGAACACCCCCAGACTACAAGGCTTTAGACCGTCAATTACTCACATTTTAAGGATTGGGTGAATATGGAGAATACTGACCACACCAGCAAATGCACAGGACCCTGTGATGGCCAGCTGCAACCAGTAAAGAGGTTTGCAAATCTAATTCCCTAGTGCACAGATAGGATGATAGCTCTCTGTCACTGAGTGAAAAGAAACCTGATTAACACATTCACTGATACATGCAGGATTTTAACACAGAGGTAGGATGACAACTCCTCTAATGCTAAACATCAAGAGTTCAGGAAAAATGCATATCAAGCATAGCCTAGAACAGAATAGAAATGTAAAGTGAGCAATTAACAACAAAAGAAGCTTGTATTAGCTGAAAATGAAGACGAGACGCTGCAAGTATCAACGCAGTTACAGTCTCCAGAAGTTGAACTTTACATCGAAACAACAACCATCAACCTTGATTACATCTTCTTTCTGGTATATATATATATATATATATATATATATATATATATATATATATATATATATATATATATATAGGATCTCATTACAAAGGCACTTGGACGGTCTAGGAATGGAGGGGTCATAATTGACCACCAACCGCTTTAACTGTCTGATGGAGTCTCTGGTGCTATCTGCCTGCTTCAATGAATGAATTTGATCTTCTTGGGTGCTCTATTGTCCTTCTCGGGCAGGTGGAGTGTCGTATGGATGAAATTCCATAACTACTAAATGCATTTTAACTGCTTGAGGCATGTCCTTTTCTTCTTGGCCATCCTTCCTGTTGAATGCGGTTGTTGAGGATCTATTACGCCAAGTATTGGGTGCTGGCCACCTTTTTCCTTCAGATGCATGGGACAGGCTATGGATGAGAGGACTGCATGGCGGGAATAGATATCAACCGTTGGATCAAATGAATGGACAACGAAGATCTCTCGGCAGTAGGAATCGGGCGCAGACGAACGCGAGCCGTTGGATCTCGGGTGGAGAGATTCGACGCTCATCGGGCGGAGGAGATGCACGGGAGATAATGAGCAGGGACAGGCGAACAGGCGGTAAGCAGTATTGATCACACCGCCGTTGGGGAGAAGGCGGTAAATGTACACGGGCGAGCGGTGCTAGTCAATGCATGATGCATGGCTGATGGGACATGATAGAAACCACTTTGATCGTGAGTTAACACGCGGTTGGTTTGTGGGCATGGGAGGAGAAAATGCCATCCGATCAAGGCGAAGATGATCAGATGGCAGGGTTTTGATGACACAAGTTTTGTTTGATGTGACAGGGAGACGGCAGGTTAGGGGTTTTGTGAAGGCGCGCGGTTATATGGGTTTAAAACTTAGTGCCTAGGGGCTTAACGAAACAGGGGCTTATGCTGAGTTTTGGAGGAAAACAAAGATAGCAGGGGGGTTATGAGAGTGTAAGGAGAATGAAGGAGAAGAAAAAAACAGACTGCTGCGAACTCCCTTTGAGCATAAACACACGGCCAAGCTAGTATTTGGTCCTCCAAATGTCAAGACATGTAGCAGAGCTAACATCATGCATATACAAAAGTCACATATATGAGGAAATGCATCCACAAGATTGAAATTAACTCTTTTTCCATTTAGTTTTATGTGTGATTAAATCTAAACTAATTCATATTCTTGGATTTGCATCCTCACTCAAAAGCTTTTGTATATGTCTAGTTTTTTTATATGCACAAATATGCAAACACATATATAAATGTTGATTTTCCTATATGCACTTCCATTTATGCATATGTTTGGCTTCTGTATATGAAAACTTCCATATCTACATGCATATACAAAAGTTTTGCATATACAGAAGTTATCTTCCAGGTCTATTTTTGTATACAGAAGTTGCACATATATGGAAGCTTTCTTTTGTATATGAACAATGATATGTAAAAACATATATAATAGTTGACTTTTTATATGCACTTTTTGTATTTCTAAACGTGTGACTTCCATATATGCATTATTCCATAACTATGTGCATATATGAAATATGACTTCTATATATGTGTAATTTTGTGTGTCCACTTCTATATATGCACATAGATTTGCAAGCACATATACATAAGTCATCTTTCATAAATTCACTTGAATTTCTGCATGTGTGACTTTCGTATATGCACACTTCCATAACTATATGCATATACAGAAGTTGCACTTATATGAAAGCCATATTTTATATATGCACATAGACATGCAAGCACATGCATAGAATTCAAATTTTTATATGCACTTTTGTATGTTTGTTATGCCAATAGGCATTATATTGTGAGGTTTTTGTTGTTGACACTGTTGAGATTCGCCGTCTGAGGAGAATCTCAAAAACATTTCCCCCATCCATCGATAATTTAAATGGTAATGCTTGGTTAGAGCCATCTACTATGGCTGATCTATCCTGATGATGAGCCACTGTAGATGGCTCGAAACGTCGATACAAATAATTATGGATGCGATAATCCCGAAAGAAAAAGCTACACAAACGCAAAAGCCTCAAGACAATAATGCTTGGTTAGTTCCACACCTGTGATATAGTTGGTATATCGGTCCACTGGCTGGCCCCTAGTCGTGTGACATGGCATTACAACATGGTCACACTTCATTGTCATCACATGGCGATCACACACTTCTTGAAAATTCCACGGTCCAGATTGATTTGAGTGATCCAACAATTTGTGTTGGCTATGGTTTGGTCGATCTCGGTGCCTACCCCTATTATCCTCATTTCATTTTCATTTATTTATGTTAATCGATGCTTTGGTCTGGGACTGAAGCACTATGGCATTCCACGCAGTTCCCTTATATTTTCTTATCGTGGTTCTTTTTCTTCCATTCCCTGTTATAAGTTTTGTGATAGCTGGCAATCGTTCTGCCATGGCTCTTTGGTAGATTTGATATCCAACAATAGTTTTTCAACTGCCATGGGTTTCAGGACAACTCTTTCGGCCTCTTCCTGTTTTGGCATTTATGCCCCCTTTTGGCTTAGGGTTCTCTTAAGCATGGTTTCTAGTCCATCTCCCTGCACAAGTATCATAATCATGCCGCCCTCCTAGATTTTATAGTTTAATTTTCTTGGATATGCATATCAATTTCCTCTTCCATTTATTCCCAACTTGCTATTCTTTGTGGGGGTCGAGTGGATGGTGAAATTTTCAATCATTGGCCCAAGCGTTTCCTCACTTTGATGGTAAATCCACCCTCAAGGGTTAAATCACTCAGATGGTAAATCCACCCTCAAGGGTTAAATCACTCAGATGGTAAATCCACCCTCCCCTCACAGTATTTTTGATGGCGTTTTATTTTTATTGTTTTAATTTTTCTTTACAAACCCTCATATTCTCTTGACATATTCCATTGAGGGCTTCTCCTGTCGACCCTCCTATTGTGGTAGTCCACATATCATGGCATGCATACTAGATATTTACTGTAGGGATCACATTACAAATTTTCCATTTGTCTTACTCTAGGTTCTCTAATTGTTCATTTCTAGGGCTAACCAGACTACCCTAGGTTCTAGTCTGCCCTAGGTTTTGATGTTCAGAGAGAGGGTGGATCTACCCCTTTCCATCCACTGCAGGATATATATTGCTTTGTCCTATCTACATTTTCCTTGTACTGAAAAGCATTCCAAAATTTTCTAACATAGTTTCCACGTTCTCTTTGATATTGCAGGTACCCTTGGGCTCTTATACTCGAACCTGGGTGTACTTGCATCAATTTATTTTTTTTCAGTATCTTGCATAAGACCCTTACCTCATATGGGAACTTCTTTTCATCTATAGGTAAGAATAAGATGACCCACTCCAGGTTTGTTTGTTAATTATTTTACTATTGTTTATTAATTATTTTACTATCTCCTCAAAAGACGAGGATAAAACCTTGTAATGTGAGGTTCTCACTATATATGCGTTTTTGACTGTTTATTTTAATTGCTTATTATTAACAATGTGATTCTTGTTTGATTGTCAATGATTTGTATATGCATTAGTCTTGTTTATATACAATGTAGTTCCGGGTCACACCTTTCCGGACTTACCAAAATAACATCATTACTTAATTAGAGGAAATCCTTTCATGCTTTTAAATTGATCCTTCCTAAGGACGTTGTGAAAAGTTTAAAACCCTATGACCATTAAAGATTTACTGGAAATTACATTGAATATGCAGGCCTTTGCCAAACCCTGCATGAGGGAAGAATTAATCTTCCTTATTATTGCATGACTATTTGATAAAATAATTACTTGACTCAACCTCTTGTTTGATTTGCATAATTGGTTTTTGCATGGCCAAGTAGTTTTTTCATAACTAATACCCATCACTATATTCTATTTGCATTGGGGATTTACAGGGACATAAGCTAAATCTTTGTTCCAATTTTTCTAATTGAAATTGTACCAGCCATGGCCTACGAGTATGGGAAAATTGACCTAGTACTCAACATGACCTTAGAGTATGGGAACGTGTCCCCTATTATAGTATTGGCCATGACCTTAAAGTATGGGAATCTTCTCTCTATTACAATATGCATGTAATTGTTAATAAGTTTGAACATTCTTATTCATATTCCATGTTTCCTTACTAAAATTATTGCATCGTTGTTTGGCTTTGACTATCATTAGTTGTACATAACTTTTTTATGTAAGTTTTCATGTAATTCCTATCATTGTTACTTCCATGATTTGACTTCACCTATTACCCCATACGTGATTTAACTTTTTCTTATTACTCTGTTGATGGTATATGGTCATCTTGACTAGAAGTTCATTCCAGTTTTATTATTAAGCTACAAAGAATCATTAAAAGGGTTATAATAAGTATATATTTAAAATGATGGATCCTTAAAAGTGTATATAAAATTCTGCTTATGTTGAAAAAAAGTTTAGTAAATTAAAATACATTGCATAAAATAAGGGGAAAATTTTGTCTTCCTTTCTAGGTAATAGAATTTTTGTCTTCCTTTCAAAACTAAAACGAGAGCATGGGATTTGTACCTTTGAATTTGTCCTTGAATGTTTCATATATTATTCTAGTTTACTCCAATCATTGAATAGAAAACCACCATGAACTCTATTACAATTAAAAGTTAAATGTTGATATTATCTATTATATTCCATGTTGAGACAATATAAAAATCTAAACAATCCATAGTAGTATGTAGATTAAGTTCAAAAAATTGTACAATGTAAATTACAAAAACTAACAATGATAATTCAATTGGATAACCCAAAACTACTCTACAATTTTTAGCTTTAATCTTTATTGGGTTTGCTAGGCATAAAACCAACGTGGTTTTCTGATTAAGTTATCAATTTTGAGCTCAAAAATGAAAGTTCCCAAAACTTAGTGAAACTAAGTCTAGCGCCAAATTGAATATCTCGCCAATTTGAATCAATGCAACTTGTATCGCTCAAAACCGATATTGTATGTTCCTGATATCGCATTCTGATCATTTTTCCAAACAAGCAAAATTTTTGTAGGTTGGATGCAGGTACACTGACTGTGCAGTTCGTACATTGACTAAGCAGGGTGACTAGATAGTTTGACTATGATTTTAGGGCCAATGGTGGGCTTCCAAGTGGCCTCACTGCATTGGTCAAATTCTTCGGAGTTCTGATTGGTTGTTAGTTATGGTTTCGTGGTCCAATGGATGGAAGCCACGTGGGCCAATGGATGGCTATCATGTGGCCTCCCAATGATGCATTAAAATTATGTTATGGGTTGAACTACCCTCACAAGAATCGAACACCAAGGAAAATTTTAAAGATGGATATTTATCTTAATGTTTAGAAACCCTGGCGAATCTTACTAGTCCCTAATATGTGAAATGTAAAAATGTTTGGTGATATTATTATAAGAATATTCAAATTTCTAATGATTTTATATATATTCTCTACAAAATAATGGCAATTTTTATGGTAAAATAATTTATTGTATAAAATTTGGGCGAATAATTTTTATGAAAAACAGGAATTAGAGATTCTTATTTTTGGAAAATGCATGAAAAATTAGCCCACTTGCAAATATTAGGCCCTAAAATTTTCCATGTCGAACACGAGACCCACCAAGCAACAAAACAATGCCTTGTTGTCGTGCCAATGGTGGTTCTTAATAAACTATGGTGGAATGTTTTTATTTAACGTGTATCCTGTTTGTATTTGGGGGACGAGGCTGGGGCTAAGCCCTGGACCCTAGTCACCCCACACCCACAGGACTACAGGCAGGGAAGCAAAGGGTGTGGGCTTAGTAGCAGCCCACATTTCTGACACCCTAGTTATAACCCATAAGACCATATACCAGAGAGTGCAGAGTGTAAACAATTGGGGGTGGATTTGTGAAACAACCCTATGTCATATCACTGCCATCGTCATCGTGCGCTAAAGTTTAAGGGGCTCAATAGAGATTTGAAACGGGTGCTAAGGTATGGCTCCAAGCCATGCCATATGCCCCTTAACATGACCACAACGTGAAGTTTAGAGGGCGCTAGGTGGAGGATCTTGCGGTAGGGAGCAAGCCCTGAGGTCATATGCGACCCAACATGTCCGAGCGCCAGTGGATTAGGGGCTTCGGCCGGTAGGGTAGGTCATTGGCCTAGCCCTCAGACCCGTGGCACCTCACATGATCTTCTCCCGAGAATTAAGGGCTTAACCGGCGGGGCACGCGTTAAGGCCCAACCCTCGGCCCTATGTGGCCCATGTGGATGTGATTTTCCGATTAAAGGGTTTGAGGCTAAATTAATCATCCAATATAATACATTGGTGGGTAGCTAAATTTTTTCTCTGTTAACGAATTTTGGGGCATATTTGTGGAACCGATAGATAAGAGGTCGAATTTGTAGGATGGTTAATGGTGAAATTCATGGGAGAGCTTGGAAGCTCATATCTTTTTTAGTTTCTATCCAAATTGAGCTCAAAAAGAGTGCACTTAGGGGTTTTTGGATGTTTTGAATCCATTTGTAACCTCTAATTTCTAATTTGAGCACATATAGACAGTAGTTTTGTAGGTTTGTTACAAAAGGTGTATAGATCAGTGAGGGTTTGAAAGCAGTTCTGGGAGGTATTTGGGCATGGAGAAGACCTTGTAGGGGTATTCCCACTTCTAGAAGGCTACTGCAATAGATGTAACCAGCAGGGTTAAACTCATGTTCAACTTCTCTTAACATGAAGTTTTCTTTATGTGCTTCAATGTGGAATTGAAGTGTTTACATGCTCTTTTCAATTTTTTTTAGTTGAAGTATGCCATATTTGTAGTAGATGTTTTGAGTTGTCGCTGTTTGGGAGAGTTCTTTTTAGGAGAATATTACCTTGTAGTGGTAACAACCACATATATACCAACAATTTTTTTTTATTTTTTTATTTTTTTTTATTTTTTTATTTTATGTAATTCATTTGATATTGAATATATGAGTTGTCTAGTCATGTTGACAGGTTCGGAGATGTAGCCCAGGAGGGATGAACTCTGTCAACAAACCTATTTTCTTGCTCTTCATTATGCCTGCATGGATTATGTGATGTTATGTTCATTATGTTAAGTTACATAAGAAGACTAATTCATGATTTGAAGAGATATTGGAAACCTATTGTTTCAAGACCCATTTTTAACCTTGCAAAGAGTCCACATAGTCCTAATTTTTATTTTATTTGATTTTGGAAAATAGGAAGAAATCACCTAATCCAATTGTAGATCAGTTTGGTATTAGAGCACCAATTTACCAAGTCACAAGAATGGGTAGCAAAAAGAGTCTTCAAGAGCTAGAGGAGAATAATTTGGCTCTTCATATGGAGAACATAGAGTTGAGAAGGATGTTAGAGATAGATGAAGAGGATAAGAGACACATGGACTTTTTTTGCAGCAGCTGCTTGATGAGCAAGTTGCAGAAAGCTCTACTCCTATACGAGCAAGAGAAACCTCCAAAATGAGGCCAATATGTGGTGATTGTTCAAATAGTGATTTTGGACCATATGTGGAAGATGTTGCATGTGCATTTTTCAAACATCTTCAAGAAGCACACCAGATGCCAGTGGACAAGAGTGGGTGGCTAGAGTCATCTACAAGTTGGACATCATTGTCATCATCAAAAGCTGAAAATATGAATGACAAGTTTAAGGAGGTAATCAACATCTCAAGTACAACTCCTTCCATTTATATGCATAACGACTCTTTTGAAAAGTTCGAGCAATATACCAAATGAATAGGTATGAAGTTGCTTTCCAACATCGGATATGATGGTGCAGACCTTGACATAAATGGCCAAGGTATTACCAATCCAATTATGGTTGAGAAGAGAACGAAGTATATGGGATTGGGAAGGGAGTTTGGGGAATTCTCCAAATGGCTTGAGGTACATCAACCATCTGAGTACGAGATGTCACCACCTTATGACAAGTGTCCAAGCTGGAACTCTAAAGACAAGTATAACTCTCAAGAGTGTTTTCCAATGCATGGAAATTTTGGATACTTGTGGAATCAGTACCCTTGTACATTTTGTGATGCGAGTGAACATTGCATTTTTTTATGTGAGAAACGTATGATAATGGTTAAATAATGAACCAAATTTTAGGCATCAAGCATAGTGGCTCTCTTTTTCATGAGAGAACTTCTATGTGAGCAAACAAGAGGAAGTTTTTCTATTCTCATTGCAAGGTGCATGGACATGACACTAAACGATGTTTGAAGTTCCACCCAGAGCTTCATTCAAAGAAAGTTATAGAGATTATGCTACATAATGAAATGGAAACAAAAGGTGGAAAAGAGGACTCGCAGAACTCTTAGGTGACCTTCAAGACAAAGAAGATGCAAGAAGAGAACCCATGAGCCTAGGACAAGCAAACTTTGGGTAGACTTATTGTAAAAATTGTTTTGTAAAATTTTATAAATACTTGTTGTCATTACATGTTTAGGTACTTTTGTAAAGTGAACATTCATTTTCACTATGTTCAACAAGTAGATGTGTTTCATCGATGTATGTATGGACTTGTTATAGTCCACATGTTAAGGAATTTTGTGAATGTACAAGATTGTCGTTCAACGTTGTCTACAAGTTGTCATATGTTCAGTGATACAAGTATTCGATTTAAAACTTGTGTGAATTAATTCTTTGTTTTCAAGATTGTATAAGATGACTATGTATTGTAGGCAAGGCCAATCATATCATGAAAAAATTTGCAACAATGTACTTTTCATGTACAAATTTAGTTTGAAGACGTTAAAGCAAGTTTATTTTGCTTCTGAATTCCAAGATGGAGTCAAGTTTGTCTTCAACAGTTTAACTTCAAGATGAAGTGTTTTTGGAGTCGTTCAAAGATGAGAGTAAAAGGAATGTTTTGATTCCACTCAACAGTATTTTGTTCTTGCAACAACGATAAGAATGATGGCTCAATTCTTAATAGAATAACAGGTCTTCCATATGGTGATAAGTGAAGTTCCTTGATTGGGGCTTGAAGGGCACCAATAAAAAATGTTGCATTTTGGATTGATTTTTTGGGTATTTTTGAGTTCTAGATCTTTATATTGACTAGGGAAGTAAACTTTTGGAGTCCAAAATTTCCTAGTGGCGAGGTGTGATTAGGTGATCAATTTTAAGCTCAAAAATTAAAGTTCCTAGAACTTATTGAAACTAGCGCCAAATCAAAGAGATCTCCGATTTGAATCTAACGCAACTTGAATCACTCAAAATCGATCTAGTATGCTCCCAATACCACATTCTAATCATTTTCCAAAACATACAAAATTTTTTGCAGGTTGGATGCAAGTACGCTAACTGTGTAGTCCATACGCTGATTAAGCAGGGTGACTGGGTAGTTTGACTATGATTATAGGGCCAATGGTGGCCTGTCAAGTGGCCTCACCACATTGGTCAAATTTTGTTGAGTTATGATTGGTTGTTGGTTGTGGTTTCATGGTACAATGGATGGAAGCCATGTGGGCCAATGGATGGCTGCCACATGGCCTCCAAACGGTGCGAAACAATTATGTTATGGGTCGAACTAACCTCACTGTAACAACCCTGGTGAAAATTCCATGTAATAAATGTTAAAAAAAATAACCACGAATGAATGGGACACTTATTCCAAGCTGAATGTTGGGCAAGACATCTTAGGGGGTGCTCATTTGGTTGTTTATGGCTAAGGAAATTGGAAAAGGAAATGGCTAAGGCATTAAAATGCATTTTGGCACATTTATTTTTGAATATAATGGAAATTAGGAGAAAGAGGAGGTGAAAGGTCACAGGTTGCATGTGAGGAGGAAAATGAAGGAAAATAATGGAAAATGAAGAAAATATAGGCCTCATTCATAAAAATTCTTTTGAGGATTAGTTGGTAACCTTTTTTTAGTTCAGTGTTGGAGCTATCTTATTTTATCTCTCTTTCTCATACTCTTGGATACTTAGAGATTTCTTGGACCACTCTTGGAGGGTGTGACATACTTGGATTCTTGGAGCAAGAAGGAAAAGTAAAAGCAGGAAAGCACAAGAAGGCATAGACATCAGTAGCTACGTCAGATTTTCTTGCAGGTACTGAGTTGCATGTATGATTTCTACACTATTTTTGGCATGCATGGCATATGCATGTGGTTTATTGGTTGTGATATGTCATTGACATGGAGGATTTCCTGGATCGACATTGGATTGTCTAGCATTTCCATTTCCTAGATAGCCATGGTGATAGTGGGTTTACTTTCATTGCTTTCTTTTGCTTGGTTCTCATGTTTCCTTAGGTTGGGTTGAGTTACTAGTCCTGGAGCTTTGGTTTGACAAATGACCTGGAGCTAGGTAAAAGCTGTGGGTTGAGTTACTAGTCCTAGAGCCTTGGTTGGACAAACATGCTGGAGCCCTAGAAAGCTTTGATAGAGACTGATTTGATGATGGTTTTGTGATGTCCGATCATGAGGTGGAACCACTGTTTGATGGCTTGAGGTGGATGGCCTCTGGAAGCCTTGGATGAGTTTTGATTGATGTGTTTTATGAGATCCCACATTCATTCTTGGAATATGGCATGGGGTGAATGGTTGAAGAGACATTTGGCTCAACCATTCTATGGTCGAGTCGAATGTGGTAGTCCCATCTCCAGTTGGTTCATTGTATTCATTAATGAGAAATCCTTTCCCTTGATTTCCATGTGTAAAGGTACTTATGTGTTTATGGATTTGATGGTTTTCATGTTTATTGTATTTCTGTTCCTATTATGCTATTTATATGCACATTTTATGACAACAATTATGTATGGGTTTCAACATGTTTTTACTTGTATGTGAATAGATAATGTGTCTACGACCTAATAGATGATAATGAAGCAAATAGCATGAGGAAACAATGGTTCATAGCGATTCTCAGATAAATATGATATCCTTACGCTTAACTCTGTTATTTACACCCGTAGATTACATGTCGACGATATGTTTGACGAAATGCCTGTCATGGCTAGTAGGGTTCCAGTCAAGGACTGGAACAAGTATTTTCTTTAATGTTGTCATTTCCATGTTAATTTACCAATCTGAATAGATGGTTCAGTTATGGGCAGTGACCTGGGCTCTCGGCCTGAAAAAGTGGCTCAAATCCTGGATTCGTTGGCACAACATTGACAATTATGTTCCACATTCACTAGCAAGAAGGCCTGTGAGAGCTACTTTAGGTTGCTGGTCACTCTCTTACGCATAGCATGACAACGAGAATGGCCCAAGAGACCTAAAACAATAGTGGTACCTAGGAACAGGCTATCGAAGCGGCTGTCTAGTCTTCTGAGGGTTCTGTTGATGATGTTGGATGTCTTTATGGTGTGTTTCCATCGGTTCCAATTCCTTAATGTGACTTAGGAGGCTGAATCATATCATTGTGGCATATCATCGAATGCTTACCCTGGTTGGCCAGTTTCTTGGGTAGATGTGGGAGGAGGGTGTATTGGTATCAGAGCATGGTTCACCCCTCGAACTGGATGGGTTACATGTTGGTCGTGCATGCATGTCAATTTCATGTGTGTCTCTTACACTTATTGCAATTGCTTGATGTCGGATTAGGCTTGTAGTATGGATATCATGAAGAATTTGTTATTGATTTCATGAAATGTATTTGAAATGAGAATGTGACTAACTGTGTATGGATTATATGTCACGTACATGTTGATTTCATGGTACCTACTTACATCCTTGTATGTCAGGTTATATTTTTGAAAATTTTGATTACATGCATTAATCTTGTAGGTTGATTACAAGAACTAATTGATTATGTTCAACTACATGCGATTATGCATATTTATAGTTGGATTGGAATTGCTTATGCATACTTCTGGTTGCATGTGGCAATGTGTACAATGGAGTAATGGTTGTTTTCATGCATGAGGTCATAACATGCATTGTTGGTATGGCCTTGCATTGATGACTGGATCCTAGTTAGAGTAATGGTTATGAGTTGATACATTTACTCGCGTATGTCTATATGCTGTTAAGATTATGTTATACATGTATCACGTTGATTTGGTAATCTTGCAGACATGTATCCTCCGCGAGATATACTAAGGTACGTTGGTTTAGTGTGATTTAGTTTATCTGACATATTATGCCTTGCAGAAAGAAATATCAAATGCCTAGCAAGATGGTTGACTATAGAGACTCTCCCTAAGAATCCAAAGAGAAGTGTAGCATTGGGAACCCCTTTGACTTGGCAGTTACATTGAGAAGTTTAAAGGAGGAGATAAGGAGTTGTAAGGCATATAATGGCAGAATCATACAGTCACAAGAAACATTAGCAAAGGTGAATGCAGTAATACTTCAGAGCTTGTCGGATTTGCAGGGACAAGGACCACTACAGATCAGTCATGATCATGATGATAAAACTAATGGGGCATACGGTAGTAGATTGCATGGTGGTCTTCAATTAGATATAGATGGTAGATTGTTGGACACTCTGGAGAGGCGAAGGGATAGTCACAGGTACGATTCTAGTTCTGATTCAAATAGGCACTATGATCATCATCGGTATCATCCTTACAAGAGGAATTATAGGGAATAATTGCTTGATGAATTTAAGAAGGAAAAGCCACCTACTTTTGATGGATAGATAAAGAGATCACAAGATGTAGAGGCATGGATGCTTGGTATTAATAAATTCTTCAGGTTTCATGACTACTAAGAGAAAATGAAAGCTAGAGTGGTTATGTTTAGTCTTAAAGGTAAAGCAGACATTTGATGGGAAGGTGTGAAGAATGCCAGAGATATAGATGGGGAATATCTGACTTGGAGTGAGTTTGAGAAAATATTCAAGAAGAAGTATTTGTCGGAGAGATACTTCAATGACAAGGAAAAAGAATTCTATGAACTAAAAATGGGATCCATGATAGATGATGAGTACACTAGTAAGTTCTTGAAACTGTTTAGATATGTGCCTTACCTCAAGGAGGAGAAGGTTAAGATTCATAGATTCATTAGTGAACTACCGATTGCATTCAAAGACAAGATTGAATTCGATGAGCCTAGATCATTGGAGGAGGCCATTCAAAATCTAAGGCATTGCAATGAACAATCAAAGCGCATAATTGAGACTAAGCTAGACTGGAGAGGTAATATAAAGATTAAAAGAAAATGGGATAAAAAGCAAGCAAGGCCAGAGGGTACAAATAACAAGGATAATGTTGCACTGTCTAAGAAGTTCAATGCATCAGATAGAGAACAGGGACATCGGCTTCAAGAGCAGAGTAAGGAACCCATGTGTTGCTGGACTTGTGGCAAATATCACCTTAGGAGAGATTTTCTGCAGCATTAAAATGGTAGACCTCAGACATACAATGAAAAGGAGGCGCAGACTGTTGGAAATGTAGGCTAGAGTATTCCTCGTATCTATGCAGCTGTGGAAAACAGGTAGGAAGAGAATAAAACATCTATCATTGAAATGGACGGTAAGCTCTGTGATCAAGTTATTTATGTTTTGATTGACCCCAGATCTAATTATAGCTATGTTAGTCCTGACTTGGTGGATAAGTGTGGTTTCAGTAAGTAATTGCATGCAGAGTCTTAGTTAGTTCATTTGGCTACATGTACAAAGAAGTGAGTTCATCATTGGGTAAGAGCTTGCACATTTGACTTAAATGGCATACCTACACAAGAACATTTGAATCGTTGGCTTCATATAGTATCTTATTGGGCATGGATTGGTTGTATCTGCATAGAACCAAGGTTGACTGCTATGAAAATGTCATTGAATGTGTTGATGATAATGGAGAACCAAGAGTCCTACAGGGTAAGAATAAAGCCACATCAATTAGGATGGTGATAGCTATGCAAGAAAAGGATAGCCATGGGAAAGGGTGCAAGCTATTTACAGTACATATTTCTAGTGATAAGGGTAAGGAGGTTGAGGATGCAGATGTGTTGAACAAGTACCTAGTTTTACAACAGTTCAGGGATGTATTTCCTGAGGACATCACATAGTTACCACTGCATAGGGAGGTATATTTTTCTATTGAGCTAGTGCCAGGGGAAGCTCCAACATCTCAAGCACCTTATCAGATGAGCACACCTTAGTTGGTTGAGTTAAAGTTGCAGCTGAAGGAAATGTTGGACAAGGGGTAGATTAGGCCAAGTGTATCACCTTGGAGCATACTGGTCTTGTTTGTGAGGAAGAAGGATCGTACCCTCAGATTATGAATTTATTACAGGAATTTGAACAAAGTGACTATCAAGAACAGATACCCTTTCCGAGGATTGATGACTTGTTTGATCAGTTGAAGAGAGTAGCATTGTTATTGAAGATTGACTTGAGATCTCGATACCATCATGTACGCATCAAAGAGGAGGACAAATAAAAGACTGTGTTCAGGACCAGGTATGGTCATTATGAGTTTGTTGTTGTTCCATTTGGCTTGGCGATTACTCCAGCTACATTGATGTGTTTGATGAATAGTGTGTTGCACCCATATTTTGATAAGTTTGTCATTGTCTTCCTTGATGATATACTGGTATTAGGGAAAATTTTAAGAACCCCCCTAAATTTATATATATAATAAATTGGTGAATCCCCATGATACATAGGAAAAATGGAAGGCGATTTTATCAATAATATAATATGTACATATAATTTTTTTGGGCGAATCTCTCACCAAATTATATATTCTTGTAAAATCATGGCGAATCTTTCATTGGATTATAAAATCTTGTAAGATCTTAGCAAATATTTCACTGAATAATAAAGGCTTTGTAATGGGCTAACAAAGTTGATAATGAGTATTTCTTTTAATGGCTTGAAGCCTTGCTAATAAATCCATCAAGAACCAAAACAAGTATATTCCTTATATGGAATATAAAGATATTTCTCATGGAAAGTCAATTAGGTTTAGCGTAGGTGGTAGGGAGAAATCCTACATGTGACAATATGTTGGACTCATAATGAGTATTTCTTGTAATGACTATGAGCCTTGTTTTCTAAGCAATCCCTTGAGGACTGAAATATGTATATTACTCATATGTAATATAAATATATTTCTCATGTATTGGAATATAAATATATGAGTGAGGAGTGGAAAACGAGCCATAATAAGTCCTTAGAAAATTGACATGAAGAAGATAGGTGCAAAAAATAAAAAAGGTTAAAATGGAAAAATTGAGAAGAAATACAAGGGAAAAAATGGTGAAACAACAAATTAATAATCCATGGGAGGAACAATGATTAGAGATAGGGAGGGAAGATGTTCCCTCAGCCTAGGGGTAACAAAGATAGACATTAGAACTCTCACTTATGCAAGTGTAGCTAAACAAACATTAAGCTCTATGCTAGTCATGAGAGGGAGGAAATCTGGGAAAGAAATGTGAGAGCAAGAATTTAAATGGAACAAAGCACTGGGATTACAATCCTTGCTCATTGAGTTTGGGTACTTCCTTTGAGGCACATTGAAAAATTAGGAATGATCTATCTATGTATCTTGTTATATAATTAGTTTGTAAAATAGTTGCCAAGTAGCTATGTTAGAGCATGGATTTTGTGAAATGTTTTTTACTCATCCTACCTATCTTTAGATGGAGATGAACAAATATGAGTATTGGAGATATAAGTCTCCCATTTTTTTGTTGTAACAAATTGTACAGGTATAGCCATGTCCATCATTAAGTATGCCCCAACTGTATCGACAATATTCCCAAACCAAAAACTTTTTAGTACTAAAAAGCATAAAAAAATCCAACATTATATACTAAAAGAACATATTAATAAAATCTGCATGGTAAAAATCAGCACGAAAAGTTATAGCGCATAAAGGTTTGCAATAGAAATCAACCTTAAAACTCCTGCAGCCAAGCAAAACAATGATAATGAGCCCGCGTCTCCCTTGGAATTTTATGTATCAAGATGAAACCCCAAAAGGCAAAGCCCTAGCCGAAAATAAGTGAGAACCCCTTGCATCAGTGAAAGAAGAGGTTTCTACCCTGCAAAAATGCTCAACATTTCAAAGTGACATCCTTAAAATGTAGAGCCCTACATATATTCACAAGAGCTAAGAAGGAAGATGAGATCTGCCCTGCAAAAATGCTCAACATTTCAAAGTGACATCCTTAAAATGTAGAGCCCTACATATATTCACAAGAGCTAAGAAGGAAGATGAGATTTTACTATCTGCGAGCGGGTAAATAGTCTGATCATGATTTAAGTAATGTTTTGTTAAATTTCGAGGGTTGCGGCTTGCAATTCAACTCAAAAAAATTATAATGTAATTAACTTATTTATTCTTTATCTTACAGTATTTTTTGAATTACCAGTTTTTACATCTTAGTATCATCCTCCCAGTAATCTGAGTGCAAAGAAGCCTATCATGTGGCAAGGAATCTTTTTTCTACTAGGGTTTTGGATTTTAGACCATCATTGGAAAACTTGGCTCAGTGTGAATAAAAATAAGTTTTGAATATTTAGTTTTTAAATATGTACTAATTAAAAAATATTTTATATAACATTTGAAACTGAGGAGAAATTTAGTTTTCAGTTTTGAATATTTATTTTTTAAATGTATATTAATTACAAAAGTCTAGTGAGAGATATAGTTTTGAGAGAGATTAGTAGATAAGTGTTGTTATGATTTTGCTTAGTGAATTTTAGTTTTAAAATTGTCTATATTGACAAAAATTATTACAAAATATTTAAATTTTAAAATGAATATACATGGTCACCTTAGGTACTATGATTGTTTCCTTAACATGATAAAAAATGAACTAGCTAGAATCTAACAACACTTTAGGATATCTCTAAGGACACATATAAAATAATAATTATAGTTATCATATTAAAATAATAATTTATGTTTTAATTTAATGGAGTCAACATAATATTATGTTGCATGATGGTTAATTTTCATCTATATATATATATATATATATTAGACAAACCCCTGTAACTTGAAATGACCTCTTTAGTTTTGGAATTAAATATATCTCTCTCTCTCTCTCTCTCTCTCTCTCTCTCTCTCTCTCTCTATATATATATATATATATATGTTTGAGTGATGATTATATAAATAAACCATTGCAAATTTAATTATATCTCAATTCAGAAATTGAAAGTGCAGATAATCATTCACTCACAATTTTGGACAACTTGTAATTATAATTATGAAATCACTTTCCCTTTATATAATATTGCCTCATCAATAATTTTTATATCAATTTAATTAATTATAATTTAAATGAATTAAAAAAATTAACCATTAAGATAGAAAGTGATTAAGTTGTTAATATACCATATTTTACTGTACACAAACTATAAAATATAAAGCAACAAAAAAAACATTTTTTTCATGATATTAGAAAACCTGAAATCTCCCAACAACTACTAGTGCTTCTAGCTTTTTTTCAGCCCCATAATTGATATTTTTCATATTATTATTTTTTATTTTAATTTAAAATGAAAAAAAAACAAAATTAATTAAGTGGATAGATGTCTTTGTTTTGGAATAAGGTTTCACAATCATGATCAACCTATGCAAACCTCCCAAGTGATATGTAGAATATGAGCACTTAATAGGCAAGGGTCATAGATGCTTCACCTGATCAAAACCATAATCAAAAGTAAACCATATCCCTATATAAAAAGAAGAGGAAGAGAGAAGATGGATCTAGGCTAGTTTAATTCCCCCTTTAAAAAGACTATATTCCACATGAATATCATGGGAAATACCATGGGTTCTCATAAACCTGGAGCTCAAAAACCACTGGTAACTTCACAGAACAAGACAACATCCTTAGATGCAATAAAAAAACCTCCCAAATGATAGCTAGAATATGGGCACTTAATAGACAAGGGTCATAGACGCTTCACCTGATCAAAACTAGAATATAGACACTTAATAGGAAAGGGTCATAGACGTTGCACCTGATCAAAACCATAATCAAAACTCATCAAAACTAGAATATGGGCACTTAATAGGCAAGACCATAATCAAAAGTAAACGATATCCCTATGTAAAAGAAATATTACATTTTGCAAATCCAAGTATACTACTTTAAGATATCCCTATGTAAAAAAATCTTACATTTTGCAAATCCAAGTATACTACTTTAAGAATTCATAGCATACCTCTCTTTAGATATACACGAGCCAAGATCCATCCCTCTCTAAGCTTGAGAGATCGATAGTTAAGGCTAATGCGAAATGTGAATCAAAACTAAGGGAGAGAGAGAGAAAGAGGGAGAATGAGAAGATGGATTTAGGATGGTATAATTCCCCCCTTTAAATAGACTATATTCCACATGAATACCATGGGTTCTTATAAACCTTGAGCTCAAAAACCAGTAATGGACAAAACAATATCTCTTGATATAATAAAAAAATAATAATGTAGAATTTTCATTTTTACATAGAGTTATTTTTATTTTTATTTCAAATTTACCTTTACTCAACAAAAATTGATTAAAAAAAATAATAGCCTAAAATTTTTACATAAAATAATAAGGTAGACTTTTCATTTTAACATAGGGTTATTAATTATCAAATCTCTAGATAGATACAAAGTTAAAATGGATTTAGGTTTGTTTAATTATTAATTATTATAATTATTAATTTTATTTTTTTAATGTAATTTCTAATTTTATGTAATTTCATTGAGTCAAAACATTTTAATTTTTAATTAATTAATTAGTCAATTTTTTTAATTTGATTGAGTCATAATATTTAGATAACATAACATGACATGACAATATCTTTTCCATACCAAAAATGTAATAACATTAAATTAAAACAAAAACTATAAAATATTTTGATTGTAAAATGAGAGATGGTTTTTGGGCATGTGGTATTGATAAGTCATGGTATTGTAACAAAATTCAGATAGGTCGAAACAACATATTATACAGATACTTCCACAAAAAATATGACTGTCCAGATAGCTTACAGTTATACCTTTTTTAGAAGCACACCATCCAAAGCATGTTCACAACTTAATAATGTCCATGGTAAAGTGGGGGTGAATATCCATGGTTAAAAAAATTGTTATATTATAAGTATTAAATTTTTATGTGCTTATTAATAAAGTTTAAATATGGTTACAAAATTATTAGACTAACTTATGTGGTAAAATGGATCTTAATTTATAACTATTATTTATATCTCATATATTTGAATGTGATAAGGGATTTAGATATATCTTAAAAGTAATTATAATATTTTTGCTTTTAGATTTAATTAAAAAATGTTATAAAAATAGATTCAAATAAAATATTTATAAATATTTTGATTGTGAAATGAGAGATGGTTTTGGGGCATGTGGTATTGGCCCATGGTTGTCAGGCCAGGTAGTAACTCCACAAAATTCAATTCATTGATTTCATTTAGGTTGGTGTTTATTATATACATGAGGGAGAGGCTGTTCATTTCATCTCCCGGTGACTATTCATATTCTCCATTATTTATTTACATCAATTTCAGTTATTCACCTAATCCTGATGATTAGGTGTCAACATTCCCCCCCTTAATCTGAAGGGATGTTTGTGAGTCCAAGCATCGTTCTGAATCTTTCAAGCTTTTCTCTTCCAAGCGCTTTGGTGAAGATGTCTGCAATTTGCTCGTTCGTGGAACAATGGTGGAGATGGATTGTTTTGGCCTCAACATGATGTCGAATCAGATGATATTTAGTATTGATGTGCTTCGTTCAATCATGGAACTTTGGGTTCTTGGCCAAATTTATTGCAGAGGTATTGTCAATCATGAGTGGAGTTGATTGTACTTGTTTTACCTGCAAATCTTCAAGAATTTTCCTGAGCCATACAATTTCTTTTGTTGCTTCAGCTGCTGCCACGTATTCTACTTCTGTTGTGGAATCTGCTGGAACTAATTTTTTGCGTGATCTCTAGGAGACAGCTCTTGATCCAAGACTCATAGCATATCCTAAAGTAGATACCCCAGTTTCTTTGTCTCCATCGAAGTCTGAATCAGAGTATCCAATCAAGCTGAAGTCGTCCACCTGTGTATACATGGTTTCAAAGTCTTGAGTTCCCTTCAAGTACTTTAGAACTCTTTTTGCAGCAGACCAATGTCCCTCACAAGGCTTTTGCATAAACCTAGAGAGGATTTCAACAGCAAACGAAATGTCTAGTATGGTAGTAGTTAGGTAGTTGAGACTTCCTACAAGCTGTGTAGAGTTTGTTGCATCCTCAAATTCTTTTCCTTCAATAGATGTGAGCTTTAAGTTTTGTTCCATTGGAGTAGTAAGAGGATTGCATTTGTCATGCCAAACCTGTTCAACAGATCTCCAATGTATTTCTTTTGAGAAAGAAATATGGACTTCAGATGTTGAGTTACTTCAATACCAAGATAGTAATGAACATAGCCCAAATCAGTCATTTCAAAACTTTTCCCCAATTCCTTCTTTATGGATGCAATGTAGCTTTCATTGTTCCCTGTCATCAAAAGATCATCTACATATACCACAAGATATAAAACTATTTTTCCAACTTTCTTAACAAATAAAGTTGCATCATCAAGATCATAATGTTTGAAATTGAGTTTCAGAAGATGCTCAGTTAGTTTTTCATACCAAGCTTGCGGTGCTTGGTTGAGGCCATACAAGGATTTCACAAGTTTGCATACTTTATGTTCATGTCCTTTCACTACAGATCCTTCAGGCTGGGACATAAAAACATTTTCTTTTAGATCTCCATTCAAGAAAGTAGTTTTTACATCCATTTGTTGTGGGGGTAAAAGTCTCCTCATAATCGATCGCTTCCTTTTGTGCAAAACCTTTTGCCACAAGCCTGGCTTTGTGCTTGTCAAGTGAGCCATTAGCTGTATACTTGTTCTTGTAGACCCACTTGCAGCCAATTGGTTTGGTTCCTAATGGAGGATCAACCATCTTCCAAGTGCCATTCTTTATGAGGGCATCATACTCCTTTTGCATCACTTCTTTCCATTCATCATGAGAAGCAGCTTCTTTGAAGGAAGTTGGTTCAAAATATGTAGACAAGTTCAATTCACAATCATAAGAAACATCCATATCATCAAGTGAATTAGAGTCATCTACATCACCTCCATTTTGCTGGTTTCAATTTCTAGTTCCTGTTTTTCCAACCTCATTAGGATGAACACTTTCAAGTGTCTTTGTCAGCCACTTTGGGGGACCTTTCTCAGATGGTCTAGGTTGCTCCGTTGATTGAGTTGGGACTGAATCAAGGTTGAATCTCCCAATTCTATCAATCACATCACTTAAAGCATCATCCATTGTTGGAGTTTCATGCAGGGGAGAGGGTTCTTCAGAAGAAGATTCCACATGTTCATTTAGTATAGGAACCCACCCTTCAAGATGTGGAATTTGATTATCAAACTGTTGAAATGATTTTGCATTTGCGAATCTATCCAAGCGATCAAGTTGCCGCTCAACAACATTGTCAATTTTGAATGATTCAAGAAAAATTACATCTCTAGATACAACAAACTTTTTATGGACTTCATCATAGAGACGGTATGCTTTGGAGGTGTTTAAATACCCCAGGAAGATACACTTATGACTTCTAGCACCAAGTTTGTTTCTATGAACCTTTGGTATCAAGGCATAACAGGTGGAACCAAAGACCCTGAGATGCTTACTGAAGGCACATGTCCATACCACATTTCATATGGAGTCTTGTTTCTAATAGCATTAGATGGACATCTATTCTTTATATATGCAGCACATAGAGCAGCATCAGCCCAAAACATTATCTTTACATTTTTGAAGAAGAGCATCGATCGTACCATATTTAATATTGTCCTATTCATTCTTTCAGCTACACCATTCTGTTGGAGATTATAAGGTACAGTTGTGTGATGTTTGATCCCATGTTGGCGAAGATAGTTTTCAAATTCATTTGATGTGTATTCTTTTACATTATCAGTGCGAATAGACCCAATATGACATTGTGCATCATTTTCAATCCATTTATGAAAGTTCTTGAATGTTTGAAAAGCATCAGAATTGTTCTTCAATAAATAAACCCAACACATTCTGGTGTAGTCATCAATAAATGTCATCATATATTTATTTCCATTTGTAGAAGGAGCGGGCATTGGACCACATAAATATGAATGAATGAGTTCAATTTTTCTATCTGCTCTTGAATGTGAATCATGAAAACACTGTTTGCTATGCTTTCCTAGAATGCAAGCATCACATTGCTTAAATTTCGTAGGAATTGTAGGCAATCCAGCAACACCATTTTTCTTCAACAAGTAGAGGCTGTCATAGCTCAAATGTCCAAATCTAGCATGCCATAATAAACTTAAAGGAAGTGTACCTTATTCATAATGAGAATTGTATGAGAAATGTTGTGCACGAGCAGAGGTACCTTGCAGCTTAAGAAGCCTTTCTTCTTCTATTCCCCTCATGACAAGTGAGTGGTCAGATGATTTTCTCACCTCAAGCTTACCATCAAACATATGAATGCAGTGACCTTGCTGGCAGATGTGGACCAAGAACAACAAGTTTCTCTTGAGCTGTGGGAGATATAGAACATGATGCAGAAGAAAGTCTGGAAGACCAGGAAATTTAAGCCTGATTGTGCAAAGCCTTGATGGATTGATTTTTGATTGGTTTGCAAAGTATACTGCTCCATCAACATTGTCAGTAAATTCTTCAAAAAAATCTTTTCTATGAGTCATGTGGCAAGTTGCTCCTAAATCAAGCAACCAATCATTTTTCCAAGAAGCAAGTGAAGCATTAAATAAATCTTCATTTACTCCAATATTACATTGTGCCAGAACATGGTGAGCGGATTCAGGTGCTTTACCTTTGTCTATATCATCAATTTTACCTTTCTGTTGGTTTATTTGCTGCTCAATTTTGTCCCATGGTAGCTTGCATGTAGAGGCATCATGTGATCCATTTCTTTTCTAGCGTATGCAATGAAAATCTACCTTTTCTCATTGAGAGTGTTTGCCCCCCCTACCTCTGAAATATATTCCTCTTCCTCTTCGACCACCTCTTCCTCTTGAAGAATCTTGAGCACGATGCTTTTCTTTATGAGCAAGGCACACAGCCTCTTCAGAAGATTCATGGGTTGTCTTGTTTCCAAAAGCTTTCTCTCTTTCAGCGAATTTTTTCACAAGAGAGTCAAAGGTAATGTCTTTAAGATTTCCATTTGCTTGCAATGACTCAAGATAATTGGAGTAAGTAGGATAAAGTGCCTTGAGAAAAGCAATAACAAGAATATCTAAATCAATTTTAGTGGCTTGGATATCATGCATTATAGACTTTACTTCTGATGCAAGAGCAAGAAGATCATTATTTCTCAATTCAAGAGTGAAGAGTTTAATCATGAGTTGAACAACTTCAAGTGCAAAATGTGAGTCATAGAGTTCTTTCAGCTTTTGTAAGGCTTCAAAAGTAGTTGAAAATGGCGTAATATGGCGACTCACCTCTTCACTTATAGATGCTGCAATTAATGCATAGGCTTTGCTGTTCTTATTTTCCCAAATGGCGAGCTCTTTGTTTGAGGCAGGCTGTTCTGGCTGTTTATCTCCGTCTCCAATGCACACTCCTTTCCACAACTCATTGAAAATGAGGGTGTGTTTGACCATTCGGGACCACTAAGGATAGTTCTCCTTTCCAGTGAGAACTATTCCTACAATGGATATGATTGAATGCATACTGTCACAAAAACTTATGCTGCAAAATTTTACTTTTAATGGGAAAAAAAAGATAATTATGATATGACTAGACAACAATTCAACTCGACAACAAATTTCAATACCCAAGATTGTAAATGCAAAAAACTGTACATCGCATTCAACTCTTCATGCCACAGTGCTTTTACCCACGTCCTCGTTTTAAAAAACTCTTTTCAACACATGGCATTCAACGATTTTTATATGCCAAAAAAAACTTCTATGCATACACAAGTGGGGCAGCATATGGTGATACCAGTGTTCAATATATGGTTGGACCAGAGATCAATGTAATACACCAAGATTGTGTATTAAGGTAGTGTAAATACAACAGTTAATATATAGGCAATGTTCAACGGACTTCAATATATATGGGCAACATTCAACATATGGGCAACGTTCAATGTACAACACCAAGACAACGTTCAATATGTAGGCAGCGTTCAAGAAATCAGTCAGTGAGTCTGAAACACACATACATTTTTTTTATTTAAAAAACATTCAACCATATCACATAGCCACCAGATAGTTCCTCGTGGAGGCACTTCAATTCTGATTGTAAAGGTTTAGAGAAACTCTATCTCTCATCGCAAAATTAATATTGGAAGGAAAAAGGGGCCACCCATTACACCTCAAAATGGCCACTGAAACCATCGATGGTAAAGCCCGTCGAGCATCTACTTTTTGCGTGAAGGGAGGGACAAGTTTTGTGGCCTCCTATGTTGGGTCCCTATAATACTAGTGATTACTCCATTACTATTGTAGTTATACCCCTTATTTATATTTTTGTGCCCCTATTACCCACATATTGTTATTTCTGTGCCCCATAGAATCCCTCTATTATTATTTTTGTGGCTTTATATTATTATTGTTAGGTCGGCTGGATTATATTGTGACTCCTTAGACTCCTATATATAGAAAGGAGGTTTTGTCATTTGTATCATCCAAGAATTGTTCATTTATGTAATGTAAAGGAGGTTTCCCCCTCGAAGAGGCTGAATTCTAAGGCGTTGATCTTTCTTTTCTATCTTTTCTTGAGCTGGTTTCATAACATTTGGTATTAGAGCTTTGGATTCTAGGGTTTCGCTGCTCCAAACAGGTCATAGTGGAATTTTCGCTATAACTTTTTTTCTGTGACGTTTCAGAAGTCGCAAAAAAAACCCATTTGAGAAGAAATCGCGCTGAACCTTGGGTCTGAATTTCAGAGTTTTTCGCGTGATATTTTCGGAGATATGATCTGAGGAAGTTGGTCTTTTTGCAGACTCCTGAATTACACTCAAAACAGGTGACCTGGGGAAAATCGTCATAACTTTCTTTCTGAGCATCGGATTGAAATTTCGTAAGAAGTTACAGAAAGAGGACGGACTGTAGTTTTCTTTTATATATTTTTCAGAGTCAAAGGTTGAAACAGTGACACATGGCACGTCGTAAGTTCGCTCTACTGAACTAGTCTATAATCAAGTCACTGTGGGAGATTTCGCATAACTCTTCCTTGGAGAATCCAATTTGGGTCAGACTTGTGGCATTGGAAAGAGGACACAGAGGGCTACTATAGGTCACAAATTCAAAACTAGATAATCAGAAAGTACAGAGATACATCGGAGGCAATATCGAGCTCCTACAAAGTGAAAAAAGGTGTGTAGATTTTCTTTAATTTTTGCTTAAGCTTGGTTTAAAAATTTATTTTGAAGGAATTCAAAGGGCATATTAGAGAATTATTATCGGTAACTGATGCCCCGAGGAAAGAAAATGCAAACACCTAGTAAGGAGCCTGAAAGCTCTAGCATGACTCATGAAGAAGAAGAAGAAATGTTATATGATATATCAAAATTACAAGAACAAGTGCAACGAGTGTCACTTGCACAAAAAGCAACAGAATCTAAAATGGATGGTTTAAGGAAAGATGTAGAAGCTAAGATGGACGGTTTAAAGAAAGGTGTAGAAGCTAAGATGGATGGCATGGAAGCTAAGGTGAATGGCATGGACGCTAAAATTGATGGCATGGATGATAAGATGGATAAGTTGCTACAAGAAATGGTCACTAAGGGTGAAAGAGTACTAAAGGAAACTCATGATGAGAACAAAAGAAATGTTAATCATGATTCCATAGACTCTAATGTTGGATCGAAGACTCACCATGTTCCAAAAATCGATATGAGGAAGTTTGATGGCAAGGATCCCGCCACATGGATATTACAGATGGAGCAATTCTTCGATCTCAATAATGTGCAAAACACACAAAAGGTACGTATGGCAACTTTATATTTGGAACCAAATCAGTTTGTATGGTATCAATGGCTTTGTTCTCGTAAACAATTTATCACTTGGGCAATTTTTACGGAAGAATTGATAGCACATTATGAGGATACAAAAAGCAACACTTTTTTTAGCCAATTGATAAGTCTCAAACAAAAGGGTTCAATAATGGAGCACATTGAGGAGTTCCAAAAATTGAACATAAGGGTAAAAGATATTCCAGAGGAGCATAGGATTGATGTGTTCATAGGGTCTTTAAAGGATAATATCCAACATGATGTGCGCCTTTGGGAACCTGATTCATTAGAGAAGGCATTCAGGTTAGCAAGAAAAATGGAAAGCAAAATTATGGCAACTAGGAAGCATACCATTCACAACTATAAAGATGGAAGTGTTGTTGCCCATAGTCTTCCACAACCTACAAGGTTGACACCACAACAATTGGAAGAAAAAAGAGCAAAAGGGCTTTGTTACAATTGTGATAGCAAATACACAAAAGGTCATAAGTGTGCTGAGAAGAAATTATTCTACATAGATTGTGAAGAGGAAGAAGAAAAGGAGCAAGAAAGGTCAAAAGAAGAGGATATATTCCAGGAACAAAGCCTAGATGAAGAACAAATAAATCCGACCATATCTTGTAATGCATTGGCGGGAATTACCACTCCTCAAACCATCAAGATAGAAGGACAAATCAAGAAGAAAAAGGTAATAGTGTTGATTGATTCAGGAAGCACCCACAATTTTATTCATTGTAGGGTAGCAAAAGAATTGAATTGCTTCCTATATCCAGCACCAGAGTGTCAAGTGATGATTGCAAATGGAGGAACAATAAATTGTTCTGGAAAGTGCCATAATATCAAGCTATCCATGGGAGAATATGTATTGACTAGCCCAATGCTTTCCATTCCAATGGGAGGTGCTGATGTTGTACTAGGAGTCCAATGGCTACAATCCTTGGGTACAATAGCTTTTAATTTTCAAGAACTTTTCATGAAATTTTCTGTGGAAGGAAAGGAAGTTGAATTAAGGGGTATTGCAGGGAAACCAGGAAAGATAATCAGCTCTAATGGCATGACAAAGCTTCTAAAAAAGGAGCAAAGAGGTGTAATTGCACAATTATGTTCGCTAGATGTTTCCACATTGGAATCATCTATTTCTCCAGATCTCCAAAAAGTCTTGGACAATCATTCCAAGGTATTTGAGACTCCCAAAGGTCTCCCACCTATGCGTGATCATGATCATGCTATTCATCTGATTCCAGGAAGTGTTCCTCCAAACATCAGGCCGTACAGATATCCATATGTCCAAAAAAGTGAAATTGAACGTATGGTTGCAGAAATGCTAGAGGCTGGTATAATTCAACCGAGTCAAAGTTCTTTCTCAGCTCCAGTAGTATTGGTGCACAAGAAGGATGGATCATGGCGCATGTGTCCAGATTATAGGGAGCTCAACAAGCTCACTATTAAAGATAAGTTCCCCATTCCTGTCATTGATGAATTACTGGATGAATTGCATGGATCAATTTACTTCACCAAGTTGGATCTTCGTTCGGGATATCATCAAATCAGAATGAAGATTGAAGACATTCCGAAAACGGCATTTAGAACTCATGAGGGTCATTATGAATTTTTGGTCATGCCTTTTGGCCTTACCAATGCACCTTCAACATTTCAAGGTTTGATGAATTCAATTTTCAAACCATTCCTTAGAAAATTTGTGTTAGTATTTTTTGATGATATACTAATCTACAGCAAGTCTTGGAAGGATCATGTTGAACATGTTGACAAGGTGCTACAACTATTGGAGGAGAAACAATTATATGCAAAAAGATCCAAATGTTTCTTTGGAGTCCAGGAGGTGGAATATTTGGGTCATATTGTATCTCATGAAGGAGTTAAGGTAGACCCTAGCAAAATTAAAGCCATTAAGGAATGGAAAATCCCCACATCCATAAAGCATCTGCGAGGATTTCTTGGGTTGACAGGGTATTATCGCAAGTTTGTTAAGAATTATGGGAGAATAGCAGCACCTCTAACAACATTATTGAAGAAAGATTCATTTTCATGGACTCCGGAAGCAACAAAGGCCTTTAAACATCTTAAAGAGGCAATGTGCCAAGCACCGGTCTTAGCTACACCGGACTTCACAAAAACCTTTATTGTGGAATGTGATGCTTCAGGAAATGGAATTGGTGCTGTTCTAATGCAAGATGAAAGACCCATTGCTTTTGAAAGTCGTCCAATCAAGGGAAAGTTTTTAAGCAAAGCTATTTATGAGAAGGAAATGTTGGCAATACTCCATGCACTTAAGAAATGGCGACCCTACCTAATGGGAAGACACTTCAAGGTAAAAACGGATCATGATAGCCTTAAATACTTTTTAGAACAAAGATTATCCTCTGAAGAGCAACAAAAGTGGGTCACAAAGATGTTGGGTTATGACTTTGAAATCATCTACAAAAAAGGGAAGCAAAATGTGGTGGCAGATGCACTCTCAAGAAAGGATGAGGATATGGAA
The DNA here is from genome assembly GCA_031772625.1 of Pinus tabuliformis. Lineage (NCBI taxonomy): Eukaryota > Viridiplantae > Streptophyta > Pinopsida > Pinales > Pinaceae > Pinus > Pinus tabuliformis. The sequence continues at coordinate 100,769,885 of CM062817.1, read as the reverse complement.
GCATTGTTGTGTGCCATTTCTATTATCCAACCAGATTGGATAAACGAAGCAAAGGAGGAATGGAAGAATGACGAAGAAGTGTGGGCACTTATTCGAAAGCTACAACAAGATTCCAGTACTTCTGATACATTTAGCTGGAAAAATGATTCGTTATGGTACAAAGATCGCTTATACCTCTGTAAGAATTCCCAGCTAAAACAAAAGATTCTTATGGAATTGCACACTTCTCCCTTAGGAGGGCACTCAGGATTTTTAAAAACTTACCACAGGGTTAAGAAGGAATTTTTTTGGGATGGCCTTAAATCAGATATTCAAAAGTTTGTGGCGGAATGTTTGGTTTGCCAACAAAATAAAGTTGAAACAATTAAGACACCGGGTCTATTACAACCTTTATCCATTCCAAGCCAACGTTGGGAGGAGGTTTCAATGGATTTTATCACAGGTTTACCCAAGTCTGAGGGAAAGAGTGTCATCATGGTGGTAGTTGACAGACTTACCAAGTATGCACACTTTTGTGCATTATCACATCCATTTAAAGCCAGTACAGTTTCTACTGCATTTATGGAAACAGTTCAAAAGCTACATGGAAACCCAAAGATTATTGTAAGTGACAGAGATCCCATTTTCACTGGAAATTTTTGGACAGAATTATTTTCTTGTCTTGGTACTCAGTTAGCTCATAGCTCATCTTATCATCCTCAATCTGATGGGCAAACTGAGATAGTAAACAAATGTTTGGAAGGATATCTTCGTTGCTTTGTATCTGATAAACAGACACAATGGGTCAAATGGTTGCCTCTGGCTGAATGGTGGTATAACACTTCCTTCCATACAGCAACAAAAATGACCCCATTTATGGCACTTTATGGGTACCAACCACCATCAATCACATCATATTTAAGAGAAAATTCTAAGGTTCAAGCAGTGGAACATCACATCGAACATCAACAACAAGTCCTCCAACTCTTAAAGGATAACCTCGTGTTGGCACAAAATAGAATGAAACAACAGGCAGATCAACATCGCAGTGAAAGAAGTTTTGATGTAGGTGATTGGGTATTCCTACGGCTACAACCATATAAGCAAATGTCCCTAAAGCAAGCTAAGAAGGATAATAAATTATCACCAAAGTATTATGGTCCGTACAAGGTGTTGGAAAAGATTGGTACTATGGCATACAAATTGGAGCTTCCTGCAGCTTCTCGATTGCACCCAGTTTTCCATGTTTCATGTTTAAAGAAGGTTATAGGCGACAAGCTCCCAGTTCAAACAATATTGCCAGAACTTGACGAGGAAGGAAAAATTATATTGGAACCGAAAGCAGTCACAGAAACAAGAACTCGACAGCTACGAAATCGATCAATTTCAGAGTATCTTATCAAGTGGAAGAACTTATCCGCTGAAGATTCCACATGGGAGGATGAGAATTTTATGCAGAAGTATCCAGAACTGCTCAAGCGTTGAGGACAACACTTTTTTGAAGGAGAGGGGCATGTTGGGTCCCTATAATACTAGTGATTACCCCATTACTATTGTAGTTATACCCCTTATTTATATTGTTGTGCCCCTATTACCCACATATTGTTATTTCTGTGCCCCATAGAATCCCTCTATTATTATTTTTGTGGCTTTATATTATTATTGTTAGGTCGGCTGGATTATATTGTGACTCCTTAGACTCCTATATATAGAAAGGAGGTTTTGTCATTTGTATCATCCAAGAATTGTTCATTTATGTAATGTAAAGGAGGTTGCCCCCTCGAAGAGGCTGAATTCTAAGGCGTTGATCTTTCTTTTCTATCTTTTCTTGAGCTGGTTTCATAACATCCTAGCTTGTCAACTGGTTACTCCACAAGGGTTACGTTGTCCATGCTACAACGTGCAACCCAGGTTCGCATCTCCATAATCGTTCCGCTGCTGGATTAAGCATTGGCTGTTCAAGATGATGATTTCTTCCTTTTCCCGGCTGGTGCAACAATTACAAACGTAAAAAAAAATCAGTGCTTAGAGGCCGTTACCTTATGTTTTCTTCAATGACGGAGAGACTACACATAAAGTTTCAGAAACGCTCCCACATAAACTTCCATCCATCCATAGATAATTTCAGAGATTTGCAGTAGCGACTGTGGAGAGGGCAGTGGACTAACTCCTCAGGGGGTAGTGGACAGACTGCAAGAAATTGGTAGAAGGAAGAAAATGGCATAAGGGAGTTACAAGAATGGAAGGAGATGCCAAAAATGGAGCTGGCTCTGATACCATATCAGGCCAGGTAGTAACTCCACAAAATTAAATTCATTGATTTCATTTAGGTTGGTGTTTATTATATACATGAGGGAGAGGTTGTTCATTTCATCTCCCGGTGACTATGCATATTCTCCATTATTTATTTACATCAATTTCAGTTATTCACCCAATCCTGATGATTAGGTGTTACACAAAACTATCGTCACCATGATTATTTGCAGTCAGTATGGGTCTATCATCACTTGTACTGTCCTCCTAAGCAAGTCTCACACCTCAGCTCTTCAAATCAAGCCTTGGAAATGAGAGAAAGACATTAAAAATCAATGTAACTCTGGTTCCGCACTTTCTCTCATGGTCACCTGTGGTCCCGCACCTTATGTGTACAAAAACTGTGGACCTGCCCGCTCTGTCCCTAACGGTGTAGGTGCAGACCCCTGTGAAAGTCAAAAGGCGCAAGTTTTATCTTAAAAAACTCACTTTGGGTTAATTCTAGAGGTTTCTAGAAGGAATTTTGACGTGGATTGTTCGCTCTGAGGTGGTTCATGCATCCCAAAAGAGAAGGAGCTAATCCCTTGATGAGAGGAGCTATCCCTTTAAAGGAGGGCTTTATCCCTTTGAAGGAGGACCTAGTAACCTCCCTCCATTGCACTATAAATACAGACATTGGGCTGGTTGCCAGAGAGGTTAGAAGCTGAACATTTTTGAGGGTAAATGTTGGTGAAATCAAGACTTCCTAGTTGAGCTTAAGAGGAGAGATCACACATCTTTTTGGTTTCATTGGGGAGTGAGTGAAACTTGTCAAAGTAGAGAAGACTTCTTGCTGGACCCTGGGAGGAGCTTGTACAGCATCAAGGCAAAGGTTGTAAAGTTCTTCTTCTCTTGAATTAATACAATCAAACTCATTTTTCTCAACAAGTATCTTATGTTATTTGTTTCATGGACTCCTTGACTTTCATGTTAAATATGTTTTATGTAATTGGATTTTCAAGTGCTATTTAATTTGTTTACCTTGTTTGTGTTTGCAGATTCATGAAAAGGAGCTCATTTGGATCAAAGAAGCGAGAGCATCCACAAGCTTGCGTTGGACCTAAGGTAGGCCCTAAAAACACTTGTTTGCTATTGTTTATCAAAGCATATTTAGAGAAAAATAGTGTCTGGTTGGTTTGCTTGTCATTAGGTCTTCTTTAGATTCTAGGAAGGTCTATCTTGTCTGCAAGATCGACTTATTCCGCGTGACAAAATGGAGACTCCGCTGGGGACTTGATTGTTTTCCTTGTTTTTACTTTGACATGAGAAACTCTATTTTTGTTTATGTTTTTGGCTTGTTGTGTGTAAAATTGGGTAGAGTTTGTAGATCCAGGGTTATTTTTCGTTTTTCATAGCTTTGGGAGAGGACCGCACCCTAGCCGTTTGACACAGTGTGTACTTACCCGCAGCTTGGCTTTTAGCACAGAGCGGGACCGCACCTATGCCAACTGTGGGCCTGCGGACCCTGTCAAAATTTTGAAAACCCTAAAATTTCCTCTGTTAGTCAGCTTAGTTTGTCTTTAGAAATTGTTATCCACTGCCCAGACCTGCATATAACTTGTCAGAAGCTTTCCTTGGATTGATTTCGTTAGTGTTGGGGTTTTAGGTGAAATTCCTAGGAGTTTTGCTTGTTGGTTTTGTTTTTCATTTTGGTTGTGTAGTGGCTCTGAGCTTAGACGCTGTAGGGACTTCAGATCACCTTAGTGTCTACCAACCTTCTTATGAGTCTGACCATTTATGAAATCTCCCCTTGTTTGAGGAATCCGCTTTGAGTTTTCTCTTTACAAAACTTCGAAAAGCTTGTGTTTGAGAGTTTGGATTTTCATTTTCAAAAAGAAAACGAAATTGGTTGTTCTTGACTGATTTGTGATTCTGCATAAATTAGTCCTTAGCTTGAATCTAGCTGAGTAAAACATCCTTAAAAAAGACTTTTAGTAGGCTTTGACTTCAAATAGTTTTTATAGTTTGTAGCTCTCAAAGTTAGTCATTTTCATTAGTTTTGAGTGTTTTATTAAAAAATATAAAAAATCTCTTTTGAAAAAGTTTTCTTTTTGTAGTGATTGAGTGGTTTGAAACGAAAAGGGAATTTTTTGTGAAATAACTAGTTGTCTCGTTTTGAGTGCTTTGGAAAGGAAAAGCTCTTCTTTTAATTTGTTAAATTGAGAAAGATTTGTGTTTACAAAGTATTTGCATTCTCAAACTCTTTCTTAGTTTAGAAGTTCATCGAAGAGAAAAAGATTGTTTAGATCATCTTAGGTGCATTTTTAGTGATTTTGAGTCGAGTCTTCATACCACGAGTTTCATCTCCGCACCTTTGGACTTAAACAAAAACCATTAAAATTAACGCTTAAAGTAAAATTCACCTAGTAACATTTTTATTTCTAAGGCTCTGATACACCAACTTAGCTTAGGCTAGTGTCTTGGAGTAGGAGAGTAATTAACTCTCCAAGACAGTAAAAACAAACAAGTAGCTGTATCTTGTGGTAGGGAAGAAATCCAATTGTTGCATTTATGCTCTGGGAAAGCTCCTCTTAAAGGAGAAGCACGAGATCATGTCCAAACCAGTGTGGGAATCAATCCTTCCTCATTGGGAATGACGCCAGATATTCACGTATTAAAAACGGTAAACCTCAGATTAACCATTGTCGAGGAGCCTCGGGTCACTTGTTGGTAAACCTTGGATTATGTCAAGGAAACTTCAAGGGGATTGAGCTTGCTACTCTGCCCTTGCATGCATATCGGATCGTAGACTGTTCCCCCAGGTGTATTTGTCTCAGTTGGTAACCTTAGTGGCCATATTCTTTAGGACTCTTCCTAAGGTGACAGTGGTGGGAAGATCCCACTGTACCTTGAGTAGACGTCGGCTAGAATCACTTGGATTTTCTGGGGGGTTCACTTCACTCGAGACGGTTAAGTGGAGGAACTTGTGCCAGTCTATTCATTAAGCAGGTTGCCGGGGTAACTGTTCCAACCGCCATTTCTGTACTAAACTCTGCGACGTTGGATTTCATCACCAACTAGTGTTTTCAGTCCGGAAAGTTACTGTTTATGTGTGTTTGATCTCCTAGATTCTTTAGGCATGTGATTCAATTTTTTTTGGTTCTTTAGAGACCTTAGGTTCTTTTTATTGAGATTTTGCTTTGTTTGTGTGTGAAGTAGTTAAAAGTCTTTAGCTGTGGCTGAATTACCAAGGCAGTCCCCTAGACTTCGGGGTCAGTCTCCTGAGTTAGTAAACGTGGCTGAGTTACTGAGGAGGTCTCGTAGACTTCGGGGCCAACCTCTTGAGGAAGTACCGAGCCAGCTCGAAGGCTTGAAAGTCCTCGTAACTCCTAGAGACAGTAGAGTTGGGTCACCTGAGGAAGGAGAATCTTCTTTGATTGTACATCCTGATTTTCAAACGCCAGTAGCAGAGTATAATCCGCAGTCAGTGTCTGTTTCCGAAATTGCTGGTAGCTTTTCATCTACTAGTGATATAGGTGAAGAACCCGAAATATCCGAGCTTGAAAGTGAATTTGCTGCTACTCCGACATCGGAGTTTATTTCTCCAACTTTTAGTGGTCCTGGTTCACCTAGGGTAGAAAGAGTAATTACCCAAGATCTTCCTTCTGGATTTATTTCTATTGAATAACTTGCTCTGGAAGAAGAAGTAGGCATCCCTATCCCTGAAAATCAACCTGTTATTGAACTAAGGGAGCGTGAATCAATTTTTTACAGTCCTCCTAGGGGTAGTTCTTGGTATCTTTCTTTGACTAATTATTTAGAAAACTCAGGGTTAAGTTTTTCACCACCTCGTGCTCCTTATCACTCAACACCTAGAGGTTTTTATACTCCCGTCAATATGGCAGGACAATCATCCATGTTTACTCAATCGCCCGAATCTTTTTTGTACGGCAGTCCTTCTGTTCCCTCTGGGTATCAGTCACTTTCTGGTACTTTTTCGGGAGCATCTCCTCAACCCATTGATCAAGGGTTATTAACTGGAAGCAATGGTACTAAGCCGTTGAGCGTAGAAGACATTCTTATGATGTCAGGTTCTATTCCCAATCCTCAACCTCAAGGTGGCCAGTTACCGCCTGGGGGGCAGCCTCAATTAACGCCTGGGGGGCAACCTCAAGGTACACAATTTGCATCTGGGGGGCAACCTCAAGGACAATACATGCCTATGGGACAGTACGTTCCTCAAGGTCAACCCCAGACTCAATATGTACCCCAAGGTCAACCCCAGTATCAATTCATACCTCAAGGTCAACCCCAGTATCAGTATGTGCCTCAAGGGTATCAACCCCAAGGTCAATACTCGAACCAAGGTTTCCAACCACCCCAAGGTCAAATGTTTGTTCAAGGAACGAGAAATGTACCTTTCAATTATCAATCCTACCCTCAACCTGGTTATGGTCCTCAGTATTCTCAACCAGTTATGGGTCAGTACCCCGGAATGAATATAGTGTGGGATCCATCGCAAACCCAACAGGTGTTGTAGCCAAGTGTACAGTTGTCATCTCAAACTGGACAACCCTTAGTTTCTGGTACACCCCAGCAACTAGTCCAGTCTAACATTCAAACTTCTGTACCTTCGGTAGTTTCTCAGCCTGGGCCTAGTACACCTTGTACTCTGCCTCAAACGACTGCTACAACTACCGCAACATCTGTTCAATCTACCCCACCTACTTCTGGAGTATCGACAGCTCCGGTTTCTACTGTTCCTGTATCTACTCCTCAGACATCTTTACCACCGTCTGGATCTACGATTCAAACTTCGGTTCAGATGCCTGTAGGACAGCCTGGTTTAAGTACGGTTGTCACAAGTCAACCACAATTCACCTATCAAACGTACCAGGGACAGTACCAATTCGGTCCTGCTGTCCAGCAGCCAGTCTATCAGTGTCAACCGTATCCTGGGTACACTTATCAACAACCTCAACAACCCCAGTACGGTCCAGTTAATCCTGGTTTTCCGGGAGGATACAATATCCCGAATGCGATTCCTATTCCTAGTTATCTTGGATATCCTCCTCCTGGGGCTGGTCTCATGACCCAGAGTTTTAGGGATCCTAATCGGTAGTTACCATTTATCGCAACTTTGGACTTACCTGACTTGTTGCGCCTAACGAACAATCCCATTAATTATCTTCCGTTTTGGCCGCCAATGCCAAATAAGTTGCCCAGTGACATTCCCAAGTTCGAAGGTAAATCAGGAGAGGACCCGTCGAACCATGTGATGACTTACCACCTCTGGTGTGCATCTAACTCCATCACAAATGATTCAATCCATCTTAGACTTTTCCAGCGCACTCTAATTGGTCTCGCGGCCAAGTGGTACATTGAGTTACTGCGAGGCACTTTTTATAATTTTAGTCAGTTAGCTACCTCGTTTTAAACTCATATTTAGTTGCCAGTCCGATATGACAATGGCACGTAATTGTTAACTTCGCTAAAACAATCGACATCCACTTACATTTCAGATCATATTCATGAGTGGAGACGTCGACATCGTTTAGTGAAGGTATTTATTCCGGATCAAATCTTGGCTGAGTGGTTTGTAAAATCTTTGTTGCCAAAGATCACTGCAGATGTTGCTAAAGCCGGAGTTGTTACTGAGGATCAAGTAATTTCTCAGGCACAGTACCTTGACTTGGTCTATACTCAGTCGGGTACGTTACACGAAAAAATCCCCGATCTTCCCAAACAAAATCAAATCGCTGCAGCTCCTTCAGGATCTCATGCCGCCGATGGTATGATTGGTACAGTTAACACTAAAAGTAAGAAGAAGTCTCCCAAGAATTCTTCTCCTATCATAACCTTGCCTGATTCCCCAATAGGAGATTCTTCTGCAGAAATTTCCACCAATATTCACATTGTAGAGTCATCTACAGCCAAATCAAAATCCGGTGGGAAGAAGAAAGGAAAGAAGAAGAATAAAACGGACAAAAGTTCAAAGGAGAAACATGAAAAGGCGGGATCCAATGATGAAAAGCACAAACCTCGTTATCCTTGTCTCATTTGTGACGATGAACATTTTACAAGAGACTGCCCTCATCGTGCAGAGGTTGCGAAAATTGTCAAGGGTTCCCAAACTCATGCTGTTTTGAAGGATCCTTTTCCGGCTCAAGACAGTAAGATGATAGGTTCATCCTTGAGTGCCAATGAAGAACCCATATTGATGATGTCCCATGTTAGGATTGTGACTCGATCGCAAGATTATGGTAGTAAAAGTCCTATTGATGGTAAAGAAGCAGAATCTTCTCATTCTAATCCATCAACCTCAGCTCCCGGTTCCGATCCACTATAGATCGAGAAACCTAATCCAGACTTGGTAATCAAACCGCCTGCCAAGGTTATACTTTGAAAGTCAGCTTTCAATCCACATGCGAGAGCGGCTCAGAATTATAACATTGTTGAGGATTTAGCTGTTTCACCCTCAGCAATGTCAGCTTTGGAAGTGCTGCAATCATTCCCAGCACAACACAAATTACTTTTGTCGGCTATAGGAGCTGCTGATGTTCAGGACCCGAACCTAATAATTTTCGATCTAGAAAATAGTACACCGTGTTTGCCTCATCAAATGGCTTTCCAGATTCCAGTGATAGTCAAAAACAGGCCTATTCATCAGACTATAATTGATGAGGGAGCCTCTACGTGTATTATGTCGATACAGTGTTGGAGATCGCTTGGTTCTCCTTCGCTAAATCAATCCCCGACAATTCTAAAGGCCTTTGATGGTTGTGAGTTTCATCCTTTTGGCATTCTACAGGATTTGCCTATAGGGGTTGAAGGCAAAACCGTTAGTCTAGATGTGGAGGTGGTTGATGCCCCTCTAGATTACAACCTTCTCTTGGGTCGAAGTTGGTCCTACGCTATGACAGCGGTTGTTTCATTGGTCTTTCGAGTAATAAAGTTTCCACACAATGGAAAGATTGTAACTATAGACCAGCTGGCTTACTTTTCATCCGACCCAGCTTCTTCGGAGAGTATTCAGCATGTTGGTAAAATGACTATCCCATATAAGGATGTTGGAGTAGGATTAGTTAAAGATGCCGGTTTACTGGGAACTTTTCCTTTTCCTCCAATCAATGCATCATCTTCATTTGCAACCATTCATATGATTACATCAGACACCATTATTTATGATGATCCTTGGATCGTCCCTTCTGAATTTGAGATAGACTCATTTGGTAATTCCATGCCTTTGAGTCCATATGAAATTGCCTATGAAGCCGTGAAGTCGTTTGCTGACTCCTGTTCAACCAGCAATGACTTAATGAATGTGGTCCGTGAGGAATCACTTTTCACATCAACTTCGGATTTAACTACGTTTTCTGAACTTGTTCACTCTGATGAGCAAATTCGTGAAATCCTATGTGTAGATGATTTACCATGGGAAGATCTCCATCACAGATCTTCGTTTTTACCTGAGGATGATCGTTTTGAAAATGATTTCTCATCAATTTTTACAACTGAATATGTCAAGGAACCTCAGAATCCAATGAAACATCCCGATTCAGAGTTAAATTTGGGAAACATCTCTCGAACTATTCCTATTGACATTTTGGTTAAGCCCGGAATTGTTGAGAACATTCATATAGGTGCCTCGTGTACAGATGACGAAATTCAATTATATAAGGCCCTATTTCAAGAATTCCGCGACGTGTTTGCCTGGTCCTATGAGGAAATTCCAGGAATTGATCCCGCGATTGTTGTTCATGAGATCAAGACTTACCCGGACGCTAAACCCGTCCGACAATGTTTGTGTCAGATTCACCCACGAAAAGCGGCTGCAATTAAAGCAGAAGTTGAAAAACTGTTGAAAGCAGGTTTCATTTATCCGATCCCGTTAACGGATTGGGTATCGAATATTGTTCCGGTTAACAAAAAGCAGGGAACAATAAGAATATGCATCGACTATAGGGACATTAATCAAGCCTGTCCAAAGGACAATTACCCAACTCCCTATATCGGTCAAATCATTGATGATTGTGCCGGCAGCGAAATATTCTCCTTTATGGACAGTTTTTCCGGATACAATCAAATCAATATTCTACCTGCCGATCAACCAAAAATGGCTTTCATTTGTCCATGGGGGACATTTTCTTATTGCAAATTACCTTTTGGGCTTAAGAATGCCGGAGCAACTTTTCAAAGGGCGATGTCTTATGCGTTTCATGACATCAAGCACATTGTGCAACCTTATCTCGATGACTTGCCTGCTCATTCATTACATCGAGCTGATCACCTCTTCCATTTACGCGCAATCTTTATGAGGTGTAGGCATTATCGGATTCGGTTGAACCCACAAAAATGTGTCTTCTGTATAGAAATGGGTCGATTGCTGGGATTTGTAGTTTCGAAAGCTGGCATTCGCGTTGATCCCTCGAAGGTCGAAGCTATCATCAAATTACCTCCTCCTTCGAGTCTTCGCCAACTCCAAAGTTTGCAGGGGAAAGCAAACTTTTTACGACGATTCATTCCTAACTACACCGAGGTTACAAAGAGTTTTACCCGGTTGTTGAAGAAAAACACTCAATTCTATTGGGATGAGATAGCTCAGAAATCTTTTGATGCACTCAAACACGCGTTGACCCATGCACCATTGTTGCATCCTCCCAATTACAACCAGGATTACTTCTTGTATCTCGCCGCCTCTCGTTCCACAATTGGAATGGTCTTAGTTCAGGAAAATGAATTCGGAACGGAACATGTGATATATTACCTTAGTCGAATGTTAAATCCAACTGAGCTAAAATACTCACATGTGGAGAAATTGGCATTGGCAGCCGTTCAAGCTGTCCAACATTTTTGTCACTACATTCTACTACGTAAAACTACTGTCATTTCGGATTGCAACCCTATGATCTACATTTTGACCAAGCAATTTCTAAGGGGAAAGTACTCTAAATGGATCGTTATCCTACAAGAGTTCGACTTGGAATTTGAGAAATCTAAGTCTAAGAAATATTTAGTTTTTGCGGAGTTAATGTGTGACTTCCAGCGTGCTGACACAGAAACTGTGGCGGAGGAGCCCATTGCGGACGAATCCTTGTTTCTAATCAGCACTTTAGATCCATGGTATGGGGATATCATCGTTTATCTCCAGACCCAATCCTTTCAGCCAGAAATTTCAAGGTCAGAACGTCGAAAGATTCGATTCCAGTCCCAACAATTCAGAATTATTGGAGATACTCTTTATCGCCGTGGGGCGGACTCTGTCTTTCGACGTTGCTTAACTCACGAGGAAGCTGAAAGGGTTCTAAATGACTGTCACTATGGAGCGTGTGGTGGTCATATGTCTGGGTTTGGCACAACCCAAAAGATATTGCGCGACGGTTACTTCTCACTTCCTTGTTTAAAGATTGTATTACGGCGGTCCGAAAATGCCACAACTGCCAGATTTTTGATCGTAAGATGCGCGCTCCACCTGCTCCTCTCCACCCTATAATTGCCGTTGGTCCTTTTGCCAAATGGGGTATCGATTTTATTACATGTAACCCTCACTCGGCCCGGGGGCATGCGTATATCATCCTTGCGGTAGATTATTTTACTAAGTGGGCCGAGGCGATGCCTACATTTGAGGCAGACGGCAAGACAGCTGCAATTTTTGTGTTCAATCATATAATTGCTAGGTTTGGTGTCCCGCAAGCGATAATCACTGATCATGGGCGTCATTTTCAAAACGTTATGATGACCGAACTTACAGGCCAGCTTGGTTTACGTCACGATAGTTCAACCCCTTATTATCCACAAGCAAATGGTCTGGTTGAGTCCATCAACAAAGTTTTAGTTATCATGATCCGACGAATAATTGGGATTCATCGGTCGAATTGGCACAACATGTTATTTTCAGCGGTTTGGGCGTACCGAACTTAAGTAAAAACATCAACAGGGTTCACTCCTTTCCAACTAGTCTATGGTTTGGAAGCCGTGTTACCCATTGAATGCGAAATCCCGTCACTGCAAATGGCCATCGAGTTACTTCCAGCCACTTCTGAAGAGGAAAAGCGTTTGTTATACTTGGCTCAATTAGATGAGAATCGACGTGATGCTGCATTGGCGATCGAGACTCACGCAAAACGAATGAAAGCTCAGTATGATTGAAACGTGACCCCTCGAAATTTTTTGGAAGGAGATCTAGTCTTAGTTTATGATCAAGCTAATGATAAATTAGGCGCTGGAAAATTCGTTCCTATGTGGCATGGTCCCTATGTTGTTAAGCGAAAGCTAGCCAAAGGGGCTTATGAATTGGTAGACTTTGATGGGGACTCTTTGGGTAAACCCAGAAATGGCCTTTACTTGAAGAGGTATTATGCTTAAAAGAATGGGTATGGAGATTTTTAGTAAGGATAGTTTTTTCTTTCTAGCTGGTGTGTTTTAGTTTAAACAATGTGCTTAGCTTAGAGAGTGTTTTTTCGTCATTATTCCTGCTTATCTTGGTTTTACTCTTGATATTGCAGATGTTGATGCCTCTCCAAACATACATTGGTTTCGCTGATGGTGCTTGTCGTAATACACAGAACATCTCTTCCGCAGCTTGGGTTATCTATTCGCCCTCTGACGAGTTAGTATCTATGCATGGGGTAAGCCTCGGTCAAACAATGAACAACATTGCTGAGTATAGTGTAGTGATTGAGTTATTATCTGAATCTATTTCATTTGGGATTCAGAGTTTGATAGTGAGGTTAGATTCTGAACTCGTTGTATTACAACTTAATAGAGTGTATGCCATTAGAAATCCGGTGTTATTAAGATTATTTTTGAGAGTGCGTCTCTTGGAACGTGAATTTGATTATATTGAATATCAGAATATTCCAAGGTCTTTAAATACATTAGTAGATGCAATTGCTTCTCGAATGTTAAATAGACATTTGCAATAATCATACACGTAAATTTAAAAACATTCCATAACATGATTTGCAAGATAAGCCGGTAATAGTGATATATATATAGGAGTGTGGCAAAAATACATCATCCTCGATCATAGGTTGAAACCACTGCACGGACCACCTTGCAAAGGAACCTCCTAAAAGGTCCCGGGACCCAATCACATAGTACTGAAGTCGACGAGGAATGTCGTCTATAGTGGTCTCAGGAATATCTCTTGTCAAGTGCTCGAGATGACCCTCCAACTCAGCCAAAACCTCTGCTGATTCGTCCTGTGGGGCTGGCGCGGGTGCAACTGGTTGTTTCCTCTCGAAAGGCCGGAGAGCGGTTGGTCACTGTGGACCCACATCTGCATTTTAAAATTTTTACTATCAGTTTTGAGACGATGGAAAAATAAAAAAAATGAAAATAGGAAAAATGTTGAAAAGGATTTTACCTGACTCGTCCCATTGCGCTCCTGGTGGAAGAACCATGTCTGGGTCACCACGAAAATCTATCCTAGCGTAAGGGAAGTCCTGAATGGAAAAGACCTGGTTTTCCAGCCATTGGAAATACTCAGGTTTGAATCGAGCAACCTCTGTCCTCTCGTCCGGGTGACGGGCCATGACTGCGACCCATCGCATCAGTTTGGGCTCTCGAGGAAGCCCAGCTCCAACAGTAAGGTGCTGTGGGATCAGCATAGGAACCCTCTCCAGGCCAAAACTCACGACCAAAGCCCCATAACCAAAGGTCTTTAGTCGTCCGTTCTTGGCCCTGGTCAGTTGGCCTTTCACATTGGCCAACACAGCATCACACCAGTTGAAGATGGTGCCTCGAAAGCAATCAATTGCCATACGCATCTGGGATCCGGTGGCAATATGTAATGCGGCAGCTTCGCAAAGTCTGGTGACAGTGAATGCAATCACCATGAGCTCAGGATGGGATATCGTCTTTATGTCTATCCCTTTTTCTCTAGCCTGGCTATTGCAGTACTCTAGCGGGAGGCTATCGACAGACTGGCCACCTGGCCTAGTCCCGTGCAGAGTCAAGTCTTCGCCTCTCTTAGGCAAACCAGTCAAGAAATAAATGTCCCCCGGCTCGATTTCGAGCTGGTGGCCGCCAATGAAGAAGCACTGGTCCTGTATGCTCCATCTGTCAACCAGCCACTGTAAGAAATCCACCTGAGCTCTAATGCCAGGAATGGCCCAGAATTTGTACAGTCCGCACGCCCTCAAAGCATCAAGTGAAGGCTGATGATTCCATGCGGCAGCATCCACGTCCTCATGCTCTCGTTCACGCCAATCTAGCATGATGTACTCTCTGCATCAAGTATAAAGATTAATTAAAATGCTAGAAAATATTTTGTGTGGTCCATTTTTGAGAATTTTTGGGTTCAAAACCCTTGCGGCAGGGACCGCACCCTCCAGGTTAGACACAGTGCGTGGGACCGCACTTTGTCTACATGGAAGGTGCGGACCCTGAGCTTTTTCCCAATGGAGAAAACGTCGGGGTCCGCAGGCCCGCAATGGTAAACCGCGCGTTTTGCGCCCTCTCAAAAATGAAATGAAGGCAACCTGGAGAAGACGGTGTTCGATTCCGACGGTTGGATTTTCCGCAATCTTCACGGGAAGTTTTCTGAGCAAAAGCACTATTTTCTCACCCAAACTCAAACGGTAAAAATCAATTGACAAAGGCCCTTTTTATAAGTTTTTTGAGTAAATAAATTGCAAATTTGTTTATGTTTCACTTTGAAAAGGTATTTTTGTGACATTTTTATCCATCTCAAACAGGTATGAGTAATGTTTGTGTTTTTGTGCAGAATAAAGGATTATTCAGGCGAAATCTATCATTTTCGACGAAAAAACATGTAGAGTCATCTTTAAGCTCTTTTCTGACTCCTAAAACATGAAAAGATTGCCGAGTGTTTCTTTTAGACTCGTTAAAACGGAATTAAAAGACGGTCTACTTACAGCTCTTTTCCGACCGTAAAAACATGAAAAGATTGCCGTATTTTTGTCGTTTCAGATTCGATATTGGTTATAAAATGACGCGTCATTGATCACTTTTTTACTTTTTCAGGTCAAAGGCACTAATGACGAAAAGTACTCCTTGGTCGTAAAAGATCAAGCGGTTCTCTCAAGTATTATTTTATACTTTTTCGGGCTTGGGAGACACAAATTTACGAAAAAGGTCAACCCTGGAGTCTTCTTAAGTTTTTTTAGACTCGCTAAAATTGAAAAACGCCGAGTTTCTCCTATACTGGACTCGTTAAAATTTCACAGTAAAGGGCCTGTTCAATTACAAACAGGAACGAACCACTCCTTCTTAGGGTTCGAATTTAAACTAAGTTGGACTCATCCGAAGGATGAGCTTATAATCAAGCAAATGTTATCCTCCTCAAGCTTGTCAAAAATAAAGAGGTACTTGCCAGAAATGGTGGGGGAAAAGAGAGAAAAATGAGCCTGTTTGTCATATTTTGTAACTGTTATCACTCCAGGAAACTCTCCGAGGTTGTAAATCAGAGATGCCTGGTAACATATATATTTTAATATTGTTCTCTGAAATATTGGAGTGAAAGATGGTTTGGATCAAGTCGGATAACCATTTCAGCTCTATTCACACTCAAGGCATGCATGAACACCCCCAATAACACAAGGCTTTAGACTGCTAATGCTCAATAGTTTGTAGATTTAATGGATAGATGGAGAACACTGACTATGCCAGCAGGTTGCATACATGGACCTATACGAATGGCTAGCTACAGGCAGCAAATGAACTTACTGACAATACCGGCAAATGCGTATATAATTACACATATAAATGGCTAGCCATAGGCAGCAAAGAAGCTTGCAAATCTAATATATCAAAGCAGAGATAAGATGACAGTTATCTGGCCTCGAACACACAAAAAACCTGAACAAACTGTTCAGGTACAAGCATAGAACAGAAGAGAAATGGACATTAAACATGTAGCAGCAAAAGAAGCTTGTAGTACTAAAGACTACAGATGAGAAGCTTGAGAAAACAGGGGAGGAATAATCTCCAAAAGTTGAACCCTTGTTACATCTTGTTTTCAGCTATTTATAGCTTGTTTACAATGGTCCTCAGCCTTTTGAGGCTTCAGGTGTCTTAATCTATCCTGCTGTCTTGTTTAACTGATTGATTCCCTCAATAGGTAGGCATGGCTCGGCGGTTTTCCTCTTCTGACAGAGAAATAACCATACTCAGATATTTTGGGTGGCCTGCTGTGATGCATAGGAGCTCCCTCGTGCCAAAGATGCCCCATTAAGTCCGTTAGGATGACTGCTGCACTAGCAGGGCCGTTAATGCTCCATGATTTTATTTGATTTGGGTTGAGGCGTGTAGTGGTCCTTCCCATTCCTTTTCTGGGTTCTGTTTGCCGGCTGTTGTCCCTCCGCCGAATCCTTCTTCTAGTATATAACATAACTGCACGGTTCCTTCAAGGATGGCTTGCCGCTCTTATGAAATCCCTGCACCGGTCCCTTGTTTTCTTTAATATTTGAACAATATACATAAAACAACTGCAAAATCATGAAAAATGGCTCTGGCGGATTTGAAGAATATATATATTTTACTTTCGAATCCCATCGGATCCAAAACCCATCATAATCGGCATCTGCCCAGGGCTTCCCTTTATAATTTCTTTATACAAAGAAAATACACCAAATACATTGAAAACGATATGGGCACGGACTTTAAAAAATATGAAATGGAGTGTTGTGCATATATCGGGTCCGGCCCATCGGCCTGCACCATCATTTGTGTTAAAGCCCCGCCCCTTTGAAAGTGTCGATGCGATATCGGCGATCACCGCGGACCCGATATTTTATAAAATGGAGTGTTGAAGGGTCATCGGGTCCGGCCCATCGCATCGGCGCATAACATATGTGAAAGGCCCTGTACTCTTTGGCAGCCCCAATAGCGAAATGCCGACATGATGCGAGCCGTTGATCTGTGCACGCGATTAACGGCCCTGATCAAATCGCTAGACCGCAATCGCAATGCCACTGCCGATACCGCCGACCCGCCGATCGCCGATATTGCCGCGGACCCGATATTTTATAAAATGGAGTGTTGAAGGGCCATCGGGTCCGGCCCATCGCATCGGCGCATAACATATGTGAAGGCCCTGTACTCTTTGGCAGCCCCGATAGCGAAATGCCGACGTGATGCGAGCCGTTGATCTGTGCACGCGATTAACGGCCCTGATCAAATCGCTAGACCGCAATCGCAATGCCACTGCCGATACCACCGACCCGCCGATCGCCGATATTGCCGCGGACCCGATATTTTATAAAATGGAGTGTTGAAGGGCCATCGAGTCCGGCCCATCACATCGGCGCATAACTTATGTTAAAGCCTGCCCCTCGTAATCGCCGATTGCGAAATGCCGACGCGATCTGGACCGTTGACCAGCTAGATCCAACGGCTGATATGATTTCGGACCCTTAAGCCCGCAACTTTGGTTTTTATGTGATTTTTTGGGTATTTTCACCTTCCGATAGTGTAATTCTGCCCTCCAAAGGGCTTCCCTCTTGCAACCTCTTTGATCGGTGGGTAGCTTTTGTCATGTCTTGATGATTTGAACAACAAACATGGGTTTTGGGCATGACTATAAGCATATTTGCAGCCTTTGAGAGCTTTTTGAATCTATTTTTAATCCATTTGCATAGCAAAGATAACACTGGCTCCTTCTGGGGATGAGATCCTCCCTGTGAGGTCTCAAGAACTGCAGATCAATGTCTTTCCTGTAGAAAACAAATTAGCCAAAATTTCCTAGTGTTCCATTAGGCATGGAGTCTACTTTGCTTATACTAAAACTGAAAAAAATAAAATATTTACGGTTTTAAGGCCTAAAGACCTTAAATCACATAGCTTTTCAAAAACCACCCATTAATTGGGCCATCAAAAACTGGTTCTCCCTCCATACTTTTCAGTATGAAGGTATTGTTCCCTTGAATCTGTGAAATGATGAAAGGGCCCGTCCAAAGAGCATCAAATTTCCCATGATTGCCTTTCTTTTCTTTAAATGCATCCCATTTCATAACCAAATCCCCAACCTGCAAGTTGTCTCTCTTTGCCTTCTTGTCAAAGACTTCCTTGATCCTCTGCTGATGTGCTATAGCTTTTTCAATCAGCTGCTCTCTGATCTGATATAATTCTGTTAAATCAGTGATTCTATTGGCCATAACATCTTCTTCATTCCGCGCTGTTTGGAGCAAATTTGCCACAGGAAGAGTAATCTGAATTGGAAAAATAGCATCAGTACCATATACCAGCTTGAAAGGAGAGCAGCCTGTAGATCTTTTGATGGTCACTCTGTCTGCCCATAGTGCATATTTGAGCTTTGCATCCCAATTCTTCTTATTATCTTCTAACAGCTTCTTAATAATCCTGATCAGACTTTTGTTAGAGGATTCTGCTAGACCATTCCCTTGGGGGTAATAGGAGGTGGAATGAACAAGCTTAATGCCCATTGAATCACACATTTCCACCAACTCTTTTGCCTTGAAGGCTGTTGCATTATCTGTTATAAGCTTATGTGGGCAACCAAATCTGCTGAAAATGTTTTCTGATAAAAATTTCATTACCACATTATGATCAGCCTTCCTTGTTGGGATTGCTTCAATCCATTTTGTAAAATAATCAGTGGCAACTAATATCCACCTGTGCTGGCCACTGGAGTGCGGGTTGATTTCACCAATGAAATCCAAGCCTCACTGCTGAAAAGGTCCTTTTGCAATTATTGGCTTTAGGGGCAGGGATTTTAACTGCTGCTTTCCTTCAAATCTCTGGCACCTGCCACAAGATTTAACAAAAGCAAATGCATCAGAAAATAAAGATGGCCAATAGTACCCAGCTCTGAGAATCTTTTGGGTTGTAGTTCTCCAATAATGATGTCCTCCACACATGCTGTTATGGAACTGCTGCATAACTTCTATTGACTGTTCTTTGTCCAGACATCTTAAAAGCACTCCAGATGGATCCTTCCAATAAAGCGAGCTATCATTGATGCAATATTTCATTGCCTTGAGCTTTAACGTTCTTGCTTGACTTTGAGAAAATTCTAAAGGAACTTCTAACTCTAAAAGGAATTTAATTATTGCAGCATACCAATTACATGAAGCTAGGTTCTCGGCCACCGACTGCCCTCTCTGTGATTCAGCTGTTTCATGCTCTTTCATTAGACCATTTCCTTCTACATTGAACAAGAAATCGACGTCCAAATATTTTCAATTTTCTTTAGCCAACAGTTTGGTAAGCCCCTGACCTCTTACCAGCTTGGTAGGCTACAGCTCTATGTTGAATTCTATCATTTTTGCAATCCATTTCGCTCTTTTTCCATCAGCATCAGGTTGCGTTAAGACATCCTTTAGTGCAGCAGAAGGCACATATGCAACTATTTTGGAATGCAAGATGTATACTTTGAAAGCTTTCAAAGATTTGATAAGAGCATATGCTTGTTTCTCAATAATATCATACCTCAGCTCAGCATCCCTTAAGGTTTTACTGAAAAATGCCACCGGATGCTCTGAGCCTTCTTCATCTGCTTGCAATAAGACTGCTGCAAGGGTGTTGTCAGAGGCAAAAGAAAATATGCGGAACTCCTTGTTATAATCTGGACTAATTAAAGTGGGGGCCTCCATAATTTCCCTTTTAATGGACTCAAATGACTTTCTCGCTACACCATTCCACTTAATCTCTGACCCCTTCTTCAACATAGAGGTAATATGCTTCACAAGTTCTGAAAAATTTGGGATAAATCTCCTTACAAAATTAATCTTGCCTAGAAAAGACTGGATGTCCTTCTTCGATCTCGGGACAAACAAGGTCTGTATCGCTTTTACTCTTTCTGGGTCAATTCGGACACCTGCAGCAGAAACAATATGTCCCAACAACTTGCCTTCTTCTAACGCAAATTGTGACTTCTTAGGATTTACTGAAATCCCAAACCTTCTGCACTTCAAAAACACTTTCTTCAAATGTTGCACATGGTCTTGATGGCTACTGGAGTATACTGTTATATCATCCAGGTAGATAAGGACAAATTTATCCTTTTCTCCCACAAATGCTATATGCATAGCTCTCTGAAAGGTGGCTCCAGCATTCATCAACCCAAAAGGCATCTTGGAATACATAAAGGTACCCCACGGAGTGGTGAATGCAGTCTTCCCCTGATCATCCGGATGCACAGCAACCTGATTATAACCTTAAAAACCATCTATAAAAGACATTACTTTGGCACCTGAGACTTGCTGCAACAAATGCTCCATTTTTGGTAGAGGATAATTATCCTTTTTGGAACATTTATTTAGATTCCTGAAATCAACACATAGTCTGATTTCTCCACTCTTCTTCCTCACAACAACTAGATTGGCCACCCATTTAGAATATCTGAGAGGCACTATGATCTTAGCAGCCAACAACTTTTTAATTTCTTTCTCAACCAGAGGAAGGAGCATAGGATTCAATGGTCTCAGCTTCTGTTTGAAAGGAATAGTGTCTTTCTCAAGCGGAATTTTATGCTGAATTATATTTTCATCATATGTCTTCAGATCGTTGTACTCCCAAGCGAACACATCAGCAAATTGCCTCATTAATTTGCAGTATTCAGCACTCTGGTCAGCAGATAGATTGGGGGACAGATTTATGAATTTGGGGTGGCCTGGACCTCCTATATCATGTTTGCAAACTGTAGTTTGATCTTCTTTTTGGGCAGCTTTGTAAGGCACATCATTGTGATCAAACAATCTCTCAAGAGGAACTAGACCCTTAGGAATATGGTTGCTAGGGAGTTGGACTATGCTATTCTTGCCAATCTTATTTCTAAGCTTGGACTTGGGATCTTCTAACAAAGCATCATTATTTTGGTCAATTTGCATTTCAGAAAACTCATCAATGACTTGAAGAAACCTATTTAGCTCATCATCATCATCAAAAACCTTCCAATGGTGGACATTATCAGGCACGGAGGGTCTATACTTCAATTGTACCTCATAAACTAGTTTGGGAGGCGATGGAGGTATAAACAAACTAGCTGAGACAGCAAGGGAGTCGGCAAGCTGATTTTGGGCTCTAGGAATATATGAAATGCAGAAAAATTCAAAGAACTCTTTGGTTTTCCATACCTCATCTCTGTACGCTTTTAGCCTTGGGTGCTTTGCTTGGAATGTTTTGTTCACTTGTTGAATTATCAGATCAGCATCTCCGAATACCTTCAGCTTCTTTATTCCTCTGTCTTTGGCGACATGAAGGCCCAACAGCAGTGCTTCATATTTTGCTATGTTGTTTGTCACCTGAAAAACCAGCTTTAGAGACAATTGAACTGTTTCTTGTTGTGGAGACACTAGCACCACCCCTGCTCCTGCAGTCTCCTTGGTACATGCTCCATCAAAGAACATCTCCCAAATCTGACCTCCTGTATTATGCTCAGCCTGAGCTGTTGGTTTCCTGATCTGCAATGTAGCCTTCTGAGATTCTTCTATTTGGAGAATGCAAGCTCCAAAATCAGTGTCCACTGCATATATGGGATGGTTTGTAGGATTCTTCTCATCGCTAACGATATATGCCAGCTGTGATTCTCTATATAACCTCTTGCTCTCTCCTCCGAACACTGGGACAGTTGCATAAGATAAATCATTCTGCAATGTTCCACCTAGTCTCTTAATCCACCCTCTGGACAACAACATGCCAAACTTAGGAGGGACATCTGCCACCACAATATCCATTATCATGCTCTTCATGGGCAGCTGGGTTGGGGAAATCCCAGACATTTCACCTTCCTTGAATCAAACGAGAATAGGTCAGGATATGGTCTGGTGATGTCAAGGCCTAACTCTTCCATGACGGTTTTAGGCATCAGATTGTGACTGGCACCTGTATCTAGGAGGCAGTTGTGGAGAATTTTGTCACGAATGGTCAAGGAGACATAAAAAGATGGGGAATTATCCTTGGCAGGTTCAGTCATTGGGCTTAGCACAACTGCAGGCCTATCGTCTTGCAAATTGACAAAGTCAGTGGAGGTTCATGTGATCTTCAGCTCGAGAGCCTCAAGGATAGGCTTTCTAAACATCTCACTCTTTACCAGTTCTGTCAGAGGCACGGTTATTTTTAACTTTTGAACTTCTGATTCGAAGCTAAAAGAGAGAGGTAGCTTGTCAGGACTTTTTACCTCTTGAACTGGTGCTTTGAGGGTGACTGGATCACCTGCTGGTCTTCTTTGTATGCTATTCTGGGTCTCTGTTTGGACGACAGCTTTTTGGGCAGGATTCTCCTTGATATTATTTTCATTTGACCTTAGATTATATCTTTTCTGCTCCCCCGTTTGTAGAACAACCCCTCTGTCCCACCTTTGACTGTCTTGCTCCTGCAGCAAAGACTCTTCATATGCAGCCAATGTCAAAAAGGCATCACTGCCTTTATCTTCCATACAGAGAATTTCATTCTCATCTTCAATCTGTTCCTCCTCCATGACCACATTCTGGAAAGGAGCCTTAACCTTTTGATCTTCGTTAGTTTCTTTACCCCTATGAATGGTTTGTGATTGTTCGTTGGATCTTCTGAATGGATTAGGATTGCTTGGTGCAAATGTGCCTGGGAGCCTTGTCTTCCCAGGGTTCTGCTCAATCTCCAGCTTAGAAATTTTAGCAAACAGTGACTCGATCATTCTAGTCATTTTATCAAGTTTGGTATCTGAGGATGAAGCAGAAGAAACCTCGCCTCTTGGCCTCCTTCTATCAACGTGACTTTTGAGATTTTCTGCAGCCATAATGTTAGATTCGACTTCTAGTGCCGCATCCTGCATTTCAGCTAGGGTGGCACATCTTCTTTCTCTCAACAGCAAACAGAACTCAGAGTCAAAGGCACTGGTGTAGGAAAGTTTGGCAGAGGTGGGGGTAGGCTTTACCTCAGCTGGTATCTTACTATACATACGGTTGAATCTTTTATTAAAATCAGACAAGGATTCCCCATTTTCCCTCTTCAGGTTTCCAAACTCCGTATGATAGTATAACAAGTCCTTTTTATCTCCCCAGTGTTTTAGGAACGTATCATCTAAAGCTTCGATATCTGCTATAGATCTTGGGGCTTGTTCTCTAAACCATTTCCTAGCCTCCCCATCTAGACTTTGGACAAAGACTCTCATCCACACATCATCTTCACTAATATCCAGATTATCAGCATAGCTATAAAATGACTCAAGGTGTTCTTCAACAGTGACACCTTCAGTCCCAGTGAACTTGGGCATATACTTCTGATATTCTCCAGTGGGCATAGCATTCAAGGGAGTGGGCAGTATTAAAGGTCCATACCTGGCGGCTATGATTCTTTCCATTTTGGTGGGTGCTTGTGGTCCTGCCATGTTTGGAATTTGTGGAAGGACACTAGCAGATGGGGAAGTAGGAAATAATGTAATGGATGGCAGAGATATTGGGATGTTTTGGACAGTATGGGAAGCTTTCTTTGGACTGAGATTCAAAGGGGAACTAAATGGACAAGGAGCTTTATGAATCTCTGCAGGTACTTCTTCATTAGCAATACTAGGCTTTAAATCTTCAAACTGCGTATCCTCAACTAAGAACTTCTCATGCAGAGACAAATAAGATTTCTGGGGTTTACCTGATTTTGATGCTCCCTTCTGTGATGTTTTCTTCGGGTTAACAATCTTCTCAGGGTCCGGCACTGGGACAGCTGGAGACTTCTGCGGATTTCTTCTAGTATGCCTCACAAACTGAGCCAGAACTTCAAAGTGGAGTCGCCAAAGGATGGCCTTCCTCCAGTGGAGTCGCCAGACAGATGATTACAACCAACTTCTATGTTCAAACCTTGTCTGTCATCAAAGCTTGAAGCTGTGTTGTCTCCCAGGGAAGCTGAGCTTCGATTCTCTTCTCCCCGGCAACGGTGCCAATTATGTTATCACTCCAGGAAACTCTCCGAGGTTGTAAATCAGAGATGCCTGCTAACATATAAATTTTAATATTGTTCTATGAAATATTGGAATGAAAGATGGTTTGGATCAAGTCGGATAACCATTTCAGCTCTATTCACACTCAAGGCATGCATGAACACCCCCAATAACACAAGGCTTTAGACTGCTAATGCTCAATAGTTTGTAGATTTAATGGATAGATGGAGAACACTGACTATGCCAGCAGGTTGCATACATGGACCTATACGAATGGCTAGCTACAGGCAGCAAATGAACTTACTGACTATACCGGCAGATGCGTATATAATTACACATATAAATGGCTAGCCATAGGCAGCAAAGAAGCTTGCAAATCTAATATATCAAAGCAGAGATAAGATGACAGTTATTTGGCCTCGAACACACAGAAAACCTGAACAAACTGTTCAGGTGCAAGCATAGAACAGAAGAGAAATGGACATTAAACATGTAGCAGCAAAAGAAGCTTGTATTACTAAAGACTACAGATGAGAAGCTTGAGAAAACAGGGGAGGAATAATCTCCAAAAGTTGAACCCTTGTTACATCTTGTTTTCAGCTATTTATAGCTTGTTTACAATGGTCCTCAGCCTTTTGAGGCTTCAGGTGTCTTAATCTATCCTGCTGTCTTGTTTAGCTGATTGATTCCCTCAATAGGTAGGCATGGCTCAGCGGTTTTCCTCTTCTGACAGAGAAATAACCATACTCAGATATTTTGGGTGGCCTGCTGTGATGCATAGGAGCTCCCTCGTGCCAAAGATGCCCCATTAAGTTCGTTAGGATGACTGCTGCACTGGCAGGGCCGTTAATGCTCCATGATTTTATTTGATTTGGGTTGAGGCGTGTAGTGGCCCTTCCCCTTCCCTTTCTGGGTTCTGTTTGCCGGTCGCTGTCCCTCCGCCGAATCCTTCTTCTGGTATATAACATAACTGCACGGTTCCTTCAAGGATGGCTTGCCGCTCTTATGAAATCCCTGCACCGGTCCCTTGTTTTTTTTAATATTTGAAAAATATACATAAAACAGCTGCAAAATCATGAAAAATGGCTCTGGCGGATTTGAAGAATATATATATTTTACTTTCGAATCCCATCGGATCCAAAACCCATCATAATCGGCATTTGCCCAGGGCTTCCCTTTATATTTTCTTTATACAAAGAAAATACACCAAATACATTGAAAACGATATTGGCATGGACTTTAAAAAATATGAAATGGAGTGTTGTGCATATATCGGGTCCGGCCCATCGGCCTGCACCATCATTTGTGTTAAAGCCCCGCCCCTTTGAAAGTGTCGATGCGATATCGGCGATCACCACGGACCCGATATTTTATAAAATGGAGTGTTGAAGGGTCATCGGGTCCGGCCCATCGCATCGGCGCATAACATATGTGAAAGGCCCTGTACTCTTTGGCAGCCCCGATAGCGAAATGCCGACGTGATGCGAGCCATTGATCTGTGCACGCGATTAACGGCCCTGATCAAATCGCTAGACCGCAATCGCAATGCCACTACCGATACCGCCGACCCGCCGATCGCCGATATTGCCGCGGACCCGATATTTTATAAAATGGAGTGTTGAAGGGCCATCGGGTCCGGCCCATCGCATCAGCACATAACATAAGTGAAGGCCCTGTACTCTTTGGCAGCCCCGATAGCGAAATGCTGACGTGATGCGAGCCGTTGATCTGTGCATGCGATTAACGGCCCTGATCAAATCGCTAGACCGCAATCGCAATCCCACTGCCGATAGCGCTGACCCACCGATCGCCGATATTGCCGCGGACCCGATATTTTATAAAATGGAGTGTTGAAGGGCCATCGTGTCCAGCCCATCGCATCGGCGCATAACTTATGTTAAAGCCTGCCCCTCGTAATCGCTGATAGCGAAATGCCGACGCGATCTGGACCGTTGACCGGCCAGATCTAACGGCTGATATGATTTCGGACCCATAAGCCTGCAACTTTGGTTTTTATGTGATTTTTTGGGTATTTTCACCTTCCGATAGTGTAATTCTGCCCTCCAAAGGGCTTCCCTCTTGCAACCTCTTTGATCGGTGGGTAGCTTTTGTCATGTCTTGATGATTTGAACAACAAACATGGGTTTTGGGCATGACTATAAGCATATTTGCAGCCTTTGAGAGCTTTTTGAATCTATTTTTAATCCATTTGCATAGCAAAGCTAACAGTAACCACTCTTGAACACGACACTTTTATTCACCTGGGTTGGGAAATCCTTTGCCTAACAGTTGATCAAACCACATTGAAAGTCTTCAGCCGGTTTCTGGGTATTAACTTTGGGTCAATTGTCACCAAGCCATCTGTCGTGTTGTTATGTGTTCAAGAGGTCACTGCCAATAAGCCATTCATCTGCAAAATATTTGTCATCCATCTTGACCATCCCTGAGTCAGTCCTTGCAACTACATTTCTTCAACTTGATCTATGATTTCGTGTTGTGGGCTTGCCTACGACCGATCGCTTTCTATCAGCATCAACTCATTATCTAGAAATATGATCTAAGAATCGTCAGTACCTTGAAATCTGCATGCCTCAATGGCAGGTTTCTCGCCTTTGACGACAGTTTACATCATTGACTTTCGATCAAAGGATTCCATGACATGTTCGACATCAACACATTTATTCGCATCTCATGGATTGTGCTGGGTGCTTTGAGAGCCATTGACATCACTGGTGGTTTCTCTCACACTTGTTAACAGTTTACATCATTGACTGGTAATCAAGTGGTTTCTACCATGTTTGACATCAACACAGTCATTCGCATGGATAGAATCGTACTGTTTCGGGAAGTAGAAATGAAGACCCTAGATCTAGTTTCCACAAACCAGGCTGCGAGGAATTTTGTATTCATTATATAATGGACTATTCATAAACAGATGGCTGCGTCCATACTGTGTCCACATGAGTCTATACTTGTGATGTTTTACAAGATCATTCCTTTATTAGAGCAGTAGTTAGTTTTTCTAATCAGTTTTTATCTGAGCATGGGAATGCCTACCTCAGCGATGATATGATCTCATATATATATATATATCTTGCATTGAATGTTTTTACAGGTTCCAACCGGGCTCTCCACAAGATGATCCTCAAAATGATAAAGTACTTCACTCTTCCTAAATGATAAGAAATCCTCATCTACTACAGACTTCGCACTTTAGGGGGCAATCTGTTACACAAAAATATCGTCACCATGATTATTTGCAGTCAGTATGGGCCTATCATCACTTGTACTGTCCTCCTAAGCAAGTCTCACACCTCAGCTCTTCAAATCAAGCCTTGGAAATGAGAGAAAGACATTAAAAATCAATGTAACTCTGGTTCCGCACTTTCTCTCATGGTCACCTGCGGTCCCGCACCTTATGTGTACAAAAACTGCGGACTTGCCCGCTCTGTCCCTAACGATGTAGGTGCGAACCCCTGTGAAAGTCAAAAGGCGCAAGTTTTATCTTAAAAAACTCACTTTGGGTTAATTCTATAGGTTTCTAGAAGGAATTTTGACGTGGATTGTTCACTCTGAGGTGGTTCATGCATCCCAAAAGAGAAGGAGCTAATCCATTGATGAGAGGAGCTATCCCTTTGAAGGAGGGCTTTATCCCTTTGATGGAGGACCTAGTAACCTCCCTCCATTGCACTATAAATATAGGCATTGGGCTGGTTGCTAGAGAGGTTAGAAGCTGAACATTTTTGAGGGTAAATGTTGGTGAAATCAAGACTTCCTTGTTGAGCTTAAGAGGAGAGATCACACATCTTTTTGGCTTCATTGGGGAGTGAGTGAAACTTGTCAAAGTAGAGGAGACTTCTTGCTGGACCCTGGGAGGAGCTTGTACAGCGTCAAGGCAAAGGTTGTAAAGTTCTTCTTCTCTTGAATTAATACAATCAAACTCATTTTTCTCAACAAGTATCTTATGTTATTTGTTTCATGGACTCCTTGACTTTCATGTTAAATATGTTTTATGCAATTGGAGTTTCAGGTGCTATTTAATTTGTTTACCTTGTTTGTGTTTGCAGATTCGTGAAAAGGAGCTCATTTGGATTGAAGAAGCGAAGGCATCCACAAGCTTGCGTTGGACCTAAGGTAGGCCCTAAAAACACTTGTTTGCTATTGTTTATCAAAGCATATTTAGAGAAAGATAGTGTCTGGTTGGTTTGCTTGTCATTAGGTCTTCTTTAGATTCTAGGAAGGTCTATCTTGTCCGCAAGATCGACTTATTCCTCGTGACATTAGGTGTCAACAATGGTATTAAAAAAAATTGCGCCCAATGTAAAGTATTAAATAATTTTAATCTCCCAAACTAGGGGCAAATATCAAAATTCGGCAATTTTAAGGGAATACGATTTCCCAAAACTAGCGAATCGGGCCAAATGAAGGTTCGGTTAGTTTATCCGCCCATTTTTTATTTTGGGCTAAAATCAAAAATTAATTATTTTTTTAAATAATATTGGGGCTAATTATGTGAAAAGGGTTTTTAATAAAAAATTTGCCCTCTTAAAATGTAAAAACCCTCAAAATTTCGTCTTTAGCTATAATTCGCCCCTAAAATTTACCATGACTAGTATATTCTAAAAATGAAGAGGATCCTACCGAGCACTTAGTAACAATGTTGAGGTTGTTGAGAGAGCATCAATTGTATGCTAAGCTCAACACATGTAGTTTCTTTCAGACAGAGGTACACTACTTGGGACATTTTGTCTCCAAGGAGGGCATTGTAGTAGATCCATAGGAGATAAGGGCCATCATAGAGTGGATAGCTCCTAAGAGTGTGGATGAGGTGAGATCTTTCATGGGTTTGGTAGGATACTATAGGAGGTTCATCAGGAACTTCTCGCAGATTGCTTACCCCATCACATCATTGCAGAGGAAAGGTAAGAAGTTCGAATGGACCAAAGAGTGTGAGATTAGCTTTCATAAACTTAAGCAGTTATTGACAAGTGCACTAGTGCTACAAATTGCAGATCTGAAAAAAGAGTTTGTAGTATGTATAAATGCTTGCAAGAGAGAGTTTGGTGGAGTCCTTATGCAAGATTGACAAGTGGTATGTTATGAGTCCCAGAAACTAAAGGAGCATGAGCAGAACTATCCCATGCATGATGTCGAGTTAGCAGCGATAATACATGCATTGAAGATGTGGAGGAATTATCTTCTTTGGAGACGGTTTGTGCTTATGAGTGATCACATTGGGTTGAGGTATTTGTTTGACCAGCCGAATCTGAATGCCAAGTAGGTTAGATGGTTGTCCACGATCAACGAGTTTGATTTCAAGATTAGGTACATCAAAGGCAAGGAGAACAGAATGGTAGATGCTCTTAGCAGGCGGGTATAGGTGAATGAATTAGTAGCTATGAGCCCTTATGGGACATATTTATAAGACAAGATCTTGAGGGCAGGACACCAAGATGTCTATATATGGAGATTGTGCACAAGTTGCAGCAGATTATAGGTACAGGTATAGGTACAAGTATAATTACAGGTAAAGGTATAGGTACAGGAACAGGAAGTGGTACAAGTACAAGTACAGGTACATATGATGGTACAGGTACAGGTAGTGGTACGGGTACACATGCAGGTGCATAGGACTTGGGATATTGTCTTACAACAGATGGATTGGTTAGGTTCTGAGACAGGATATATCTACTGGATAGGAGTGAGATCAAGAATGTGATATTGAGGGAGTTTCATGCGAAATTGTATTCAGGTCACCTAGTTTATCAAAAGACGCTCACATCAATGAAGAGACATTACTATTGGCCAAATATGAAAAGGGACGTAGCAGAGTTTGTGGTGAGATTTTTTGATTCTCAGCAAGTGAATTCAGAGTGCAAACATCCAGGTGGATTGCTACATCCAATCGCGATTCCGGAGTGGAAATGTGAGGTCATTTCCATGGATTTCATCACAGGGTTGCCAAAGACAGTGAAACAACATGATTCCATCATGGTCAATGTGGACAGGTTAACAAAGGTTTCACATTTTGTTCCAGTGAAGTCTATGTTATTAGCTAGTGATGTGGAACAGGTATTCATCTGAGACGTGGTTAGACTACATGGTTTCCCAAAGAATATTGTGTTAGACAAGGACACGAAGTTCACTTTCAAGTTTTGGAAGGAGTTATTTACAGGTTTGGGCACAGAGTTGGCCTTCAGCACAAATTACTGTCCGTAGATAGATGGACAGACAGAGAGGGTCAGCAAGATATTAGAGGACATGTTGAGTATGTATGCAATGCATTAGCAGTGGAAGCGGGAAGACTATATCCCCTTGGTAGAGTTCACATAAAACAACAGTTATCAGGAGTCATTGAGGATTAGTCCTTTTGAGGCACTGTATGGACAGAGTTGTAACACTTCCATCAGTTGGATTGGTCTAGTTAGCAGGGAATTGATTAGACCAGATATATTGGAAGACATGAAACAAGAAATACAAGTGATCAAGAAGAATCTAAAGGAAAAATAGGATAGGCAAAAGAGTTATGCAGACAAAAACAAGTTGTTCAAGGAGTTCCAGGTTGGGGAACAAGTGTACTTGTGCATCAAAGCGAAGAAGAGCTCCTTGCAGATTGGATCATGTGCCAAGATGGCACCATGGATTTTTGGAACTTTCAGTATCATTGAGAGGATTGCGTTAGTAGCCTATTGACTTGCACCGCCTCCGACAGTGAAAGTCCATGATGTTTTCCATGTCTCATTGCTTAAGAAGTATGTTAAAGAAGTCGATCATGTAATTGATTGGTCTATATTGTAGGTAGAACCAAATGGAGAATTCCAGTTGGAGACTCAATGTATATTGCAGAAAAAGGTGCTTATGCTCCAGAACTGAGCAATCGAGCAAGTTAAAGTGCAATGGAAGCACTTTGGGCCTGATGAAGCTAAATGGGAGATGGAAGATCAGATGCGGGCTATGTATCCTTCCTTATTTTCCAGTTGAGGAAAAGAAACTTTGATATGGTGGTTTGGTGATTGCTTATGGTGGTTTAGTATTTTCTTATGATGGCTTGGTATATGCTTTATGGTGGTTTAGTATTTTGTTATATTTGTTTAGCATATGCTTTATAGTGATTGATATATGCTTTATGATAATTGATATATGCTATATGATGGTTTGATATATACCTAGATATGATGTTGGTATATGCTTGATATATGTTTTGGTATATGATTTGGCATATGTTTTGGTATATATATATTTTTTGATGATGTTGTTATATGTACACCAGTGTATGGATGTAAATATTGTAACGAGTTTTGTTATAAAGCTCCACTATGTAGTATGGGTGTCATGTTATTACCTTTATGTTATTATGCTATCTTGTGGTTATGTTATCATGATGTTATGATGTCATATGGATTGACACTTGGCATGATGATCATTGTAAATATCGTAATGAGTTTTGTTATAAAGCTCCATTATGAAATATGTTGTCATGTTGCCATGATGTTCTTCTCTTGAGTACATCCTTCATTGTAAAAATTGCATCGAGTTGTGTTATAAAACTCCATAAGCAATATGTATTCTTTCAGTAGGTTGTTGAGGTATATGTGTGAATGAACATTGAGGAAAGTGTCCCCCAAGGGGGAGGGTTCTGTAACAACCCTGGTGAAAATTCCATGTAATAAATGTTAAAAACAATAACCACGGATGACTGGAACACTTACTCCAAGCTAAATGTTGGGCAAGACATCCTGGGGGGTGTTAATTTGGTTGTTTATGGCTAAGAAAATTGGCAAAGACAATGGCTAACGCATTAAAAGGCATTTTGGCACATTTATTTATGAAAATAATGGAAATTAGGAGAAAGAGGAGGTGAAAGGTCACAGGTTGCATGTGAGGAGGAAAATGAAGAAAATAGAGGCCTCATTCATAAAAAGGCTTCTAAGGCTCAGTTGGTAACCTTTTGTCAATTCAGTTTTGGAGCTCTCTTATTTTCTCTCTCTCTCTCTCATACTCTTGGATACTTAGAGATTTCTTGGAGCACTCTTGGAGGGTGTGGAATACTTGGATTCTTGGAGCAAGAAGGAAAAGGAAGAGCAAGAAAGCACAAGAAGGCATTGGCATAAACAACTACATTAGATTTGTTTGTAGGTACCAAGTTGCATGTATGATTTATTCACTAGTTTTGGCATGCATGGCATATGCATGTGGTTTCTTGGTTGTGATCTGTCATTGGCATGGAGGATTTCCTGGATCGACAGTGGATTGCCTAGACTTTCCATTTCCTTGATATCCATGGTGATTGTGGGTTTACTTTCATTACTCTTTTTTGGTTGGTTCTCATGTTTCCTTAGCTTGGGTTGAGTTACTAGTTGTGGAGCCTTGGTTGGAAAAACACTATGGAGCCTTGTACCAACTTGGATTGAGTTACTAGTCCTAGAGCCTTGGTTGGAAAAATGCTCTGGAGCCCTTGGTGGGTTGAATTACTAGTCCTGGAGCCTTGGTTGGACAAATGCTCTCGAGCTCGGCAAAAGTTGTGGGTTGAGTTACTAGTCCTAGAGTCTTGGTTAGAAAAACGCTCTGGAGCACGGAAGGCTTGGATAGAGATCGATATAATGATGGTTTTGTGATGTTCGACCGTGAGGTGGAATCAATGTTTAATGGCTTGAGGTGGATGGCATCTAGAAGCCCCAGATGAGTTTTAATTTGTGTTTTGTGAGATCCCACATTTATGCTTGGAATATGGCATAAGGGTGAATGGATGAAGAGAGATTTGGATCAACCATTCTATAGTTGGGTGGTATGTGGTAGTCCCATTTCTAGTTGGTTCATTGCATTCATTAATGAGAAATCCTTTCCCTTGATTTCCATGTGTAAAGGTATTGATGTATTTATGGATTTGATGGTTGTCATGTTTATTGTATTTTTGTTCCTATTATGTTGGTTATATCCACATTTTATGACATCAGTTATGTATGGCTTCCAACATGTTTTTACTTGTATGTGAAAGGATAAGGTGTTTATGACCTAATATATGATATTGCAACAATTGGCATGAGGAAACAATGGTTCATAGCAATTCTCATATAAGTATGAGCTATGCTTAACTTTGTTATTTACACATGTAGATTACATGTCGACGATATGATTGACGAAATGTATGTCATGGATAGTAGGGATCCAGTCAGGGTCTTGAATAAGTAGCTTCTTTAATGCTGTCATTTCCATGTTAATTTATCAATCTGAAGAGATGGTTTAGTTCTCGGTAGTGACCTGGGCTCTGGGCCTGAAAAAGTGCCTCAAATCTCGAAGTCGCTAGCACAACACCGACAATTCTGGTTCACAGTCACTAACAAGCAGGCCTACGAGAGTGACTTTAGGTTTCTCGTCGCTCCCTTTCCCATAGCATGAGAGTGACTATGGCCCAACATACCTAAATGACATTGGGACCTAGGGATAGACTATCTGAGTGGTTGACTAGTCTTCTAAGGGTCCTGTTGATGATGTTGGATGTCTATATGGTGTATTTCTGTCGGTTCCACTTCCTTAATGTGACTTAGGAGGTTGAATCATATC
Organism: Pinus tabuliformis; assembly: GCA_031772625.1. Classification (NCBI taxonomy): domain Eukaryota; kingdom Viridiplantae; phylum Streptophyta; class Pinopsida; order Pinales; family Pinaceae; genus Pinus; species Pinus tabuliformis. Next base: position 100,736,278 of record CM062817.1, on the reverse strand, counting down.
ATAGTGGCCTCTCGTCGCATGTTTACCCCGACTGGACGATTGCTTGGGTAGATGTGGGAGGAGGGTGTTACACTAACATGAATCAAACATGAGACCGACTGAGCAATAACACATCGCCTTACTGCCTTGCCAAGGGTGGTTCTTAATAAAATATGGTTGTGTGTTTTAATTTAATGTGTATCCCTTTTGAATTTGGGGGATGGACCTTGGCCTCCGATCACCCCATGCCCACAGGATCGGAGCCAAGGGCGCATGCTTAGCCCCAGCCCACTGTTCTAACACCCAAGTTATAACTCACGAGACCATATACCACAGAGTGCGGAGTGTAAATAGGTGGGGGAAGAGCTGGGGAGTAGCCCTGAGTTATATCACTGCCATCATGATCGCATGCTAAGGTTTAAGGAGCTCGACGAAGATTTGTTATGCACACTGAGGTATGGACCTTAATGTGACCACATCGTAGAGTTTGGAGGGCGCTAGATGGAGGAGTTTGTGGCAAGGGGCCAGTCCTAACGTCATATGCAACCCAACGTGACCAAGCGCTAGTAGATTGGTGGCTTCGACAGGAAGGGAAAGTCATTGGCCTAGTCCTCGGACCCGTACCAGCCCACATGACATTATCCCAAGAATTAAGGGGCTTAAATGGTGGGGGCGGGCGTTAAGGCCCAACCTTTAGCCCTATGTGGCCAATGTGATCATGATTTTTGGATTAAGGGGTTCGAGGTTAAATTAATCATCCTACAAAATGCATTAGCAGGTAGCTAAATTGTCACTCCATTAGCAAATTTTGGGGTAGATTTGTAGAACCAATAGACATGAGGTCGAATTTGTAGGAAGGTTAACAATGAAATTCATGGGAGAGCTTGAAAGCTCATATATTTTTGATTTTTTTATCCAAATTGAGTTAAAAAAGAGTGCACTTAGGGGTTTTTGGATGTTCTAAATCCATTGGTAACCTCTAATTTCTGATTTGAGCACATCTACAAAGTCATTTTGCAGGTTTGAGACAAAAGGTGTATGGATCGGTGAGGGTTTAGAAGCAGTTTTGGGAGGTATTTGGGCATGAAGAAGACCTTGTACGGGTATTCTCACTTCCAAAAGGCTACTGCAACAACTATAACTAGTAGGGTTTGGCCCAGGTTCAACTTCTCTTAGCATGAAGTTTTTCTTATGTGCTTCAATGTGGAATTGAAGTGTTCACATACTCTTTTTTCTCTTTTTAGTTGAAGTATGTCATCTTTGTAGGAGATTGTTTGAGTTGTTGTTGTTTGTGAGAGCTCTTTGTAGGAAAATATTAGCTTGTAGGAGTAATATCAACATATTTACCTCGAGAAAAATTTTATGTACTTCATTTGATACTGTATCAATATGAGTGATCTGGTCATGTTGGCAGGCCCAGAGATGTAGACCAGGAGGGGTGAACTCCATCAACAAACCTATTGGCTTGACCTTCATTATTCCTGCACGGATTATGTGTTGTTATGTTCATTATGTTAAGTTACATATGAAGGCTAATTCATGATTTGAAGAGATAATAGATACCTGTTGTTTCGAGACCCATTTTTAACCTTGCAAAGTGTCAACATGGTCCTAATTTTTGTTTTATTTGATTTTGGAAAAGACAAAGAAATCACCTAATCCAATTTTAAATCAGTTTGGTATCAGAGCACTAGTTGACTAAGTTGCAAGAATGGATAGAAACAAGATTCTTCAAGAGCTAAAGGAGAAGAATTTGGCTCTTCGGAAGGAGAACATAGAGTTGAGAAGGATGTTAGTGATAGCTGAAGAAGAGACACATGCACTTTGTTTTACAGTAAGTGCTTGATGAGCAAGTTGTAGAAAGCTCTTCTCCTGTACCAACGAGAGAAACCTCTAGAATGAGGCCAGTATGTGATGATGGTTCAAATAGTGGTTTTGGACCATATGTGGAAGACGTCTCATGTGAATTATGGAAACATCTTCAAGAATTACACCACATGTAGGTGGATAAGAGTGGGTGGCTAGAGTCATCTACAAGTTAGCCATCATTGTCATCATCAAAAGCCGAAAAGATGAATGAAAAGTTTAAGGAGGTAATCAACATCTCAAGTACCACTCCTTCCATTTATATGCATATCAACTCTTTTGCAGCGTTCGAGCAACATACCAAAGGCATAGGTATGAAGTTTCTTTCAAAGATGGGATGTGAAGGTGAAGGCCTCGACATAGATGGCCAAGGTATTACCAATCCAATTATGGTTGAGGAGAGACTGAAGTATATGGGATTGGGATATGGTTAAAGGGAGTTTGAGGAATGCTTCAAACAACTTGAGGTACATCAACCATCTGAGCATGATATGTCACCACCTTGTGACAATCATCGAAGCTGCATCTCTAGAGACAAGTATAACTCTTAAGAGTATTTTCCAATGCATGGAATTTTTGAATACTTGTGGAATCAATACCATTCTACATTTTGTGATGCAGCTGACCATTGCGTTGTTGTATGTGAGCAACGTATGATAATGGTTAAAAGAATGAGCCAAATTTTAGGCATCAATCATAATGACTCTCGTTCAAATGAGAGAACTTCTATGTCAACAAAATAGAGGAAGTTATTTTATTCTCATTGCAAGGTGCATGGACATGACACTGAACAATGTTGGAAGTTGCACCTATAGCTTCATCCAAAGAAAGGTAAAGAGATTATGCTACGTAATGCAAGGGATACAAGAGGTGGAAAAGAGGAATCACAACTCTCTTAAGCGACCTTCAAGGCAAAGAAGATGCAAGAAGAGAACCCATGAGCCTAGGAGAGGCAACGTTTGGGTAGACTTATTGTAAAAGTTGTTTTCTAAAATTTTGTAAATACTTATTGTCATTACCTATTTAGTTACTTTTGTAAAGTGAACATTCATTTTCACTATGTTCAACAAATAGTTGTTTTTCATTGATGTATCTATTGACTTGTTATAGTCCACATGTTAAGTAATTTTGTGAATGTACAAGATTGTCGTTAAAAGTTGTCTACAAGTTGTCATATGTTCAATGATACAAGTATTCGATTTGAAAATTCGTGAACTGAATCTTTGTGTTAAAGATTGTATAAGATGACTATGTATTGTAGGCAAGGCCAATAATATCTTGAAAAAAATTGTAGCTATGTACTTTTCATGTACAAATTCAGTTTGAAGACGTTAAAGCATGTTTATTTTACTTCTGAATTCCAAGATAGAGTCAAGTTTGTCTTCAACAATTTAACTTCAAGATGAAGTGTTTTTGGAGACGTGCAAAGATGAGAGTAAAGAGAATATTGAGATTCCACTCATCAGTATTTTGTTCCTACAACAACAATAAGAGTGATGGCTCAATTGTTGACAAGACAATAGGTCTTCATGAGGATGATAAGTGAAGTGCCTTTATTGGGGCTTGAAGGGCACCAATTGAAAATTTTGCATTTTGGATTGATTTTTTGGGTATTTTTGAGTTCCAACCTCTTTATATTGACTAGGGAAGTAAAATTTTGGAGTCCAAAAGTTCCAAGTGGGGAGGTGTGATCAGGTGATCAATTTTAAGCTAAAAAATAAAAAACGTCCAGAACTTCTTGAAACTAGTGCTAAATAGAAGAGATCGCGATCTGAATCCAACACAACTTAAATCACTCAAAACCAATATTGTATTATATTGATATCACATTCTAATCATTTTCCCAAAGAGGCAAAATTTTTGCAAGTTGGATGAAGTTACGCTGATTGTGTAGTCTATATGCTGACTAGGTAGGGTGACTGGGTAGTTTGACTATGATTTTAGGGCAAATGGTGGTCTTCCAAGAGGCCTCACCGCATTGGTCAAATTTTGTTGAGTTCTGATTGGTTGTTGGATGTGTTTCCATGTTCCAATGGATGGAAGCCATGTGGGCCAATGGATGGTTACCACGTGGCCTCCCAACAATACATTAAAATTATGTTATGGGTCGAACTATGCTCACATGAATCAAACACGAGACTAGTCGAGAAACAACACAACGCTTTACAACCATGCCAAGGGTGCTTCTTATTAAATAATTTTGGCACCTTTTTATTTAACATGTATCCCTTTTGTATTTGGGGGACAAGGTCAGGGCTAAGCCCTAGTCCCTGGTCACCCCATGCTAATAAGACTACAGGTGGGGGAGACAAGCGTGAAGCCTTAGTCCTGGTCACCCCAAGCACACAGGATTGCAGGCGGGGGAGCCAAGGGCTCGGGCTTAGCCCTAGCCCATGATTATGACACCCGAGTTATAACCCACGAGACCATATACCACAAAGCGCAGACTGTAAACAGTTGGGTGCAGAGTTGGGGACCAGCCCTAGGTCATATTAACTCCATCATAACCATGCTAAGGTTTATGTGGCTTCATGAAGATTTGTGATAGGTGCTAAGGCATGGCCCCAGCCCAAGCCATATGGCCCTTAACATGACCACAACGTGGAGTTTGGAGGGCGTTAGGTGGAGGTGCTTGTAGAAGGGGGCAACCCCTTAGGTCATATGCAAACCAACGTGACCACGCGCTAGCAAATTCGGAGCTCCCATAAGTAGGGTAAGCCATTAGCCTATCCCTCAAACCTATGGCGGCCCACACAACCTTATCCTAAGAATTAAGGGGCTTAACCGAAGGGGGCGGGCATTAATGTCCACCCCTCAACCCTATGTGACCCATGTGACAGTGATTTTCGGATTAACGGGTCCGAGGCTAAATTAATAATCCAACATAATACACTCGTGGGTGGCTAAAATGTCGCTCTGTTAGCAAATTTCAGGGAATGTTTGTAGAACCGATAGACAGGAGGTCGAATTTGTAGGATGGTTAACACTAAAATTCATGGGAGAGCTTGGCAGCTCATATCTTTTTGAGTTTTTATCCAAATTGAGCTCAGAAAGAGTGAACTTAGGGTTTTTGGGTGATTTGGATCCATTAGTAACCTCCACTTTCTGATTTGAGAACATCTACAAAGTATTCTTGTAGGTTTGAGACAAAAGGCATATGGATCAGTCAAGGTTTGGAAGCAATTCTAGGAGGTATTTGGGTATGGAGAAGACCTTGTAGGGGTATTATCACTTTCATAAGGCTACTGCAGTAGCTATAACTGACAAGGTTCAGCTCATGTTCAACTTCTCTTAACTTGAAGTTTTGTTTATGTGCTTCAATGTGGAATTGAAGTTTTCACATACTCTTTTTAGTTTTTTTTTAATTTTAAGTATGCCATCTTTGTTGGATATGGTTTGACTTGTTGTTGCTTGTGAGAGTTCTTTGCAGGATAATATTACCTTGTAGGGGTAATATCCACATATTTACCTCCAACAAACTTTTATGTACTTCATTTGATACTGAATATATGAGTGGTATAGTCATGTTGATAGGCCTGGAGATGTAGCCAAGGAGGGGTGAACCCTGTCAACAAACCTATTGCCTTGCTCTTCATTATGGATACATGGATTATGTGTTGTTATGTTTATTATGTTAAGTTACATATGAAGACTAATTCATGATTTGAAGAGATATTGGAAAGCTATTGTTTCAAGACCCATTTTAAACCTTGCAAAGCATCGACAGGCTCCTAATTTGTTTTTTATTTGATTTGGGAAAAGTGGAAGAAATCACCTAATCCAATTTCAGATCATTTTGGTATGAGAGCACCAATTGATCAAGTCGCAGGAATGGGCAGTAAAAAGAGTCTTCAAGAGCTAGAGGAGAAAAATTTGGCTCTTCAAATGGAGAAAATAGATTTGAGAAGGATGTTAGAGATAGTTGAAGAGGAGAAGAGACACATGCATTTTTTTTTTATAGAAAGTGATTTATGAGTAAGTTGCAGAAAGCTCTACTCCTGTACCAACAAGAAAAACCTCCAGAATGATGCCAGTATATGGTCATGGTTCAAATAGTGGTTTTGGAACATATGTGGAAGACATTGCATGTGCATTTTGCAAACATCTTCAATAAGCACACCACATGCCAGTGGATAAGAGTAGGTGGCTAAAGTCATCTACAAGTTGGCCATTATCGTCATCATCAAAAGCTGAAAAGACAAATGACAAGTTTAAGGAGGCAATCAACATCTCAAGTACCAATCTTTCCATTTATATGCATAACATCTCTTTTGCAACATTTGATAAACATACCAAAGGCATAGATATTAAGTTACTTTCCAAGATGGGATATGAAGCTGAAGGCCCTAGCATAAATGGCCAAGGTATTACCAATATAATTATCATTGAGGAGAGACCAAAATATATGGGATTGGGATAGGTCGAAGGGAGTTTGGGGAATGCTCCAAATGACTTGAGGTACATCAACCATCTGAGCATGAGATATCACCACCATGTGACAACCATTGAAGCTGCAACTCTAGAGATAGATATAACTCTCAAGAGTGTTTTCCAATGCATGGAAATTTTGAATACTTGTGGAATCAATACCTTTGTACATTTTTTTATGCGACTGACCATTGCATGGTCGTATGTGAGAAACGTATGATAATGGTTAAAAAAATGAACCAAAATTTATGCATCAATCATAATGAATCTCTTTTGCATGAGAGAACTTCTATGTCAGCGAACAAGAGGAAGTTCTTTTGTTCTCATTGTAAGGTGCATGGACATGACACTGAATGATGTTGGAAGTTGCACCTAGAGCTTCGTTCAAAGAAAGGTAACGAGATTATGCTACATAATGAAAGGGAAACCAAAGGTGGCAAATAGGATTCACAACACTCTTAAACGACCTTCAAGGCAAAGAAGATGCATGAAGAGAACCCATGAGCCTAAGAGAGGCAAAGTTTAAGTAGATTTATTGTAAAAGTTGTTTTATAAAATTTTATAAATACTTGTTGTCATTACTAGTTTAGGTACTTTTGTAAAGTGAACATTCATTGTCACTATGTTCAACAAGTATATTTTTTTCATTGATGTATGTATTGACTTGTTATAGTCCACATGTTAAGGACTTTTGTGAATGTACAAGATTGTTGTTCAAAGTTGTCTACAAGTTGTCATATGTTCACTGATACAAGTATTCTATTTGAAACTTGTGTGAATTGAATATTTGTTTTCAAGATTGTATAAGATGACTATGTATTGTAGGCAAGGCCAATCATATCATGAAAATTTTTGCAGCAATGTACTTCTCATGTACTAATTCAGTTTGAATATGTTAAAGCAAGTTTACTTTTCTTCTGAATTCCAAGATGGAGGCAAGTTTTTCTTCAACAGTTTAACTTCAAGATGAAGTGTTTTTGGAGCCGTGCAAAGATGAAAGTAAAGAGAATGTTTAGATTCCACTCATCAGTATTTTGTTCCTACAACAACGATAAGAATGATGGTTCAATTCTTAACAGGACAATAGGTCTTCATGAGGATGATAAGTGAAGTGCCATGATTGGGGCTTGAATGGCACCAATTGAAAATTTTGCATTTTGGATTGATTTTTTGGGTATTTTTGAGTTCTAACCTCTTTATATTGACTAGGGAAGTAAAATTTTGGGGTCAAAAAAGTTCCTAGTGGGGAGATGCGATCAGGTGATCAATTTTAAGCTCAAAAATGAAAGTTCCTAGAACTTCTTGAAACTAGTGCTAAATTGAATATCTCATCGATCATAATCTAATGCAACTTGAATTGATCAAGACCGATACCGTATACCCCCAATATCGTGTTCTGATCATTTTCCCAAACACACAAAAGTTTTGTAGGTTGGATGTGGGTACACTAACTATGCAGCACGTACACTAACTAGGTAGGGTGACTGGGCAATTTGACTGTGATTTTAGGGCCAAGGGTGGGCTGCCAAGTGGCCTCACTTCATTGGTTGAATTCTGCTGAGTTATGATTAGTTATTGGTTATGGTTTCATGGTCCAATGGATGGCTACTACATGGCCTCCCAACGGTGCGTTAAAATTATGTTATGGGTTGAACTATCCTCACATGAATCGAACATGAGACCGGTTAAGCAACAACACTTCACCTTACCATCATGCCAAGGGTGGTTCTTAATAAAATATGGTGGCACAGTTTTATTTAACGTGTATCCCATTTGTATTTGGGGGATGGGTCAGGGATAAGCCCTGGCCCCCAGTCACCCCACGCCCATAGGACCACAGGCAGGGGAACCAAGGGTGTGGGCTTAGCCCTGACCCAAAGTTATGACACCCTAGTTATAACCCACGAGACCATATACCATGGAGCACAAAGTGTAAATAGTTGGGGGCGGAGTTGGGGACCAGCCTCGAGTCGTAAAACTACCATCATGACCGTGTGCTAAGGTTTAAGGGGCTCAATGGAGATTTGTGACGGACATTAAGGTATGGCACTAGCCTAGGCCATATGGCCCTTAACGTGACAACAACGTGGAGTTTGGAGGGTGTTAGGTGGAGGAGATTGCAACAGGGGGCTAGCCCCAAGGTCATATGCGACCCAATGTGACCACATGCCAACAGATTGGGGGCTCTAACGGGTAGGGTGGGTCGTTGGTCTAGCCCTTGTACTCGTGGCACCCCACACAACCTTATCTTGAGAATTAAGGGGCCAAACTGGTGGGGATAGGCGTTAAGGCCCAGTCCTCAGCCTTATGTGGGCCATGTGGCCGTGATTTTTGAAATAAGGGGTACGAAGCTAAATTAATCATCCAACATAATGCACCGGCATGTAGCTAAATTGTCGCTCCATTAGCAAATTTCAGGGTGGATTGTAGAACGTATAGACAAGAGGTCGAATTTGTAGGATGGTTAATAATGAAATTCATGGGAGAGCTTGGAATCCATTAGGGGAATTTTGAGGTCTAAAATGGGCCTCCTAAGGAAATTATAAAATAATAGTGGAAATAGTAAAATATATTAGATTACATCATCAAATTTCAGAGGGAAAGAAAGAAAAAAAAAACTTTTTTTCAACTTATCTCCCAATAGGTTTACTCAATTTTCAAGCGGAAACACTTATTGGATGTATAATTTGATTACTCGTCCAAGGAGTACCCATGTTCCATACTTTCGATGGACCCTACTACATGAAAAACATGATTTCATTCACTTTTTTTCATGTATTTCTAATTTTTCGTGTACCAGGGTACGTCGAAAGCATGAAACATGGGTACTCCTTAGATGAGGAATTAAATTTTGCGTCCAATGAGTACTCCCTCTCAAAATTTGAGTAAAACCTTAAGGAGATAAGTTGAAAATACGAGTTGAAAAAGTCGTTTTATTATTTTATTATTTTTTAATCTTTTTACTTTTTTACTCCAAAAATGGTGAATCATTCCACATGGTTTACATTATCATCTTAAATCCTATTGGTCCTTAAAAATTTTATTTTGGTTGTACATTTTTCTTAGGAGGACCATTTTAGACCTCAAAATTCCCCTAATGCTCATATCTTTTTGATTTTTTATCCAAATTGAGCTCAAAAAGAGTGCAGCTAGGGGTTTTTGGATGTTCTGAATCCATTGCTAACCTCTAATTTCTTATTTGAGCACATCTACAAAATATTTTTTTCATATTTGAGACAAAAGGTGTATGGAGAAATCAAGGTTTGGAAGTAGTTCTGGGAGGTATTTGGGCACGGAGAAGACTTTGTAGTGGTATTCTCACTTCCAAAAGGATACTGCAACAACTGTAACCAATAGGGTTCAACTTAGGTTCAACTTATCTTAACATGAAGTTTTGTTTATGTGCTTCAATGTGGAATTGAACTATTCACATACTATTTTTAGCTCTTTTGAGTTGAATACTGTCATCTTTGTAGGAGATGTTTTGAGTTTCTTCTTTGTGATAGTTCTTTGTAGGAGAATATTACCTTGTAGGGTTAATAGCCATATATTTACCTGCAACAAACATTTATGTAATTCATTTGATATCAAATATATGAGTGGTCTAGTCATGTTGACAAGCCTGGAGATGTAACCCAAAAGGGGTGAACTCCATCAAAAAACCTATTGTCTTGCTCTTCATTATTCCTGCATGGATTATGTATTGTTATGTTCATTATGTTAAGTGACATATGAAGACTAATTCATGATTTCAAGAGATATTGGAAACCTGTTGTTTCAAGACCCATTTTCAACCTTGCAAAGCGTCAACACGGTCCTAATTTTTGTCTTATTTGATTTGGGAAAAGAGGAAGAAATCACCTAATCCAATTTCAGAACATTATCAGGTGGTTTCACTTAACTTGCAAGCACAAATATTTACAATGCATATTTTGATGGATTTGAAGTTAGTAAATACAAATATTATTCTCAACTATGATTTTCAATTTATTATATGTTAGCAGAGCTGTTTGGTAGAGTTTTGGTTCGAAAGGTAAAAAAAAAAACAAATCACTATGAGCATGCCCTTTGCACCTGATAGTGAAAATGCTAGTATATGTGTGACTTCCATATATGCACACTTCCATGTATATGTGCTTATATAGAAGCTACACATATATGGAAGATGACTTCTATATATGCACATAGACATCAAAGCATACTTAAATAAAAGTCATACCTATGTGGAAGCCATATTTCATATACGAATGCTTCCATATATATATGTGCATATATAGAAGTTGTGCATATACAAAAGATGGTTTTTGTTGGGTGTGGAGCCTGATTATCTTCTGTATTCAAAGGTTTCAGCCGGATGTATACCCCAGGAATATTGTACACCCCTCCACGTGGGGGGGTGCGGGGGGGAGTTGTCCCCTTGGCTGGGGGGTCCAAGGGCAGTGCCCCAGAAGCTAAAAATAGATGTAAAATTGCCTTGTAAAAGTCTAGTAATTTCTAGTCAATCTGGGCCGTTCATTAGGCGGATGATCTGACAGTAGAAGTTATGTTTAACTTAGGGTTTTTTGCCCTAGAAGGCAACCCCTCACTATATATGAGGGAATTGTATTGCGTCTATGTAGATCTGTATTCTCAGTGAGGAAGAGAGAGGAGATTGAGAGCGAAGAGGGTGTTACAGTGGATCTGCTGTAGGTTGTATCTCTTTAGTTTGCAGGATAATATAATAAAAGAAGGACTGGCTATTTCTCTGTGGACGTAGCCCAAATTGGGTGAACCACGTATATTTGTGCCTCTCTTGTTTTATGCGTTTTCTATGTTTATATTTTTACAATATTTTATGTGTTCCCTATATGCATGCTTCCATGTATATGTGCATCTATAGAAGCTACTCATATACGGAAGATGACTTCTATATATGCACATAGACATCGAAGCGTACTTAAATAAAAGTCATACCTATGTGGAAGCCATATTTCATATATGAATGCTTCCATATATATGTGCATATATAGAAGTTGTGCATATAAAAAATATGGTTTTCGTATATATGCAGCTTTTGTATATGAACATAGGTATGGAAGCATGCATATATGGAAGTCACAAATGTGGAAATGCATGCATTCATAGGATTAAAATTAACCATTTTTTCTTGTTTGTTTTTTGTGTGATAAAAACCAAACTCTTTCCTATTCTTGTATTTGCATCCTCACTCAAACACCACACACTCACATGGGAATCACAGGGGACAACATAGTCACACATACATGGAATTCATCTTCTGTATATTCACTTGCATTTCTGCATATGTGTTGATCTTGTATATGCATGCTTCCATATCTATGTGCAAATACAAAAGGTGCGTACATACAAAAACCATATTCTGTATATGCAAAACTTTTATATATGCACATATATTTGAAAGCGTGCACATATGGAAGTCACACATATGCAAAAATGCAAGTGCATATAAAAAAGTTGGCTTCTATATATGTGCTTGCATATCCATGTGCATATACAAACATTAGAGGAAATTTCAGCCTAAAAGTACCCATGAAATTTCATGTATTTTCCATGTTATAACCTATAAACCAATACAAATCCTTTAAATTTAAAAATAAATACATGTAAATATTTTAGAGGTAAATGAGGAAAACAATTTTTTTTAATTGTATTTTTGACTAGTTTCCTTACATGTTAACTGATATTTCATGTGTTGACACTTGTTAGATTAAGTTCTACACCCAACGAGTGCCCATTAGTCATACTTTTGAGAAGCCTTACATTGATAATCATTGAAGATACTTTAAAAAATCCTTTTCATAAGGGTTTATGCATGGAGTTGGGTTACACTTTTTGGCAAGTAATGGCATGCTGTAGGTGAAAAAAAGCAACTCGATTTAAGCCTTTTTAAGCCCTCAATCGAGTAATCTTTAAGACCTCAGTTGAGCTATTTTAGGGCTTAAATATTACTCGATCGAGCATTAAAAAAAATGCTTGATGGATCTCCTATGTAACCTAAGGTTAGGGGCTCGATCGAGCCATTTTTTTTTTAATTTCTCGCCAATACATCTTGGGCATGGAGATAAAAAAGGTGGTTCAATTGAGCCTTAAAGCTTGATCGAGCCATTTTTTAACCACGTTAAGGGCTCAATCGAGGGTTTCTTAAAAACTCGATTGAGCTATTTGAGTTGTTATCTTAAATACTCGATTAGGAATTTTAAGCACTCGATTGAGCAACTAAGAGCCTAAAAAAATAGAGCTTTAGCTCCCCTTCTGCATATTTCTCTGCAACACCAATTTGTAGCGTATTGGACTTAGGTCGGAATTTGTCCTTAAGTGGCAAAGTTGATCATGTTGGATTCGTGAAAGAATCCTTTATCCAATGGCATATGATTTTGACACTTTCAAATTCAAATGATATTTTTCATCTAATTTCTTTCCAACATAATGCTTGAATTGTTTTTGGATAATTTCCAAGGGGTTGAATAAAAAAAAAGACATAAAATATACACAATGAAAAAATTTCAAAAAATACCACTATCTTGGTTTACGAGTCCTTTTCAAAGGAGAAATTTTGGTTTTTCAGTTTATTTAAACAGTTGAAAAAATTCTTACACGAACACATGTGTCTATAAAATACAATTGAAATATTACTTTGCCAACTTAGAAAAATAATAAAAAAATAAAATTTTAATATGAAAAACGGAGTTCTCTTCGTGTAAATCATGCTTATATATATATATATATATATATATACACACACACACACACACACACACACACACACACACACACACATTTTAGACAAAGTTATGCTACGCGAACACACACATACTTCTTAATATGTGTAAAAAATTGCAAGGACAAGCATTTCATTTAATGGAAAATTGACACTAATTTTTTTTGTAAAAAATATCATTAGGACAAGAACATAATTCTCCACAAATTGTATTTTTACTCTGAATCAAAAATCACAATGCTTATATGAATTTTCGGGCTTCAATTCCATAAAAGAGAAATTTTAAAATTTCGTTGACATGTTTGGCCCAAAAGTGTAACACTTCTTCATGCATTCCCCTTTAAACATACATTAAAAAAGTGCGTTGAACACTTTTTTTAATTATCTTCAATTTCTATCAATGTGGGTCTTCTCAAAAGTATGCATAATGGGTACTCGTTGGATGTGGAATTTAATTACGCATCCAGTGAGTGTCTACACATTAAATTTGAGTAAAAGTGTAAGGCGATAAACAAAATAATACAATTAAAAAAATATTTTCATCTTTTCCCTCTAAAATTCAAACTCTTATTTTATTATTTTAACTATTATTTTTCCATAGGAGACCACTTTTAGGTTGAAATTTCCTCTAACGAGTCATCTTCCATGTGTGTGCCCTTTTGTATATTCACATATATATGTAAGCAAATATATATAAGTTAACTTTCATAAATACACTTATACTTCCACGTATGTGTGATTTTCATATATGCATGCTTCCATATCTATGTGCATACATAAAAGCTGCACATACACAAAATTCATCTTCCATATATCCATATATGCACATATATATATATGGAAGCACATATATAGAAGTAAATTTTTTTATTCACTTCTGTATTTTCACATATGTGTGACTTCCATATATGCACACTTCCATATCTATGTGCATGTAAAAAAGTTGGGCATATACAAAAGATGTCTTCTATATATTTGCAATTTCATATATGCACATAGATATGGAAACATACATATACGAAAGTCACACATGTGCACAAGGCCTTCACTCAATGAACCTATGACATATCACATGTGTTCATGGCATACTAAAAAGCACCCTTAATTTGACTACATATCGGAAAATAACTCTAAAAATCACATTATTTAACCTCATACCAATACGAACCCAATACATCCTTCCCAATTTAAAAAGCCTATACTTTGACTAGCTATTGTTGGTATCCATTTTTTCATTAACATTTTTTATACTTTTTATATTCTTTCATTAACTTTGAGCTCCATTTCTATATCCATCGATATAAAACACTCTATCCCCTATATATCCCCCAATATGAATGCGCGTGGTATGGTATTGCTCCCCCAATTAAGCCTTTGTGCACATATGTGAAATCCATCTTCCATATATCCATTCTTTCATAGCTATGTACATATATAGAATTTGTGCATATATGAAAGATGACTTCCTTATATGCACATAGATATGGAAGCGTACATATATGGAAGTCACACATATGTAGAAGTCATCTTCCATATATTCACTTGCATTTTTGCATATATGTAACTTCTATATATGCACACTTCCTTATTTATGTGCATATGCAAAAGCTACGCATATATGGAAGATGTCATTAGAGCTTCTAGGTACTCTCCAGGCTCATATAAAGATAGGTGTCCCTACACTTCTCTCTCCAGAGCTCTGAAATTCCCAAAAGTAACCCAAGGAGAAGCGTTGTTATACTCTCACAGTCTCCAGGAACCCTCTATAGTGATATAAAGAAAAATGTACCTAAACTTCACCCTCCAGGGCTTCATCATTCCCCAAGGCATCCCAAAGATAACTTCTCTTGTGCTTAGGTATATGAGGCACCCTTTGGCTTCAAATACATGATGGTCATACTGGTAGATAGTCCACTAAATACGTGACTCACTTTTTTTATAGACATGGTGCCCTTACTTTATGTTTCCATAATATATTATAACATTATAATATATTTTAATTTCAGGCCACTTTACCTTTATAACATTATTTAGGGATAATACAATGTTTTTCTAGTTTAGCCCCCTTGCTAATCTCCCTAGTTCTTTCACCTTTCTTGTCATGGAGGTTCATATTCTCTATTGTTTATTATACAATCAAAGTTAATAAAGCCACTCTTTCCAATGATCGAATCTATTTATAATTTCACAGGAAAAAACCGAGTTTCTCCATCTTGAACCACCAATTGGTTTGTGGTCATCCTGAAACCGCCATTTGGTTTGTGTTCCTTCTTAAACCACCACTTAGAAAAAGACTCACTAATTTTACTAGAAAAAAGTTTGTGGTCTTCTTCAAGCCACCATTTCAACAATTTGTGGTCATCTTTGAATCATCATAGAAGAGAACTTCCATTTAGCATAAGACATTAACTTATAGTCATATTTGAAATTATTGTGGGAGTTGATTTGAGCTAAGTTCTAAAGTTGGTGTTTAGCCTTAAACAACCACCATTAGAAGACTTTCGCTTCTTTTAACCCATTTGGTTTATAGTATTGCTTAAACCACCAAATTTGAAGAGCACATCCAACCATTAGTTGTTGTCTACCTCCATATTTTAGCTCTTTTTGGACTCATACACATGTACTCACTCGTCCCAAGGAAAAACATCTACATGTACTTTATGGGAGGTTTACCAGAAACTAGGGTCGGACCTAACTACCTATTTATGGTAGTTGACAAGTTCACTAAGATGTGCACCCTCATGCCCTATAAAAATACCATTGGCAAGAAAGAAGCACTTGGCCCATCTGTCCCAACTTTGTGTTATTTTGTAGTCTTAGTGATGTTTCCCAGCCCTAGATGGGATATTTCCACCATGGTGTTGGCTTTGTGGAAGATATCACACATGGAAGTCTTGGTCCCCTGGAGGTTGGCCTTCATTATACACCCCCATGTCGAGAATTCAAGCTACGAGTAGGGAGGTAGTTGTAGGTATAACAAACCTTTGGATTTTGGAAGTGGTTACAATGGGAATAAGAGTTGGAATCGGAGGTAGATGAAGAAGAAAAATGTCTCATTTGCATTATCTCAATTCCTAGTAGACTAGATATCATCTATAGGACATCTTCGTGATGCGGAAATTAATTAGTGTTCCATGGGTTTTATTAATTATTGGACTTGTTGAAGCCTCAAAAATCATTGCTTCAACATGGGGGAAAGCCACCCGATCAGACCTTGGTTGCTAGCTCCCTTTTCATTTGGAGTAGTGGCTCCGACTAGGGATAATGGGACCAATTTCCCAATCTATTTAATGCTTGTGCTAATGGGGTGATATGTGATGTTTTAAAGTAATGTCCAAGCTAAAAGTAATCTGATCTAAACTAACAATCACATGTATTTTATCCTAATTTAAACACTATCTAATTATAAATATACCTTGGATTAAATTGATGTATGCAATATACAATAATATCTTAAAGCAATTGGTAATAAAGATCATTCAATTGCGATGAGAAGTGAGTCCGTTTTAACAATAATCATTTCATATAAAAAGTTAGTCGAAACGATTGTGAAAGATATATCGCATAAGGAATTATTCGTATATTCAACATAAAACATAGATCATCATCATACAAAAGTGAAATAATGGCAATCAAGATTCAGACTTTCATACATAAACAATTTGAAAATAAATCATTTCTTAATACATAAGTAAAAATGATTAGTTACCATCTATAATATGACCTACTCATGTGTTTCAGCAATATTGATATATCTTCAGTCCATTTAACACCATCTAAGAGTACAAAAGTGCAATTTCAGTAGAAGATGCTAAGTCAGATAAAAATAAATCTTGTTCCATTAATTTCAACAGAACTTCCTCAAAGGGACAGAAGTGCATGTTTTGAAGACTGTTTCTAATAAAATTTTGGACCCCTCTCTAAATGCATGAGAGGGGTTTAAATTCTTAAACTATAAAACTAAAAATATATTATTACAAAAATTGTTAAGGAGGTTTAAACGACCTACCTCAAATTGTGCAAAAATAAAATCAAAATGGAAATAAATAAGGTGACTAAATATCTTGCATTTGATCCTTCAGATCACAAATATCCATCATGGGCTTGAGTTGTCTTGGTTGGCCGACTTCAGCTTTCAATTGTCCAGTGAATATGGCATTGGTCAGTGCTGGCACCATTTTCTTCGTAGAAGTGGTTAGGCATCATAGGGTCATCCATTGGTTGTGAGGTTTTACCAAATGTTGCCAATATGCCTCCCAGTTTAACCTGGTCGTTTTCCTTATCACTTCTTCTTTTTCTTCCGTTTCCCGTTTCCATTGTTGTTCACGTTGTTTCACATTAGGAAGGAAACCTGGAATGGACTCTACCACAAGGTTGGCACTATGTAAATTTTCATTGATGTTTTCTATGACACTGTTTATTGCTGCTGCCGCATCTACTGTTGCCTTTTCTGCTTCTTTAAGCCGAGAATCCCAGCTTACAAATAGGATTTCTTTATGCTATTCTTCTAGCTTAGGAAGGTTGGCTTTTCTCCCATCTTCTGTATTCTGTGAGGCGATGAAATTGGAGACCTTTTTAAAGATCTCATCGTATTCAAGTCTCATTTCCATGACTTGACTTGTCAGTTTATGACTCATTTCGCAATAAGATTTCCACTGTGAAATCTTATGGCACAATAATTCTTTCTAGTGCATCAACTCGGAGTTAAGATCGAGTGATTCAGTTTCAAACTGATCAATTTTTGGATCATCTTTGTGTAGATCAGTTATTGCCTGTATCTGTGCTTCCTTCTCGGCTAAGTTGGTTTGATGTTCTATTTGCATTTGCTCGAATTCCCATTGTAGCTTGGATAACTATATCTCTGCCTGCTCGTCAAATTTTTCTTAGATATCATTTTCAAGATTCAACTGCATTAAGTAAGTCATTCATCTATGACCATTTCCATGAGAGGTAGTCGTAACTGACTAATTTCTTATGATTTTTGAATAGTCCACTTAGCACTCATTGCATCGGGTGATGCTCACATGGGTGAAGAAGTGGGATTGAAATTGTTGAAATGAATCACACAGTGTCAATCATCACTTCCGGGACTTGCACCCGGTAACCAAGACTTCCTAGGAGGTCACCCATCCCAGATCGCCTCTCGCTCAAGCGTGCTTAACTGTGGAGTTTTCCCCAGTTAATTGTTGCTCAAGTGACATTATTGTATCTTTCTTTTCTCTAAGTAACATTTGTACTCCTATTTCTTTCTCCATGGTCACTGTAGCGTAAGCACCTGCAAACTGTGAGAGTCTAGTAAGGTTGGCAGATGGGTCAACGGGTGAGTCTTTCCATATAACATCCATTGGTTCATTTTCAGGGGTAGTAGCAGCTGTAGAGTCCAATTTCCTTTTATTTCTTTGTCTTTTCACCATGGCCTTATGCTGTGGGCTATAAAACACATCTACAGGGGTAATTTATTCAATTTTCAAAATTATTTTAGAAGTGGGGGTAACAGGGATGTGCTCTACCTCTTATGTATTTGCAGTCTCTTCCACTGTAATTTCCTGAGTTGTTTTCTGTTGTGGAGTTTAGAACTCTGGCACCTGTTCCTCTATGTTGAGACTTCTATTAAAATTGTCCCACTCTTCCTCTAAATCAATTACCAGGGGTTTTATTGGTTGTGCGGAGGTAGGTATTGCAGCCTGCTTGCTGACTGAAGTGTCTTTAGCTATCTTCTGTGTAGATTGGGTTGTATCCTTTACTGACTCAATGCTTCTGCGTTTCCCATTTTGTGATGACTGTTGTGATTCCTTGGTATATTTCTCTTGAGATTCTGCTCCAGAATCAGTCTTATAATTTTCTTTGGAGTCACCTTCTATAGTCACACTGGGAGTAGGCTTCCTTATTGGTTCAATCAATAATTGGTCCAATGGGACCTTTTCTAACCTCCTTTCTCTGTAACTGTAAAAAAATTTGAGATCATCACGGTAAAAAAGTAGTTGTGCCATATGCTTCACCTCTGTGAAGGTGTTTTTCTACAAAAATATGTCATCAAAGGCATCTTCCTCATTACTGAATACTTTTATTTTCACCAGAGTGGTGAAATTTTCGACAGTGCTGAATGGGTCATATTGCCTTCCAGGGAATTTAGGTAATCGCAGAGATAACATGTTCTCTGCTTCTCTGAATGCATGCCCTAGGTTGTGTAATGAAAATTCTCCACACTATACATGGAATGTAGGCCAGATGGCCTTTTTTGATTCCTTTAATGTCTTGATCATTCCTCCCTCACTAGCTATTTGATAGGCTATCTCTCTAGCCATCAATTTGTCTGGAACATAGTATGGGAGGACATTGGGGGAGGTGATGCTGCCAAAAACCTTGATATATGTAAATGTTTCCTCCCCAAACCATCTAGCCATACGGAGGATGTCTACTTCAGCTTCTTGGGAAAACCTTGGGGCATCTAGATTATAAAGCCACTTGTGAATAGGGAGCATAACTTTGTGACAAATCTTGAAAACATGTGGTTGAAAATTGGAATCCCACTTGTCCTTGTGGTATATGTGAATGGGAAGTGGATTTCGAACAGTCCATTTCCATCCCATGATAGGGAATTTCAAACTAAAACAAATTGCATCCATTACATAGGCACTCATAAAAAATGGAGGGTAAACCCCCGAAGCAACACTTCTTTTCCTTCTATACTCGATAATTGTTTTTTCTAGATTGTCAGACAAAATTTGTGCCCAAATCATTACAATTTCATTAACAACTGCATCTATTAACGACAACCACTCTGGGGAGAACTTAGTACTATTGAGTTTGCCAAATAGTATACATAACATGGCCGCTGCAAAACTATAAGGGGGACAAATAGACGAAGTAGTGTACATACCGTTTTTGTCTTTCTTGATTTTTTCGTTATTATTCGACCAGGCCCGGGTACAGTCTGCTGGGTTGTCATTCTCTTTGGAAACCTTCTCCATGAACTGCCTATTGTGGATGACTTGTGGCTCTGGTAGGTGGTACATAAGTTGTAGGTTGTCTGGGGTAAAAGATCCCATAACCTCTTGTCTTCTTGTCTTTAATTCTCTATTTGATATGTCGGCTTCATCAATAACCCATTTAACCATGTCGGTATAAGGGATTATCTTCGGGTGCGCGGCTATGCGGTGAAAAAATGAGCATGCCATCTCTAACATGGAAGCGTCTGAGGAATCACATCCGTCAACTGTAATTTTTGTTTCCATAATCCTTGGTTGCTCCTCCTCCAGTATATTATACATAGCCTCCCATGTAGAGGTTCCTCCTGTTGTGGGGAAAAATGCCTATGCAGGACGATCCTATCCACCTAAGGTGTGACAGTGCCTTAGCAACAAACAGAGACAGCTATTCTAGTATTCTTCCTTTATGAATTAAGAATGAAGAGAGATGGATGGACTAACTGGTGTCTTCCGTTTGTCCCTCGATCCGGTTTCTCTTCTCTTTGGGAGTTCCCAGCTACTTGCCTTCTCGCTCGCCCAGCTTCAACAGGTCTCTGCAAGATCACAAGAATAGAACACTACACAAAGACATAGATTCATATTCATAACTAGTTCAGGATTAGAAATAAACTAAACATACTAATGCAATCATACATCAAAGATACATCAGTATATAGGAGAAACCAAGATAGCTTTATTGATGAATAACAAGGTTCAGGAAGAGATACAACCCAGAGGGCTCCAATCCAGCATCTTCTTCCCAGCAAAATGGAATTCCTATCTTCACCTCCCTTCAAAGCATTAAGCACCCAATGATTCCAATCTCAAACCAACAGCAATTCTTTGCAATAACAAAATTCCCGCCCCCTGGATCTCATGGAGGAGAGATCCATATATAGATGTTTGGAGAGAGGATGAGTCAGCTTGAGATATGACTAGTGTCCTCTCCCTCTGTCAGTTCTTGTTTCCACTTGGAGGTTCTTGCTTCCACTTGGAGAATGAGAACCTCTTACTCATCACCAGTCGAATTCACTGAGGCAAGTGTCATTGAGGAAGATTCTGGAAGCTTCCTGGGTCTTGACACCTTGTTGAATGAACTTGCCATTTGTCAACTCTCGCTCAGCGCACCCTGGTAGTACTTCTACCTGCGTTGCAGTGCAGGTAGCCAGTGTTGACTTTGCATTTCAGCGCAGACAGCTAGTGGAGCCACTGAATTGATCCTGAATTGACTTGTTTTTGAGCAGTTTCTGGTGGAGAACTTCTGTGAATTGCTGTGGTTTGTTAGCCTTGTTCCTCTAGGGGTAGGAACAACATGTTTAGGGACTTTGGATCCCTTAGATTATGGACATTTCATGCTCAATGCTGTAAGGCACAAAAATGTCTATAACAGTTGCCCCCTAAAGTATGAGGCCGTTTATCGGGTGAAATGCTTTATCAGGAGGATCCGAAGTTCATCCAATGCTGGGAGGAGACCTGTAATAAGATACAATACAATACATTTTTCATACTGCTTTCATGATCTAGCTGAGGCGGGCATTCCCATGCTCAGCTTTATAAATTCATTTTTCTGTACATAGAACAGACAATCGTCTGATGGTAGACTGATAATTTTGATGAAATTATCATCCTTTGGGTAGGATGATTATCTGCTGCAATGATGTGCATGTCAATGTCTTTATATTTCCTGAATATATATCGCAGCCCGGATGGATGAAACTAGATCCGGGGTCTTCAAACTCGTTCGATCTTCACTCTAAGTACAAGTCGATCCATGTGAGAAATGTTCTGAAGTCGAACATGGAAAGACATCGCTTGATTACCGGTCAATGAGGTAAACCGTTAACAAGCGCGAGAGGAATCATCGATAATGATAATGACCCTCAAGGTACTGCAGTACAATTCACGTGGTGTGAATAAAGGACTTGGCGTCGAACACCACGTAAAATCTTTCGGTCGAAGGTCATTGATGTATACCTGTCGCCGGAAGTGAGAAACTTGCCATTGAGGCATGCAAGCTTCAAAGTACTGAAGGGGTTGTTCCTAGATCAACTTCTTGGATAATGAGCTGATGTCGACAAGAAGCGATCCGTCAAAGGAGGGCCTTAATGAATCCCACATCAATGACACGGAACGGAGCTAATGATTTTGATGGAGGTGAAAACGATCTGTGACATATGATTCAGGGTGGCGGTCATGAAAGGATGAAGGATAATGTATGGCAGTGGATGGGACACGGTTGACTTTTCTGAACGACTTCTCTTGAACATATGGCGACACTGATGCAATGGATCGGTAGCATTACCCCAAATATGGATGGTATGGCGAGACCATGGTGATGTGACCGGTGAATGAAACAACCCAACCCGATTGTGGTACGGAGGAAAAGTGTCATGTTCAAGAGCGACTTGCTACCATCAAAGTTTTCTTGAGTTTCTCCCAATTTTCCCCAGTCATTGCTGACCAGTACCTCTTTATTTTTGTCAAGCTTGAGGAGGATAACATATGCTTGTTCTATAACTTGCCCTTCGGGCAAGCCCATCGCTATGTTTTAATGAGCCTAGCAATAGTGAAACTCGTTCTCGTCTAAAGACAAGTTTGTCGCTATTTAACGCTGTTAACGAGTCTAACGACAAAGATAACTCGGTCCTTTTCATTTTTAGAGAGTCTGAAAAGGTACGTAAAGTCAACTCTGAAAGTCCTTTTTCGTCATCTAATCCCTTAAGTCCGAAAAAGTATAAAACAATACAGAAGGGATGAGTTTTCGATAGTTTTAACGAGCCGAACAAAACAAGCGCTCGATCTTTTTGTGCAATAATCCCTCAGGTCCAAAAAGATTAAAATCTAGAGGAGGGATAGCACTTTCGGTCGCTTTAACGAGCTGGAAGGCCAAAACTCGGCAATCTTTTCATATTTTACGAGTCAGATGAAAAGAGCTTAAAGACGACTCGTCTTTTGAGGAACGAGTGATGAAACGGGTTAGCAGCTGATTCCAGGTAAGGCTTGGAATTTTCCAATCACGGCAGTGTCACAAGGATGGCTAAGTGAAATCACTCTTCGCAGCTGTTCCTCAAAATGGGTAAACAATCAAATGGAGGTGAATGATCGGCCAATGAAAAGTGGAGGTGACGGTGCAAACACGACCAAGGCTTTAATGGCTGATAATTTACGTTCGCAGTGGTTATTTACCGGGTAATTCATTTTTTAACGAGCTTAAACGCAGATTGAAACACTTGCTCGATCTTATGTTTATTTTTTAACGAGCATGAACTATACGATAAAACTGCTCGGATCTTGCGTTTATTTTTTAACGAGCATGAACTGTGTGCTAAAACTGCTCGATTAATCCAATCATATGATAAGAATGTCTCATGTAAGATTCCATTTTTTATGGATCTTGCACCTTACCAAAACTATGCCCT
This sequence comes from Pinus tabuliformis, assembly GCA_031772625.1. Lineage (NCBI taxonomy): Eukaryota > Viridiplantae > Streptophyta > Pinopsida > Pinales > Pinaceae > Pinus > Pinus tabuliformis. The sequence goes on along the minus strand of CM062817.1, from coordinate 100,712,882 downwards.
GCATCCTTTCGTTATGCAAGTTCGGAAACGACTAATCCTACGAGTTTAAAGGGTTAGACCTACAGGTTTAAAGGGAGGACCTAAAAATTTAAAAAATAAATAGCCGCCCCTTGCTTGTACTCCAAAAGGTTTGCATGCCCCCAGGCATAAAGTACGATTTCAAGGTTACCCCTTCTTTAGTCCAATAAAACATTTGTTTTACCGAGAGAGGCCTACCTCTTTCAGGGTACCCAAAGATTGTCTCGTTAATCTTTCAAACAAAACACTTCTTCGGCGATGTCCACCGAGATAAACAACGGTGAGCGACGATGCCCGCCAACTCACATAACTTTGACAAAAGAATCTTATTCTAGAATAACCCCTCTTCCTAGACAGACGGGGTACAGACTAGTCATATTCTCCCGCGGAAACCTACCCTCTACCCAAAGTTTTCCTGCCGAAGCAGACCAGGACGCATGCCCCCTGGGTTCCAGTCATATCCTTCCCGGATTACTCGCGCTCATCAGGAGGACGGACCGTGGGTTGAGACACTTCTTGCGTGAAGAGACCATTTAGGGATGGTACATGACTATTTGCGATGCGTGATCCGAGAAATGAAAGCTGGTCCACGAGCTTGACCACTCTTCCTTCGTGCGGAAAACACATTACTCTAAAGAGTGAGGAGACGATGGGTCCCATGCAATATATATAGTCTCGTCCAAGGAGTAGGTTATAATCCAAGGGTCCTTGAATGACCATCATGTTCATTTGAACGGTCTTCCCTTTCAATGTGATTGGCACATTGGGGAGGATCCCTAAAGGACGACTGGTTCCTTTATCAAAGCCTGATAGATTTCTCATTTCAGGCAAAAGCGCTGGCGAACCAAGCGCTTTCCAAGCAATAGAGGAAAGGATACTCACAGATGCCCCCTCATCAATAATTGTGCCAGCCATTACCATTCTGTATATTTGAACGATAATTCTGAATGGTATACTGGCTGGTAACCGGGGTCTGCCTAGTTGGTTCCAGTCGAAGGACACAACTAGGTTGCTTGGTGGTGGGACCGAATAGACGGCCGGATATCGCTCTGACGAACTTCCTTCCTGCGATAAAGGAATGGGTGCATTGCCCCCGTGTTCGTCGGAGTCTGTGTTGATGAAGAGAACTTGGACGGTGTCGTCTTTATTCTCCTCTGTGATGGTATCATTCGAAGATAGAGCCTCTGAAGGCAAAACCGGGTCAACTGCCGCCTCAACCTTTTGACTTTCGTCAGGTATGGATTCAGATGGTTCATCTTCAATGATAGGTGCTTCAGCTGACCACCGGAGCGGGCCAGCCGGGTTCTCAACTAGTGAAGGACTTGGCAGGAGTTTTTGATATCTAGGAGGAAGTTGCGCTCGTAAAATCGGGAGATCTTCCAAAACTCTTTTAGCCTCGTCTAAGAAGGGACAACGGTGGATGGCATGATCACCTTCACACAGTTTGCAGGGAAATCTAGCTTTCCCTCTCTGTCCTGTGGCTTCACTTTCACTAGTTGACGGTGTGCTGTCAACATGGCTGTCAGAGGTTGACGCCACCGAATTATGCAAATGGGGAGACCAGTCCCTCAGTATCCGAGGGATGCAGGGACAATCTCTGTGGAAGTGGTCTCCCTTGCATATGACACATGGCGATTTAGGCCTAGTCAGTGCTGTGTGTGGATTTTTGTCAGACGACACTTGTTTGCCCCCAGTCGCTTTTGGCTCCTTCTTCTTCTTCTCTTTCTTCTTCTTTTCCTTCTTCTCCTTAGGAACTTGGTTTTTTGTTCTACCAGTTCCGTCAAGCGAAGAGGAAGGAGGAGAGGAAGAATTAGATGAAGTAGAAGGCTGGTGAGCAACTCTGGTCTGGTCTAACTGTTGACTCGACTGTTCAGGAATAGTGGTGTTCTGAATGACATTGGTTGAAAAGAGCCAGACCGGCAAGCCAATTGTCAGTCCTGGAAGCGACAATGTGGCCATATGGGGCGCACCAACATCTCCCCAAGAGGAGAAGGGACTAGGATTTCCACCAAGGGGAATTCCTTGGTTGGTGGGCTCCATTTTTTCAACCTAAAGATCAACGCAGGAATAAAGGGTGATTGTTCCGTTTAAAATAAATTTTTAACGACGCTTAGACACAACTTGCTTTTTCAATTTTAAAGAGTCGAGAAAAAGCTAAAGATGACTCTAGTCTCCTTCGATGTTTTAACGAGCCCGAAGTGACAAATGCTCGGATGGACTTTTTCCGTTATAGAGTCTGAAAAAGGCCAAAAGGAACTGCTCTGGAGTTCTAGGCAGAGGGTGTGCCAAACTTTTCGCAAAACCGCAGAATACTTTTTAGGGTACGGGCGGTCGATCTTCCTGAATGCTGTGTTCAGTGCATTGCGATCAGTAGGGCGGTCGACACGGCTTCCTATGGATAAAGGTTATATTCCTATAGGGGTCTCCCAATATATACGCGACGGTACGTAGGAGCACAATCTGTACTGGTACTAATCGTCCCTCAGGAGGAATCACCCAACCATCAGTGAGGTGACCAGTGACCAGGTTTTACGACGCCGGAACACGTCTCTAGCCTAGACCTCTATGTTGTGCGTTATGTTGCAAAGCGTTGTTATTTAATTTATTTTAGGTTGATCTTTTTAGAAGTTTGCCTTTCTGGATCACCACGAGATGTATGATACAATTCCTAAATGCAGTCTAAAGATGATAAGCAAGCTTTATATCTTTTCAACTATGAAAATCCTAGCTACTAAGGGAAAAGAAAGACACCATCTTTTCTCAAAGAGCAATCAGCACACTCTAATGCACTTTTCCTAAATCAAACATGCAAACTATCAAGATGCAAATGCACAATGCAGGTGTTTGTTTTCCGCTTTCTTAGTATTGATGCCTAAAAAGAAAGCTTTTTGTACAACTTTGAATTTGCTTTTAAATGACAAATACAAACAAGTTTACTTTTTCGAAATCAGAAAGGGTAGAAGAAAATACAACACTTTACGACTATCGAAATGAACACTTGTTTCGACACTTAAAAGAGACAAACTCAAACCGAAAGAAAAAGTAAATGTATAATCAACTGTAAACAACTAATGAACTCTCTCCTAAGATCACAATCGACAGATCTGAATCAAGGGCTACAGGATGATTATTTCACTCTTGCAGAGGAAAACTGTAAATGACGCCACAAACACATAAAAACACTCACAGTCTTTTTGTACAAAAAGAGGCGGAATTTAAGCAGAGAAAAGGAGTTATCAGACTGGTACCTATGCTGGTTACAGGCTGCAAAAATCAGAGATCAAAACAAGGCAAAACAGAGCAGAGAACCCCAGCTGCACAAGGCCTAACTGTATTAGCGCAACCTCAACACAGGGGTTTTGACATTCAACGCAGGTGGCCTTCACAGGACCTGCGTTGAAATGCAGAACCTCTTCACAGGGTCTGCGCTGAAGGAGAAACGAGAGTTTCTCACTGGGTTCTGGGTCACAGTTTGCTGATTAATCTACGGTTTCAGGCCAAATAAAAGCAAAAAGCAAGGTACAATCAAAGGGATGCTTTGAGGGAGGGCTAAGATCTATCACAAAGGATCATCAAATCATTTGTGAGTCCATTGTTCAGATCATAGACAAATCCAGTGATTGGATCAAAGCAGCAACTGTCTACTTTGCATCTGAGAATAGCAGATGCATTTCGATTGTTGCTGTTGAGTCTATGAAACAAAAAATGATATAGACACAAATAAAATGACTAAACAGATTTTCCCCAGTGGAGTCGCCAATTTGTTGTGGGGAAAAATGCCTATGCAGGACGATCCTATCCACCTAACGTGTGACAGTGCCTTAGCAACAAACAGAGACAGCTATTCTAGTATTCTTCCTTTATGAATTAAGAATGAAGAGAGATGGATGGACTAACCAGTGTCTTCCGTTTGTCCCTCGATCCGGTTTCTCTTCTCTTTGAGAGTTCCCAGCTACTTGCCTTCTCGCTCGCCCAGCTTCAATAGGTCTCTGCAAGATCACAAGAATAGAACACTACACAAAGACATAGATTCATATTCATAACTAGTTCAGGATTAGAAATAAACTAAACATACTAATGCAATCATACATCAAAGATACATCAGTATATAGGAGAAACCAAGATAGCTTTATTGATGAATAACAAGGTTCAGGAAGAGATACAACCCAGAGGGCTCCAATCCAGCATCTTCTTCCCAGCAAAATGGAATTCCTATCTTCACCTCCCTTCAAAGCATTAAGCACCCAATGATTCCAATCTCAAACCAACAACAATTCTTTGCAATAACAAAATTCCCGCCCCCTGGATCTCATGGAGGAGAGATCCATATATAGATGTTTGGAGAGAGGATGAGTCAGCTTGAGATATGACTAGTGTCCTCTCCCTCTGTCAGTTCTTGTTTCCACTTGGAGGTTCTTGCTTCCACTTGGAGAATGAGAACCTCTTACTCATCACCAGTCGAATTCACTGAGGCAAGTGTCATTGAGGAAGATTCTGGAAGCTTCCTGGGTCTTGACACCTTGTTGAATGAAGTTGCCATTTGTCAACTCTCGCTCAGCGCACCCTGGTAGTACTTCTACCTACGTTGCAGTGCAGGTAGCCAGTGTTGACTTTGCATTTCAGCGCAGACAGCTAGTGGAGCCACTGAATTGATCCTGAATTGACTTGTTTTTGAGCAGTTTCTGGTGGAGAACTTCTGTGAATTGCTGTGGTTTGTTAGCCTTGTTCCTCTAGGGGTAGGAACAACATGTTTAGGGACTTTGGATCCCTTAGATTATGGACATTTCATGCTCAATGCTGTAAGGCACAAAAATGTCTATAACACCTCCCTCTCTGTTGCATGTAGTATCCATAAATAGAGTCATTTCTGACTTCTCAGAGGTGACTGCCTTGCCTTTCTTCACCATTGTTCTCAATGCTTTGCTCTGCGAATTTTTCCTGAAAGTGAAGAACAACAACTATCGGATACACAAAGATGAACGTAAAATGAAATAATGCAGGTAGCTTGTAAAGGTTATAAAAGGAGTTTTATTTGAACGCATGTAATAAGATATCATATCACGCTAAATGTCTTTTCACACATAAGTGTAGTTATCTCATACTAAATGCCCACTAATAATTCGTTATCCCTTAGCTTTAACGCTCATAAATGTCTGCATCATAAAATTGGAAGAAAGCTTCTAGGGTGATGAGCCTTTGAACTGTGATGATAGCGATTGTGCGATTTGCGAAGAAATATCGCAATATGCCTTTTTTTCCTTTTTTACCTCCTTTTGTGTTTGTGAAAGATGCGAGATGCGAGCCACTCATTAGTTGTTTCAAAACATAGCTACTTGCCAGGTTTATCCTATGTAAAAGACCCTTTTTTACTGAGTGGAAGACATAAAACATTTGATTATGATATATTAAAGAGTGGGTCCAGGTCTTGTTTGCATTTCACAATATTGGTTGGTGGTAAATATATGGTGTTCATTTGAATGCCCGAAATGCGATGTGATAAAGGTTACAACGCCATTGCAGTTTCGCATCTCGCATGTTTCGCAATAACCTTTTTAAAGCGGGTCCTTTATGAATGGTGATATGCGATGTGAGACTTAAGCCTAAAAAGTTTAAGGACTTAGTTTATGTCGGATTTTATGATAGTTTCGAGCATAGAGTCCTTACTTAATCATTTTATTTTATTTTGGAGGGTTAGAAAGGTCTTTTGGTGGGTTTAATCATGCTATATATGAGAAGTAAGTTTTTTAGTAGTTTTCTAAAAAAGGGGGTTTTTATTGTTATCTTTGCTTTATTCCAAAAAGTAAAAGAAATGGCTAAATGCTAAGTTTTGTTGTTTGGATAGATTTCATGAAGGGTCCCCATTTATTAACGTAATATTAAATACTATCATTAATAAATGGGGGGGGGGGGGGGGTTGTTGAATACCACAACAATTTGTGATTCACTTGGAAGAACCAGTTATCTTTGAGAGTTTTTTGAAATTTCTAAAACTCCCAAAATAAAGATAGTTTTTTAAAATAAAATAAGTTACATGGAATATAAGGTAAGTAATACTGCTCTTTATTAATAAAACAACATCTACTTAACTACCATTCTTTTGATTATTATTTTCTCATAAAAAGTCACTTTGTCTACATCAGCCTTTACTTGGTTTTTAAAGATAAAAGCAAGAATTCTCTCCTCAGATCAATTTTTTGGTATACTCAGTTATCGTAGGTAGAGCCTCTGCTGCTAGCAGGCATTCATAGCCTCGACAGGGTTACCTTTTAACCAGCAATGATCCAATATCCCACTTAAATCAGAATGCAATTTTAAAGATAAGCTCGTAAGTGTACTTATTGCTTTCTTTATTTTCTAAAGTAATTCATTGTCGCTTCAGCTCTTCATTTTTTATTTCTTAAAGGACAATGTCTTGGTTTGGTGACCAATATTGACAATGCCATTCACTTGATTTGTAACTTAACTGAACAAGTTGGCTTATGATGAGACCCCTTGTCTTTTGATTAATATAATCTTAAGCCATTACCCTGTTTTGATATGCAGTATTGGTAATGTCAGTTAGTTATAATCTTATGATCATGGTAAGCCGACTCTTGATGAGACCTCTTATCCTTTAAGTTTAAGTATATTTTAGAATTACACTCTAAAAATGAAAGTTGATTAAGTGGGGAGAATCATTGGCTCCCTAAGAGTTTCTGGATGACAATTGTAGAGTTTTAAAGATGCCTTTCTGGAGAGGGACTTTGCTTTGTTATAGATACTTTTCTGGACTGATGTAAAGGAGAAGTTTCTTTCTTAAAGCTAAGTTTCATAAAAAATCAGATAATTGAGGCAGAAAACAGGAAGTTTAAGAGCAATAGAACTTAACTATATATTTCATATGTGAAGATTACTTTCATAACAATCTTTACTTACACAAGTGAAAAGTCAAAATAAAAAGAGACTATCCTTTGTAAAACCAAAAGTCTTTTCAGTTGGTATTATTCCTTCTAAAAGAAAATTTTAACTAAAGGCAATAATATATAGTGAACAAAAGAGATCATCTTCTATGGAAAGTATTTCTTTAGAACCTATCCATTAACAAGTAGAGATTCTCTCTTACCTGATAAATCTTGTAGCAGAAAAGTCAATGGGCCTATTTGTTCCACAATCTGAAATGGGCCAAGCCATATTTGTTGGAACTTGGTATGCTCACCTTTCTCTTCGTGGGCGTTATCCCATTTTAATGCTAGGTCTCCAAGTTGAAAATACTTTGAAGTTACAAAATTTGAATCAAAGGAGGCTTTGACTAACAACTGATGATGTGCATGCGTGGTTCTAGCTATTTCCCTTTCCTCTTCAAGCTTAAGAATTTGTAATTGTCTAACCTTCATAGATGAGGAAGGAGTTTCTCCAATGAATTGAACTAAGGCTAAGGAGGGAATAACTACGTTTGTTGGTAAGACTTCTTCTTTCCCATAGACCAAATTAAAAGAAGAAATGCCAATAGAGGCTTTCCGAGTTATTCGATCTGCCCACTGAGCAAACACTAAAGACTTATGCTAGTTCTTTTGGCCTTGGTCAACAATTCGTTTAATAATCCTGATGAGATTTTTGTTTGTGGATTCGGCTAACCCATTTCCTTGCGGGTAGTAATTCACAGAATACTTAAGTTTAAAGCCTCTTTTAAGAGAAAATTTTGTCATTACATTGCCTGAAAAATAAGATGCATTATCAAACATCAAAGGAGATGGTAAGCCAAACCTAGTGATGATAAATTGATCTATAAATTCAATAATATTTTATGAATTGGCTAACTTGAGTGGAATTTCTTCTACCCATTTGGTGAAATAATTAGTGGATGTAAGGATATACCTACGCTATTTAGAAGAATGAGGAACGATCTCACCTATTACATCCCATCCCCATTGTTCAAATGGTTGGTCGATGTTGACTAGCTATAATGGTAGCACAGGTTTTCTCTGTCTTCCAGCAGTTGTTTGACAAATCTTACATTTCCTTACATAAATGTGTGCATCTTTGAATAGAGTTGGCCAGTAATAGCCAACATGCAGGATTTTACGTGCTATAATATCACCTCCAAAGTGACCACCAACTAGTCCATCATGAAGTTCCTGCAACACCTCTTTGCCTCAGATCTTTCAAGGCATCTAAGTAAAATAGAATCATAATTTATTCTAAACAACACATCCTTGACAATTTGATATTGCCTAGCTTTTAATCTCAAGGCTCTTTTCTTTGTGTAATTTAATTGGGTTGGTGCGTATCCATTTTTTAAGTAAAATATGATATCAACATACCTTGATTCCGTGTCGTTAAGGCTTACCTCATAGATTTGTACATCGTCACCTGAATGCTGCAATTCTGATAGATTCGATGCTCCTGCCAACATCCTGCAAAAACCTTGACCTTTTACAATTTTCGCTGGTTTAATTTCTATGTCATATTCTTGCAGGGTTGTCACCCAATTTGCTCTCTTTTCTCCTACGTCCCTTTGTATTAAAATATTTCTCACTGTTGAGAATGGTACTATTACTTTAGTGTGGGTTTTGAGGAGAAAAGGTCTGAAGTGTTTTATAGATTTGAAAACAACAAAAGCTTGTTTTTCAACATCTGAGTAATTTAATTCAGCTCCTTGCAAATTGGAGCTAAAGAAAGAGATTGGGGCTTCAGATTTTTCTTGATTTACTTGTGTCAATATGGCTGCATATGATTTCTCGGAAGCAAAAGTATATAGAATGAAATGATTGGAAAAATTCGGCGTTGCTAAAGATGGGGCATTTATAATTTCTTGTTTTATCAAGCTAAAAGCTTCATGTTCCGAATGTCCCCATTTAAACAGAGAATTTTTCTTTATCATGGATTGAAGAGGTAAAAAAATTCTTGAGAAGTTAGGGACAAATATTTTAACAAAATTTATTTGACCCAGGAAAGATTGCATTGATTTTTTGTTATGGGGTAAAGGTATTTGAGAAATTTCTCTAATTCTGTTAGGGTCAATATGAATTCCTACTTTGGAAACAATGAATCCAAGGAGCTTTCCTTCACTTAATGTGAAAAAATACTTCTCAAGGTTAAGAGAAATTCCATACCTTTGGAAACGTTCAAAGATCTGTTTTAAATCTCTTAGATGATTATTGTGTTTTTTGGAGTATACCATTATATCATCTAAGTAGATCACTATTGATTTGTTTACTAAACCTTTGAAGGCTATATCCATAGCTCTCTGGAAAGTGGCACCAGAATTAATCAGTCCAAATGGCATCTTTTGATAACTGTAAGTGCCCCATTTTGTCCTGAACGTAGTTTTCAACTGGTCATATGGATGTACTAAGATTTGATTATAACCTGAGAATCCGTCCAGGAAAGACATTAGCTCTGAGCTTGCTACTGATTGCAAAATCTGTTCCATAGGGGGTAATGGGAAATCGTCCTTTTGGCAAGCTTTATTGAGGTTGTGGAAATCTATACATATCCAAATATTGTAATTTTTTTTTGTGACTAGGACAAGATTGGAAACCCACTGGGAATGTCTAACAGGAAAAATAATTTTGGCTTTTAGCAGTTTATTCAACTCAGATTTAATTTGACTTTCCAAATTAGGATGGATCTTCCTCAATTTCCGTTGAATAGGTATTTCATCAGATATCATGGGAATAGTATGTTGAATAATAGAGGTGTCGTATGTCTTGAGATCTTCATAGTTCCATGTAAAGACATTCTTGTATCTTTTCAACAAACCTATAAAAGTTTCTTTTTTTGTCTGACGTAAGACCGAGACGTAAGTTAATATTTTGAGGTTTTAAATCAGACCCAAGATTGATCAATTCAAATCTCAGAGTTGAACTTTGAAGTTTTGAATTGGTGGGTCATTTAAATCTGTCTTTAAGGTCACATAAATCTTCCAACTTAACTACACATTGTGGTATAGCATTAATGACTATTTCTTGTGTAAGTTGGTTATCATGCTGGTGCTCATCAGCTATCTGGTCATCGTAAGAGCCTTCTGAGGTCAAGAAGCTTATGATATCTAGATCATTATTAAAGACTCTCTAGTTGGTGATATTGTGAGGAATAGAAGGACTAAAAATTAATTCAATGGAAAATCGATCTGGGCTGTAATCTTTTGGTGGGATAAGCTTGGAAGCGACATTGGCTAGAAGATCGACACTGGCATTTTGGAGTCTTGGAATAGGGGAAATATTAAATGTTGTAAAGTGGAGAGTCAGGTCTTGGACTAATGACTGATAATGTTTCAAATGTCTTGAAAAACAGTGTATAGTATTTCTCACCTGTTTTATGACAATCTCTGAATCTCCGAATACTTGGAGGTATTTAACGTTAAGTCCAATTGCTTTATACAAACCTTGAACTAGTGCCTCATATTCAGTGGTGTTGTTTGTGCAATCGAATTCAAGTCTGCATGCTAACATAGTTTTTTCCCCCTCTGGGCTGACTAAGATGCAACCTGCTCCTGCTCCATCATTGGATTTAGATCCATCAAAAAATAATTTCCAAAATAAATATCTAACTACAGGTTTATCTACAAAATTTACACATTTAGAAGTGTATGTTTGAGAAAAAATTTTAACTTGAGAGACAACAGAGTTTTCTAAGAAAGGTGAAGTGTGAGCAATGAAATTCCCTAGAAATGATTCTACATAATAATTTCCGATGATATTGTTGCTATACGTGACTTGTTCATTTTCTCCTTCTAATTCTGTCACTATGAACTTTTTATTTTTCTCGCAATCAACCCCTATTTGATTAGGTTTGCCATTATAGGGAAGCCACATGTGAGACCAGTCAATTGAAAAATAACCATGAAGTTTTTCTTACCATTCTCTACTAAGGATTAAGCCATAAAACTCAGGAATGTCAGCTACAAGTATGTCAATGACTTGGAAAATTTTAGGGTTTGATGAAAGTCTGATGCTTACTTGGTTAAGTTCCCCAACAACTTCAACTTGACAGTGATCTAACTGAACTATTTGTACACCAGATTTCTGAGGCTTAACATTCAACTTTGCACAAACTGTTCTGGGTAAGATGTTAGATGAATCTCTAGAATCAACTAGATAGTTGTGTAAGTTTTTGTTAAAGACTTCAAAACTAAGGAGAAATGGTGGAGTGTGGGATTTTGGTCTTCCCCCAATTAAACCTATATCAGTTGGATCAATCTTGTTCAATGAAGCATTAGGGGGTATTCCCATTTCTTGGGTAGCTTGTGAGATCACGACAGCAGGAAGCGGTGCAGTAGGTACTTCTTTAAGTTCTTTAAGAAGTAACTTTTGCTGATGTTTCAATTTACTAAGCTCATGAAATGTGATGTTTGCCCTAGTCTTCTTCATATCATCAATAATATTATATTCCATTTCATCAGAAACTATCAAAGTTTTAGATGAAGGAGAAGGATCCAATTGAGAAGGTGTAGTTTGAGTGGATTTTGGTACATATTTCTTACCTGTTTCTTTGTACCTAGGGGGCGGCATTGAAGCCCTCTGTTTTGGATCTTTCTGTGACAATTCAATAGGATTTTTACTTCGGGTAGCAACACGTAATGATTCCTGAGTTTCTTCATTGGGAAGTATAAAATCCGTCATTCCTTGTAACTTTGCTAATTCTTCATCGTCTGTTTGTTCTTTATTTGTTGAAACTTCGTCCTTCTCTCCATTTGATTCAACATTTGATATGGAATTTGGGGGTTAGGATTAGCAGAGGAATTCCTTTTAAATGTTCTAAAAGGTTTTTTAGAGGAAGTCTCTGCTACGTGTTTTTTAATATCAACCATGTCATTAGACATGGTCTTGAGGACTTTCTATAACCATTCAAGATCAAAAGGATATTTTGGTAGTTTCTTCTTAGAGTCAGCTCTAAAGGTTACTTTCTTAGATTTCTATTCTTCTAATGCGTTTTTCTTTCCATAGCTAGAATGGGTTTTCCACAACTATTGCCTCTTTCATATTTTCTGCCAAAGCTGGTTTGGCATCTCTATCAATGAAGATAGCTGTGTTTGATGGTAGAGCAGAGATGTACCACTCATTTTGGACCTCATCGCTAGGCTTAGATTCCGTTGGTATCTTATTCAATAATTTATTGAAGCGAGAGTTGAAGTCCTTAATGGGTTCTTTCGGTTCGGCTTTCAAGTTGGAGAGATCATTGATTAGGGTAGTTGTAGATCTATCATCTCCAAATTTAGTTAAAAATTTCTCTTGAAAAGCATCCCAACTGTTAATAGAACCTAATGGTGCAGAAAGTACCATGATCCTGCTGCTTCCTGTAAAGTATATGGGAATAATCTTACAACTGTGTCTTCTTCCACTACTTCATTCAAGTTAATGGACAACATAAAATTATTTATATGTTCCTCAGCTAATAGGCCATTATCAGGATTGAATTTGGGCAACCATTTCTCTGGGTGTGCTGGTAATTGATGTAAAGGTCCAGCCATCCTAACAGCCCCTGGGTTTGTCCATGGCCTTGGAGGATTCAGTGCCATTGTTGGTATGTGGGTCGGGGAAGGTGTGGCAGTGGTTGAAGGTGATTGGGTAGAAGAAGATGTAGCTCCTGTACTTGTGTGAATCACGATTTGGAGTGGTGAGGTGGATGATTGATCTTGTGAGGATATATATGGAATGAATGAAGATGATAGTATAACCTTGCTGTGAGATTCGGATGGTGTATTATTAGCTTTCTTCCAGCTTGGCAGAGAAAATTCGAACAAAGGAATTCTGAACTTTTCAATATGTGCTCTAGTTAACCGTTGAGATGGATTGAACTGAGAGGTAACACTATCCTGGGATAACTCAGATTCTTCTTGAGATAACGAAATCCCTTGTAATTTATGAATCAAAGATTGAACTTTAGGGGCTTCAGTAAAAGAAGAATGATTTGGCTTGTTTGGGATTTCAGCAACGGGTTGTATAATTTTCTGTGCAACTTCTTGCTTAGGATCAGGGGATTTGGAAGACTTTCGAGAAGTTGGAGGTGATGGTGAGGGAGTTTTACTCTTAGAATGGTCTGTTAATTTATATTTACTTGTCATTCACAATCAGGCCCTCCTTCTAGTGCCAAAATGTTGAAGCCTCGAAAATCATTGCTTCAACATGGGGGAAAACCACCCGGTCCGGACCTTGGTTGGCAGCTCCTTTTCTGTTTGGAGTAGTGGCTCCGACTGGGGATAATGGGACCAGTTTCCCAATCTATTTAATGCTTGTGCTAATGGAGTTATATGTGATGTTTTAAATTAATCTCCAAGCTAAAATTAATCTAATATAAACTAACAATCACATGCATTTTATCCTAATTTAAACACTATCTAATTATAAATATACCTGGGATTAAATTGATGTATGCGATCTACAATAATATCTGAAAACAATTGGTAATAAAGATCATTAAATTTCGATCAGAATTGAATCCGTTTTAACAATAATCGTTTCGTATAAAAATTTAGCCGAAACGATTGTGAAAGATATATTGCATAAGGAATTATTCATATATTCAACATAAAATATAGATCATCATCATATAGAAGTGCAATAATGGCAATCAAGATTCATACTTTCATACATAAACAATTCGAAAATAAATCATTGCTTAATACATAAGTAAAAAGGATTACGAGATAAAAGTACCATTTATAATACATCCTACTCATGTGTTTGAGAAATATTGATCTATCTTCAGTCCATTCAACACCATCAAAGAGTACAAAAGTGAAATTTCAGTAGAAAATTCTAAATCAGATAAAAATAAATCATGTTCCATTAATTTCACCAGAACTTCCTCAAAGGGACAGAAGTGCATGTTTTGAAGATTGTTTCTGATAAAATTCTGGACCCCTCTCTAAATGCATGAGAGGGGTTTAAATACTTAAACTATAAAACTAAAAATAGATTATTACAAAAATAGTTGAGGAGGTTTAAATGACCTGCCTCAAATTGTGCAAAAATAAAATCAAAATGGAAATAAACAAGGTGACTAACTATCCTGCATTTGATCCTTCAGATCGAAAATATCCATCATGGGCTTGAGCTATGTTGGTTGGCCGACTTCATCTTTCAACTGTCCAGTGAATACGACATCGGTCAGTGTTGGCGCCATTTTCTCCATAGAAGTGGTTAGGCATCGCAGGGTCATCCATTGGCTGTGAGGTTTTACCAAATGTTGCCAATATGCCTCCCAGTTTAACCTGGTCGTTTGCCTTATCACTTCTGCTTTTTCTTCTGTTGCCTGTTTCCATTGTTGTTCAAGCTGTTTCGCATTAGGAAGGAAACCTGGAATGGACTCTGCCACAAGGTTGGCACTATGTAAATTTTCATTGATGTTTTCTATGACACTATTTGCTGTTGTTGCCACGTCTGTTGTTGCCTAAGTAGAGAATCCCATCTTGCAAATAGCATTTCTTTATGTGATTCTTCTAGCTTAGGTAGATCGTCTTTTCTCCCATATTCTGTATTCTACCAGGCGATGAAATCAGAGACCTTTTTAAAGATCTCATCATATTCAAGTCTCATTTCCACGACTTGACTTGTCAGTTTATCACTTGTTTCACGATAATATTTCCACTGTGAAACCTTCTAGCACAATAATTCTTTCTGGTGCACCAGTTGGGAGTTAAAACTGAGTGCTTTGTTAACAAACTGATCAATTTTTGGATCGTCTTTGTGTAGATCAATTATTGCCTATATATGTGCTTCCTTCTTGCTAAGCTGGTTTGATGTTTTATTTGGATCTGCTCAAATTCCCGTTGTAACTTGGCTAACTATCTCTGTCTATTGGTCAAATTTTTCTTGTTGTAATTGTTTCTTAAGCGACATTATTTTATCTTCTTTTTCTCTAAGAAACATTTGTACTTGTGTTGCTTTGTCCATGGTCATTGTAGCACAATCACCTGCAAACTATGAGAGTCTAGTAATGTTGGCGGATGGGTCAATGGGTGAGTCTTTCCATAGAACATCCATTGGTTCGTTTTCAGGGGTAGTAGCAACTGTAGAGTCCAATTTCCTTTTCTTTCTTTGTCTTTTCACCACGGCCTTATGATGTGGGCTATAAAACACATCTAGAGGGGGAATTTCTTCAATTCTCAAAACTATTTCAGAAGTGGGGGTAACAGGGATGTGCTCTACCTCTTGTGTATTTGCAGTCTCTTCCACTGTAATTTCCTGAGTTGTTTTATGTTGTGGAGTTTGCAACTCTGGTGCCTGTTCCTCTGTGTTGATACTTTTATTAAAATTGTCCCACTCTTCCTATAAATCAATTACCAGTGGTTTTATTAGTTGTGCGGAGGTAGTAGAGATTTCAACCTACTTGCTGACTGAAGTTTCTTCAACTATCTTCTGTGTAGATTGGATCGTATTTTTTACTAACTCCCTGCTTCTACTTTTCCCATTTTTCAATGACTGTTGTGATTCCCTGGTAGATTTCTCTTGAGATTCCGCTCCAGAATCAGTCTTAGAATTTTCTTTGGAGTCACCATCTATAGTCACACTGGGAGTAGGCTCCTTTATTGGTTCAATCAATAATTGGTCTAATGGGACCTTTGCTAACCTCCTTTCTCTATAACTGTAAAAAATTTCGAGATCTTCATGGTCAAAAAGTAGTTGTGCCATATGCTTCACCTTTGTGAAGGTGTTTTTCTATATAAAGAGGTCATCAAAGGCATCTTCCTCATTACTGAATACTTTATTTTCACTAGAGTGGTGAAATTTTCGACAATGCCGAACGGGTCATATTGCCTTCAATGGAATATAGGTAATCACAGAGATAACATGTTCTCTACTTCTCTGAATGCTTGCCCTAGGTCATGTGAAAATGCTCCACACTCAATAGGGAATGTGGGCCAGAGGGCCTTTTTTTATTCCTTTAATGTCTTGCTCATTCCTCCCTCACTAGCTGTTTGATAGGCTATCTCTCTAGCCATCAATTTGTCTGGAACATAGTATGGGAAGACATGGGGGGAGGTGATGCTACCAAAAACCCTGATATATGTAAATTTTTCCTCCCCAAACCATCTGGCCACTGGGAGGATGTCTACTTCATCTTCTTGGGAAAACCTGGGGGTATCTCGATTATAAAGGCGCTTGTGAATAGGGAGCATAACTCCATGACAAATCTTAAAAAAACGTAGTTGAAAATTGGATTCCCACTTGTCCTTGTGGTATATGTGAATGGGAAGTGGATTTCGAATAGTCCATTTCCATCCCATGATAGGGAATTTCGAACTAAAACAAATTGCATCCATTACATAGGCACTCATAAAAAATGGAGGGTAAACCCTCGAAGCAACACTTCTTTTCCTTCTATACTCGATAATTGTTTTTGCTAAATTGTCAGACAAAATTTGTGCCCAATTCATTACAGTTGTATTAACAGCTGCATCTATTAACGACAACCACTCTGGGGAGAACTTAGTACTATCAGGTCTGCCAAATAGTCTACATAACATGGTTGCTACAAAACTATGACAGGGACAAATAGACGAAGTAGCGTACATACCGTTTTTGTCTTTCTTAATTTTTTCCTCATTATTTGACCAGGCTCGGGTGCAGTTTGCCGGGACATCGTTCTCTTTGACAAACTTCTCCACAAACTGCCTGTTGTAGATGACTTATGGCTCTGGTAGGTGGTACATAAGCTATAGGTTGTCTAGGGTAAAAGATCCCATAACCTCTTGGCTTCTTGTCTTGAATTCTCTGTCTGAGATGTCGGCTTCATCAATAACCCATTTAACCATGTCGGTATAAGGGATTATCTTCGGGCACGTGGCTATGCGGTGCAAAAATGAGCATGTCGTCTCTAACATGGAAGCGTCTGAGGAATCACATCCGTCAACTGTAATTTTTGTTTCCATAATCCTTGGTTTCTCCTCCTCTAGTATATTATACATAGCCTCCCATGTAGAGGTTCCTCCCTCTCTGTTGCATGTAGTATCCGTAAACAAAGGAGTCATTTTTGACTTCTCAGAGGTGATTGCCTTGCCTTTCTTCACCATTGTTCTCAATGCTTTGCTCTGCGGATTTTTCCTGAAAGTGAAGAACAACAACTATCAGATACACAAAGATGAACGTAAAATGAAATAATGCAGATAAATTGTAAAGGTGATAAAAGGAGTTTTATTTGAATGCACGTAAGAAGATATCATATCACGCTAAATGGATAAAAGTAGTTATCTCTTACTAAATGCCCACTAATGATTCGTTATCCCTTAGCTTTAATGTTGATAAATGTTTGCATCATAAAACGAGAAGAAAGCTTCTAGGGTGACGAACCATTGAACTGCAATGATAGTGATTGTGTAATTTGCGAAGCAATATCGCAATATGCCTTTTTTGTCTTTTTTATCTCCTGCTGTGTTTCTTCGAGATGCAAGATGCGAGCCACTCATTAGTTATTTCAAAATGTATCTACTTGCCAGCTTTATCCTATGTAAAAGACCCTTTTTTACTTAATGGCGGACCTAAAACATTTGCTTATGATATATTAAAGAGTGGGTCCAGGTCCTGTTCGCATTTCGCAATATCAGCTGGTGGTAAATATACGGTGTTCATTCGAATGCCCGAAATGCGTTGCGATAAAGGTTACAATGTCATCGCAATTTCGCAATAACTTTTTTAAAGCGGGTCCTTTATGAGTGGTGATATGTGATGCGAGTCTTAAGCCTAAAAAGTTTAAGGACTTAGTTTATGTCCGATTTTATGATAGTTTCGAGCATAGAGTCCTTACTTAATCATTTTATTTGATTTTGGAGGGTTAGAAAGGTCTTTTGGTGGGTTTCATCATGCTATATGTGAGAAGGTAAGTTTTTTAGTAGTTTTCTAAAAAGGGGGGTTTTGATTGTTATCTTTGCTTTATTCCAAAAAATAAAATAAATTCCTAAATGCTAAGTTTTGTCTTTTAGACAGATTTTTTGAAGGGCCCCCATTTATTAACGTAATATTAACTACTATCATTAATAAATGAGGGGTTTGTTGAATACGACAACAGGACCTTATACAGAACTACTATTTGTTTTCCCCTCCATCATTACAAGTTAATACCATTTCCAGGCTGACCTAGAAGCCAAGCATTTAGTTTATTCTAACTCTTTCCTAGTTCCTTCAATTTTTCTCACTGGTTTTCCCCTCTACTGGGGATTGTCTTTCACCATGGCTATCTTTCCTTAGAGTTGTATGCCTCATAAACATATGCACTCTTATTGAGGTTCTGGAAGTCGAGGCCCTCAAGGTAGACCTCAATCTAAAATACAAGATCAGACAATTGTAGATATTTTCCATTCCTCCACTCCTCCAAAAATCTAAGAGGAAATTCATCAATTAGAAGCCTTAATCATTGATTATCGCCAAACGAAATTTTTCTCTAAAATCCAAACTGAAGTAGGTAGTTAGGTTCCAAATACTAGCCATACCATGGGAATATGGAGCCAATATATCAATTCCATCACCCTCCAATGGAAAAGGAAGCCGCTCCTGGGCAGAGTCTTCAAAGAAAAGTACAAGGACTAGAATGGAATTATAGCATGCATTAATGAAATCAAACGAGTCCAACGCCACTAGAAATCTTGATAAGTTAGCCTTGATGCTCGCTTGGCTCATATAGAAGGTCATCTACAATGTGACCTCAAACCTCCAACTCTAGCAGGCACAAGTGCCCAGGATTCGACCCCAGTCGCATCCTCTAATAATTGATGGTAGCCTAGTCTTTTGGCTTATATTTTTTTACATTTAGTAAATTAGTTTGTTTTAGCATATGTATAACCCACTATAACTAGCATTCAATATTTTGTAAATCTGTCCCACTGCATTTTAGAAACTTGATGCAAGCTAATTACATTTTTGGATGGTTTTGGATGAAACAATAGACCTCACTGTTAAGCAGGTCTAGTTTCCCTTGTGGTAGACCACGACAATGTTCAAATCTAACATGAGTATGGAAGATATTTTTAGGCAATAAAAAATTTAACCAACAAAATAATAATAATAATAATTTGAAGTTTGAAATGGATTATTTAATCAAAAAATTTACAATGTTCTTTTTAAATATTAATGAATAATTTTTTTAATTAAAAAAAATTACAATAAAACTAGTTTGGTATTCATAACCATTATATAAGGATGTCATGACATAGGGTCCATTTCAACAACTACAACCTCCAATTAAATAGTAAACAAGGATTAAGCAAATAACACACTCATAGTAACCATAATACATGAACTTTCCTCCAAATATTACGTAATTACATGTTTTTTTTTTTTTTTGTAAATCAACATTTTTCTATTAAGTCAAGAAAATTATACATCGTGAGGAGTCCACCAAACAAAAAGACAAGGCCTCACTCCCACTGGATTTGTTGGCCATTAGATACATACAAAAATAAAAATGAGAGTAACTGGACAAAACTATCTAGCTTCATATCAAGAGCCCATAAGGCACAAAATTGGTCAAAAATCAGAAGATAACCAACTTGCCTCATTACATATTTTTTTCATTGGGTCATGAGTAGCATTACCTCGATCATTTGGGCGATGAAAGGCATCATGGATATGGGATTCCATGTGTGCCAGTCAACCTTCGAAACCATCCTTACGCTCTTGCAACCTTTTCTAGTTTCTTCACAGAGATGCTTGACGGTCTAGAATACGCCCCTGAATATGCAACATAACTAGAAAAAAACTGACCATTTCATCATGATATCTCTAACGAGCTTGGGCAAGCTGATCCACTAAAAATTGAATAAGACAAATTCGCACTTCAATAGAGTTGAAAGGAAGTGATAGATCCACTCTCCCATGAGAGTCTCTTCGTGGAATTTTGGGCTCACTTTCCTCCTCCTATCCTCCCAACCATTTGTTTTCTCTACTCTAATGACCAACCCCTCGGTGGGGTGGGTTGCATTGTGTGAGCATCCCTAGTTTACAATTAACACAACTAGGGGAGAAAGTAGAAGACCCTCCCCAGAATACACACACAGTAATTCTCCACTGACCCCACCTGAAAAAATACATGAGTTAAGTGTGCTAGCTCTGGACTGAGTAGTGTATATGGAGTGCAACTGACTCCGTTCCCCTGTCTCAGACAATGTCATGGCCATAATTAATCATATTAACACAACAAAGACAGTTTCAGCATGGCTCACACTGAAATTCTTCCCAGACCTCTAGAAAACATCCAAATTATTTCATATGGGACCAACAAAGCCAACCACCACCCCTCTCCAACATAGACTGAAAGCATATCCCAGGATGCACTCTAGGAAGAATCAAGGTGGATCACATAATTTTACTGACACCCCAATTGTCCAACTCCAACACTAAAGAAGAACATTGATTACCTATGAGGTAGCCATTAGGATCCCGACGACCTCCAAAAATGTCAACCAGACTAAAGTCCATAACAACGGAATTCGATGAGGGAAGTTGATATATTAGAGAGCTCTTGTTGTTTCAAATCCCCGAATGGAAAGCATGCCAGGATCCAAAACTATGGGCATTGTTTCAACCAATTTCCAACCACGACCCTTGGCTAACCTTCTACGGGAAATTTGAGCCTCCCATTCGCCAAAGAGCTAGCTTGTGGCTTTGAGGAGACTCACAGAGTTTGGGCCAGTTATCCCTGCAACGAACTAGATTTCATTTCCTTGCAGGCATAAGCTACCATCCAGATCACAATTTGCTTAGATAAACAACAATAGCCTCGAGAATGTTCCCTAGGCATCATCCCAATTAATCCAGAATGGATTTTGTAAGTCAAGTCAGAATCTTACCATATGTTGACGACTAAGATGGTCCTAGGTTGCAAAGTTGTTCTCGACTTGTGCAGAGTTTGATTGTCTCAATTGATTGCGAAAATTAGTGCCAGGATGAAGGGTTCGATGCATTGATTTCGGTGATGTCTCCGAATTTCTGTTTGGCCTCCCAGTGATGGAAAAACCATCCATCGAAGTTGAGGTGTCGAAGAAGGCCTTGCTAGCCATGTGATGTTTCTGCAAATCGACATGTGGTATCCAGTCAAACTCTCATTTAGTGTACATCTCCATTTGATGGTGAGATATTTTGAGGTTTGAAAGGTATTAGTTTTGATTAAAATTTCACAGTCGGAGCATTTTATCTACCTAAGGTGTTAACAAACGATACCTATGGTGGAAAACTGCCTATTGTTAATACTATGATGGTAGAAATGGTACTAAACCTAAGCACAAACAAAAATTAGTGGTTTGTTCATAAACCATGTTACAAGTTTGAAGTCAGAATTTAATGTTAAAGAACATTACGAAAGGCGCATTACAATAATGTGAAAGGTCACATTAAAGTGGCACATTCAACTATGTTCCATAGTTATAAAAACTATATGTAATGCTATGTTAATGCAACTCCACATCATGGTCAACAAATATGGCGGAGTCCACATGGAACAAGTGAAAATGAAGCCTTTGGAGGATGGCACAGTGGCACAACAGTGCATGGGCTATGTGACAGGTCCAGCATAGTGAAGTTAGTATGCAAGGGACGTGGCTACAACAACAAATAGTGTGGAGTCCACAGAAGGCGCATAGGAGATCACCAATGCACAAAGGTAGTCCAAACAAATGCAGAATAGGTGGCATCCAACTGTGTGGCAAAGATCCAAGGTCCTAGTCAGCATGAAACTGTCAGAGGTTAAGTGCATGGATGGCATAGTTGATGGAATAAGTGTGCCATGAGGCAGGTTTGTGTCAGCTAGATATAGTGCAATGGAGTTTTGGATCATGTGGCATGCCAGTGCAGGAATGGAACGAGTTATGTGGCATCAGAAGCGGCATGGTGGCATGGAAAAGCTACGCATTACTGCCACAATGCCACGCAATGAAACCAACAACACAGAGGTGGCCTTGTCAACAGAAAAAATCACAACTACTGTAGGTTTGTGGCATAGTGCCATGGGTCGATGAAGCCAAGGTGGCACGACGACATGCGCAGAACTCCGAAATTGGTTAGCACAGTAGTGTCGGTTCCAACTATAAGCCATGAATAGAAGGTGTTTGAGGAGATCATAGAGCTTGGATGAAATTCGAGTTGGCAGTACATTCAAATAGTGTGGAGTCAATGCAATGAGGCTACGTGTAGTAACCAACATCCTTTCACTAGTGCGGAGTTTGAAAACAAAGCTATATTAAAGGTTGCAATATTTATGGATAACGCTAGTGATATTTTGAGGTTTAATATAGTTTAATGAACTATATTTAAATATATATCAAATGCACCATTGAACCAACAAAGGTTTGTTAAAACAAATGCGCCAAAGTTAGAAGTTGTTATGCGCTATATTGATATATGGATAAAGTTGTTAAAACTAAATTCATAATGTATCAGCACCGAGATTTCTAATTGGACCACAAATAATTTGTTAAAACAACATTCCAAATTTAGTTTGGGATTTTAGTATAAAAGGAGGTGGAAGTCCATCCTTTATACAGGAAAAAAATTCTGAAGAAAGCAGAGTTTCTTTGAAGTCAGGCTTTCGAAATCTTGGAAAGGAGAAGAAGAAGAGTGGCAGTCCGGAGCCCATCAAGTCTTTTTCTATTGTAGAAGCGAAACCTTACAAGAAGGAGGCAAGCAAATCCAAGGCAGAGGTTGCGCTTCAAGCGACAGTTCAGTGAAAGAAGCTTCAGGGTTAGAGTTCCAAAATTTTTCTGCAAAGGCTCTTTTAAGCATTTCCTGACCATCCTTGGGCCTATTCATGAATGGAGACAGGCACTAGAAAGCTGTTACCAACGTCTTTCTTTCTACAGTGTCCAGCAGTGCTTGCGAGCATAGATTAGCTGGAAAAATCACATGTAAAGAAACTCTTGAAGCACTTCTAATATAACGGTCGCTCATTTTGAAGCGGACCCACAGACATCACTGGTTGAAATCCCTGTGGGTGCTTACCTCTAAAAAAAAAAATTACAATGTCTTTTGAATATCAATAAGCTATTAATCGAGATTTGATTTAAAGAATTCCTCCCAGTTATAATTACATTATTTTTCTCATGTATAAATTATCAGATAAATAATAATGAGATTACAGATGCTCTTCCATATCTAAAAAAAATAAAAAATTATTTAAATTATAGTGTAACTCTTTATAAATATTTTTTTCCAAATACCATTAACTGGATTTCTTCTTTCACTTCAAGGAAGGAAACATAGCCTTCAAAGGGCGAAGAATATAGTAGCTCGGTTGCTAATAAAATAGATTTTACAGCCTTGTCTTCGGTAATTAATTTAGTATCATCAACGAACAGCGAGAGGCTTCAGAGGAAGTGAAGATAAAGGAAACTACAAGGAATGCATCATAGGCATACTCTAAAAAAATCAAGATTTGAAAACCTAAAACTTATATATCGTAGAAAAGAATTTTTCTAGAAAAGTTAGGAAATTTGTTAAGTGTGAAGCCAAATTCATGCAGGATTCTAGATCCTTCTACATCGCCATTAGTTTCTAGGTCTCCATTTAAATCACATTTAGGATTCTAGATCCTTCTACACTGCCATTAGCTTCTAGATATCCATCTAAGTCACATGCAGGATTCTACATCGTTCTTCAGCCTATATAAATTTGTAATTTCTCTAGCCAAGGAATACAAGCCAAGGTCCAGGTCTGTTTCGTAATGCTAAGTGATTTCTGTTCTCCAGTGATTGTTTTATCTATGTTTCCAATTGAGTAATCTTGTTGTTTCTTCGTTTGTCTGTCTTTGAAATTGTTCTTTTCTATTGCCGTATAAGTCTCTGAGTATAAATCTGTTGTGTGTGATGTATGCTCTGAACTATCAACTGGTATCAGAGCTTGGTTTGAATATCCACTGTGCAAGCCGCTTAGTGCCATCGCCTTACTATGGCAGCATTCATTAAAATGTTGGTTGTTACCTCTGGAGCTGTTGAAGGATCTGTCTAGGAAATCAGAAATCGCTACAAAGAAGAGAGTCCAGGAAAACGATATGTTCAGGAAATAGTTGAGGAACATTAATACAGTTGTTGCAAGAAATAAAAAGGCCATGGGCAGAAGGTGAAACGTGCCATGAAACCTAAAATGTGGGGTGCGTAAGTGCTTTACGTGGAGTTTGTAATTTTTTTCATCAAGCTTGCATGTATACAAACCAACATATGTATGTGTGAAATGTGAAAAGGTTAAAACATTATATATGTTTTTTATATTTATATAATTATATGTTGGAATTTTGAAAAGTATATTTTAAAAAGGAGTAGGAATTTTGAAAAGGGTATTTTAAAAGGAGGAAGGTCATTATTACTAAATTTTAAAGAGTAATAATTAAAGTTTTATTTTTAAGTGGAGTTTTTGTTTTTGGGCATCAATATATTGAAAATGGAGACAACAGTTACATATATGGAGAAGTTGAGCAGGGCTAATTTTTCCCTATGGAAATCACAGATGGAGGATATACTGATTTTGAAGGATCAGTATTTGCCGATTGAGGGCACAACAAAGAAACCCTCATCAATGACAAATGAAGAATGGAATAAGCAAGATAAAAAGGCGATTGCAACAATCCACCAATATCTAGCAAAGAATGTGTATTTCAATGTGTCTGAAGAAAAGACAGTTGAAGGATTATGGAAGAAGCTCAATGATCTATATGAGAAGAACACATCATCAAACAAAGTTTTCTTGATGAAGAAGCTTTATAATCTCAAAGTGAAGGATGGTGCTTTAGTTGTTAAGCACTTGAATGCATTTAATATTATTACTAATCAGCTTGCCTCTGTTAAAATCATTTTAGATGATGAAATTAGAGCTATTTTGCTAATGTGTTCCATGCCACACAACTGGGAAAATTTAATTATAGCTATGAGAACTTCAACAACTGCAGGGACGTTGAAGTTTGATGATGTTAGCAATAGTTTAATGAATGAGGAATTGCGACGCAAGTCAGTTACGGAAAACCAGGGAAGAGAAGCTCTAGCTTTAGCTCATCGTTGTAGGAGAATGGATCGAGGTCAGCAAGGGTGATCAAGATCGAGAGGCCAATCAAAACTAAGGAGAGGCAGGATCATCTACTTTCATTATGGCAAACCCAGTCACATGAAGAAAGAATGTCTATTCTTGAAGAAAGGACAAAAGGATAAGAGACCATCTAGTACAAATCACAAGTCATCTAGCACAAATGAATGTGAGACTACTGTTGTAGCCACAGATGGTGATGTGTTGTTTACTGTTTCAGTAGAGGATTCATGTGTATATACATCTAGCAGTAGCTTTGATTGGATCCTTGACTCTGGGGCATCTCACCATGTAACCCCATGCAAAGATAGTTTTGTTTCATATAATCCTGGTGATTATGGTAGAGTACATTTGGGGAATAATCATTTTCGCAGTATTGTTGGAGTGGGAGATGTCCAGATCAAGATGATAGATGGACAAGATATATTGTTGAAGTAGGTCAGGCATGCACCAGAAATGTGCATGAGTTTATCTCTATGGGACGATTGGATGATGAAGGCTATTCCACAAGCTTTGGAAAAGGAGGCTGGAAAATTTGCAAAGGAGCATTGGTCGTGGCCAAAAGACCCAAGACATGAACATTATACACATTGAAGGCACTGATAGAAAAATCAGATTTGGCTGTTGTCACAAAAAAAGAAATTCAGCAGATCTGTGGCATAAGAGTTTGGGTCACATGAGCGAGAAGAATTTCTGGGCTGAAGCAGTCAGGACCACTTGCTACCTCATAAATAGATCTCCAAATACAACCTTGTATGGCAGTATCCCTGAAGAAGTTTGGACTGGTAAGAATTTGAATTATTCTCACTTGAAAATCTTTGGATGTGAAGCATTTGTACATATTCCCAAAGAAAATAGAACTAAGCTAGATGATAAATCTGTGAAGTACATTTTTTTGGAATATGCGGATGAAGATTTTAGTTATCGTCTATGGGATCCAGTCAAACATAAAATTATTAGAAGCATGGATGTTATTTTTAATGAGTCAGAAATGTTCAAGAGGACTGTAGGTGACGTGGACGTCGAGAAGGTTATTGATAGGTTTGAAGAGCAGCATGAAAACATACCACCAATAAAATAAAATGAACAGAAAATTCAGGAGCATGAAGAACAACAAGTGGAAAATGATTAACAACAAGAAGAAGGAATCTTGCAGGAACCTTTATAGGAGATTCAACCTGATAATGCACCACCACAGTTGGTTCGCAGATCTTCTAGGCCTCATAAGCCTTCGCAAAGGTATCCTCCTTCAAACTGTATTTTGTTGACTGATGAAGGTGAGCCTAATTATTTTCAAGAAGCTTGTAAAGTTGAGCACAGTGAAGAATGGAAGAAGAAATGAACTCTTTGCTGGAAAATAAAACTTGGGAGTTGGTAAACCTCCCAAAAGGTAGAAAGGCTCTACAAAACAAATGGGTTTACATGATTAAGCATGAAGGTGACAAAAAGAAGGAGAGGTATAAAGCAAGGCTGGTGGTGAAAAGTTTTGCCCAAAAAGAAGGTATTGACTTCACTGAAATTTTCTCACCTGTTGTTAAAATGTCATCCATTAGAGTTATTCTTGGTCTAGTTGCTGCTTTAGACCTAGAATGTGAACAGTTAGATGTAAAAATTGCATTCTTTCATGGTGAATTGGAGGAAGAAATTTATATGGAGAAGCCAGAAGGCTTCATAGAAAAAGGAAAAGAAGATCTTGTTTGCAGGTTGAAGAAGAGTCTCTATGGGTTGAAACAGGCACCTAGACAATGGTACAATAAATTTGATTCATTCATGTTGCAACATGGTTTTCAGAGGTTGGAAGCTGACCATTGTGTCTATATCAAGAGGTATGATCAAGGAAAGTATATCATATTATTGTTATATGTGGATGACATGTTGATTGTTGGGCATGTAAAGAATAAGATCAATAGGTTGAAGAAAGATTTGGGTAGCAAATTTGCAATGAAGGATTTGGGACCAGCACAACAGATGTTGGGCATGCGGATTATGCGTGACATGCAAAATAAAAGGTTGTGGTTGTCACAAGAAAAATATATCAAGAAGGTGCTTGACAGGTTTAATATGAAGGATGCCAAGCCAGTTGGTACACCCCTTGCAGCCCACTTCCTGAATTATGTCCTAGTGATGACAAGGAGAAAGAAGAGATGAGAAAGATTCCTTATGCTTCAGCAGTTGGCAACTTGATGTATGCCATGGTATGCACACGACCAGACATTGCATATTCAGTGGAAGTAGTGAGTAAGTTCCTTGCCAATCCAGGTAAACAACATTGGCAAGCAGTAAAATGGATTTTGAGGTATCTCAAGGGTACTAATCATTATTGTTTATGTTTTTGTCATGATGAGACAGTGCTTGAAGGATTTATAGATGCGGATATGGTTGAAGATATGGACACCAGAAAGTCCACTACAGGTTATTTGTATACATTTGCAGGTGCAGCAGTATCTTGGGTGTCAAGGCTACAAAGAATATTAGCCCTCTCTACAATAGAAGCAGAGTACATAGCTGCAACAAAAGCTTGTAAAGAGATGTTGTGGATGCAGCAATTCCTAGGAGAGATAGGAATAAAGCAGGACAAGTATGTGTTATATTGTGATAGTCAGAGTGCCATTCACTTGCTGAAAAACCTAGCATTTCATTCAAAAACCAAGCACATTGACTTAAGGTACCATTGGATTCGGCATGTGTTGAAGGAAGAAAAATTATCCTTGGAAAAGATCTATACAAATAAGAACCCTGCTGATATGCTCACTAAGATTCTACCATGAAATAAACACGAGTTATGTAGAGGCATGGTAGGACTCTGTGTGACTTGATTCATGACTCTTATTTGGCTTTAAGTGGGAGAATGTTAAGGTGAAGCCAAATTCACGCAGGATTCTAGACCCTTTTACAATGCCATTAGTTTCTAGATCTCCATTTAAATCACATGCAGGATTCTAGATCCTTCTACACCGCCATTAGCTTTTAGATCTCCATCCAAATCACATGCAAGATTCTAGATCCTTCTTTAGCCTCTATAAATTTGTAATTTCTCTGGCCAAGGAATGCAAGCCAAGGTCCAGGCCTGTTTTGTAATGCTAAGTGATTTCTGTTCTCCAGTGATTGTTTCATCTATTTCATTATTTCTGATTGAGTAATCTTGTTGTTTCTCCATTTGTCTGTCTCTGAAATTATTCTTTGTTATTGTCGTCTAAGTCTCTGAGTATAAATCTGCCCTGTGTGTGATGTATGCTATGAACTATCAAAATTAGAAAACCTAAAACTATATTGTAGAAAAGAATTTTTCTAAAAAAGTTAGGAAATTTTCTTTTATAAGATTAAATTTCGAGTTGTGTAAAAAAGTTAGAAAAAAAAATTGTTAGAAGATAAAATTATTAATTAAATCTTGAAATCTCTTAATAACAATATCTTACCTCTAAACTTTTTATCTAAATACCAAAAAATATAAATACATCCAGATGTTATTTTAATAATTATATTTTATAAAATTTAATTACAAAATTATTAATTTATTTTAATTAAAATTATAAATTCAATAAATTAAATTTCCAATTATTAAAAAAAACAAAAACAAAAACAAAAAAACAAAAAAACCCACCTAATTTACATTTTTCCAAAATTCAAGGCCATTTATAATATCACTCTAAGTGCTCACGAACGAAATTGATGAGGTTTTTTACATTAGATTTAATGTAGCTATTTTTTTTTTAAAATGGGCGGGGCTAGTTCCCTACAAAAGCATCATGGGCCCTCTTTTTTTATACATATATTACAAATACGTGTCAGAACTACGCTGACAACCGTCAAATCATTGATTAATCACCATGGACACACATGAACACCAGCATCAGGGCAAAGCAGCCCTGCAATTCGAAACGGGTTAGGCTGTGTGCAAACCATCCGCCCCGACCGTCATAACATGCACATCGCTTGCAAAATTATTTACACCATCAAATTTTAGTAATGTTGAGAATAGAATGACAATATATATGTGAGCTGTATCTCCTTGTGTCGCTATAATGTAAACACTGGAAGTTCAAGGGCCTCGCTTATGTATAAGGCCAACCATCGTTGGTTAATATATTAAAGAAGCTGGAGAGGGAGTCTAAGACTCGCTAAAGAACCAATCAAACCTTGGTTCTCCCATGACAAAAACTCAATTATTCCTGCGAAAAATAGTCTCGATTTTGCCTCTTGAGGGTTATAAGTAAAGAAGAGAGACTGAAACCCTAGTCCACAGTCAGAACAGTAGTAATGGCACCAACAAGAGCCTCCCATTCGCTGCTAAAACTTCCCTAAATTAAATCAAAGGGAAACCCTAATGCAGGGGCACTTCAATCCCATGCACAAGATCTTCAAATAAGTGTACGTAACTGATCTGAAGTTGTCCACGACATTTCAGGTGCTCTTTCCATGTCGCCATTGGTAACATATATAGTTCAGGTCGTCTTTCCATGTCTCTGCCCAGATCCATCCATTTTATTTTCATGTAAGGTTCAACAGAAATGGTGATTAAGAAGCACTACAAGTACTATTATGCTTTCAACATTCCAAAATATATAAATAGGCGGAGCGGTGGAGCCTGCAGCAGTCGGAGCTATGAACCCTCCCGAAAATAAATCCTACTGACGGTGTTGCGTCTTAGGCATAGTAACCATACAAAACCATGATTAAATATTTGAATTTTAGAAAAAACATTAATTCGCCTGTAAATAGACTATCAAATCCAATGATACTTCATTATGCTAAACTTATAAACGTGAAACATGTGGCGTTGTAGGAATGCACGGGCAAAAGATCAATCATTACTTCGTCCTGCTGAACTTTCCTAACATGTGAAACATATGTGGTATGTACGAACACATGAGCAAAAGATCACGCCGTAGTCTTTAACGCGACTTTTTGAAAGCTTTTTCGGCGATTTTTTCCGGTGAAAATCTGGCAGTAATTTATTGAAATCGAAGTTTGATAACTAGTTTCTGCACAATGAAAGCGTCCCAGGGGTTTTTCAGGGTGCTGAATCCGAATATGCAGTTAAAAAACCATTTTAACTGCAACAAATCATGATTTCATCTCAATTTCTTCCGCCGGATTCCGTCACCGGAATCTCAAAAAGTCGCATTATAGACAACTCCAAAGATCACCCAGACTAAAGTTATAAAATGTGATTTTTGTTGGCATTGTACGAACAAATGTGCTCAAGATCACTTCATTTGGTTAAAGTTATAAAATGCCAAACATGTACGGCATTGTACGAACAGAAAAGATTACTTTATTATTATACTGAAGTTATAAAATGTGAAACATGTGTGGTATTGTACGAACACATGAGTAATTTAAGAGAAAGTTGAAAGGGAATTAAGTATTTTGGCGGGAAAAAACACGTAAGCATTACGAATGAAAGATAGCGGGAAAAAAACACATGAGCATTACCAATGAAAGATAGGAAGATTTAAATATTTTATTGGAAAAAACTAATAACCAGTGAAATATCGGAAGGGTGGAATTTTATTGATATTATGAAATATTAGTCCATCTAGACAATAATTGTCTTTGCCTTGAAGTGTGTTGTTTACCTCATATTTTTTTAATATTGTAATTAATTAAAAAAAAATAGTTTTATAGGTAAACAAGAATTACTTGGTGGTACCATGGCAATGTTACTAGGTAGCTTTTGTTTATTGTGCAAGAATGACATGACCTATGCATCAAAATAATATCTTATGAAATAAAAAAAAAAAATCAAAAGTATTACTAGTTAAAAGATATCTATATATGATAGACTTGGAGTTAAGATGAATCTAGGCCGGTTTTATATGTTAATGTTATGTCTCTTTAGAGAAGAATACTTTAGGAAAAACCATGAGTTGTCAAAATCTAGACTAATTTGACCTCTCTCGATACAAAAATATGTTGTGGATTAATATTTATAATGAACTATAATTCTTTTTGGAAAAAACTAAAAAGAAAGTGATTTATTCCACATCATCTTATATCATTTTAAAGGACTCAATTCTATATCAGTCCAAAATGCATAATATTTAACAATTTATTAGAGACATGAGACAACTAGTAGAAAAAATCTCCCTTTCTTCGAGGATGCCCTCAACATAAAGAAGTATGTGCTAGGGTTTGTGTGTGATACATTTGGATTAAACATTGAAACAAACCACTAAATTGTTATAATAGTTGTCAGGCCAGGGTAACTCCAGAATGAGCGGAAGAAAAACTGATATATAATTTCATTAGAGAACTATTGATTATATACAAGAAGGAGACAGAACAGTTCATCTTCTTGATGACTGTTCACGTTCCAGTTCACCCATCCGTTGAGGATTAGGTGTCAACATTCCCCCCCTTAATCTGAAGGGATGTTGGTGAGTCCAAGCATCGTTCTGAATCTTTCAAGCTTTTCTCTTCCAAGCGCTTTGGTGAAGATGTCTGCAATTTGCTCGTTTGTGGAACAATGACGGAGATGGATTGTTTTGGCCTCAACATGATGTCGGATCAGATGATATTTAGTATTGATGTGCTTAGTACGATCATGGAACTTTGGATTCTTGGCCAACTTTATTGCAGAGGTGTTATCAATCATGAGTGGAGTTGATTGTATTTGTTTTACCTGCAAATCTTCAAGAATTTTCCTGAGCCACACAATTTCTTTCGTTGCTTCAGCTACTGCCACGTATTCTGCTTCTGTTGTGGAATCTGCTGGTACTGATTGTTTGCGTGATCTCCAGGAGACAGCTCCTGATCCAAGACTCATAGCATATCCTGAAGTAGATACCCAGTTTCTTTGTCTCCATCGAAGTCTGAATCAGAGTATCCAATCAAGTTGAAGTCGTCCACCTGTGTATATTTGATTCCAAGGTCTTGAGTTCCCTTCAAGTACCTTAGAACTCTTTTTGCAGCAAACCAATGTCCCTCACAAGGCTTTTGCATAAATCTGGAGAGGATTCCAACAGCGAATGAAATGTCTGGTCTGGTAGTAGTGAGGTAGATGAGACTTCCTACAAGCTGTCTATACTTTGTTGCATCCTCAAATTCCTTTCCTTCAATAGATGTGAGCTTCAAGTTTTGTTCCATTGGAGTAGAAAGAGGATTGCACTCTGTCATGCCAAATCTGTTTAACAAATCTCCAATGTATTTCTTTTGAGAAAGAAATATGAATTTTGGATGTTGGGTTACTTCAATGCCAAGATAGTAATGAACATAGCCCAAATCAGTCATTTCAAAACTTTTTCCTAATTCTTTCTTTATGGATGCAATATAGCTTTCATTGTTCCCTGTCATTAGAAGATCATCTACATATACCACAAGATATACAACTGTTTTGCCAACTTTCTTGACAAATAAAGTTGCATCATCAAGATCAAAATGTTTGAAGTTGAGTTTCAGAAGATGCTCAGTTAGTTTTTCATACCAGGCTCGTGGTGCTTGTTTGAGGCCATACAAGCACTTCACAAGTTTGCATACTTTGTGTTCATGTTCTTTCACAGCAAATCCTTCAGGCTGGGACATAAAAACATTCTCTTTTAGATCTCCATTCAAGAATGCAGTTTTTACATCCATTTGATGGACTTTCCAATCGTTCTGAGCAGCTAGTGCAAAGAGTGTCTAGATGGTGGCCCATTTTGCTGTGGGGGAAAAAGTTTCCTCATAATCGACCCCTTCCTTCTGTGCAAAACCTTTTGCCACAAGCCTAGCTTTGTGCTTGTCAAGTGAGCCATCAGCTTTGTACTTGTTCTTGTAGACCCACTTGCAGCCAATTGGTTTGGTTCCAAATGGAGGATCAACCAGCTTCCAAGTGTCATTCTTTATGAGGGCATCATACTCCTTCTGCATCGCTTCTTTCCATTCATCATGAGAAGCAGCTTCTATGAAGGAAGTTGGTTCAAAATTTGTAGACAAGTTCAATTCACAATCATAAGTAACATCCATATCAACAGGTGAATTAGAGTTATCTACATCACCTCCATCTTGTCGGTTTGTATTTCTGGTTCCTGTTTTTCCAATTTCATCAGGATGAACACTTTCAAGTGTCTTTGTCAGCCACTTTGGGGGACCTTTCTGAGATGGTCCAGGCTGCTCTGTTGATTGAGTTGGGACTGAATCAAGATTAAGTCTCCCAATTCTATCAATTACATCACTTAAAGCATCATCCGTTGTTTGAGTGTCATGCAGGGGAGATTGTTCTTCAGAAGAAGAAGATTCCACATGTTGATCTAGTATAGGAATCCCCCCTTCAAGATGTGGAATCTGATTATCAAACTCTTGAAATGATTTCGGTTTTGTGAATCTATCCAAGCGATCAAGTTGCCGCTCAACAACACTGTCAGATTTGGATGATTCAAGAAAAATGACATCTCTAGATATAACAAACTTTTTATTTACTTCATCATAGAGACGGTATGCTTTAGAGGTGTTTGAGTACCCCAGGAAGATACACTTACGACTTCTAGCACCAAGTTTGTTTCTATGTACCTTTGGTATTAAAGCATAACAGGTGGAACCAAAAATCTTGAGATGTTTTACCGAAGGAACATGTCCATACCACAATTCATAAGGAGTCTTGTTTCTTATAGCACTAGATGGACATCTATTCTTTATATATGCAGCACATAGAACAGCATCAGCCCAAAACATTATCTTTACATTTTTGAAGAAAAACATGGATCGTACCATATTCAAGATTGTTCTATTCATTCTTTCTGCTACACCATTCTGTTGGGGATTATAAGGTACAGTTGTTTGATGTTTGATCCCATGTTGGCGAAGATAGTTTTCAAATTCATTTGATGTATATTATTTTCCATTATCAGTGCGAATAGACCCAATATGAGATTGTGCATCATTTTCAATCCACTTATGAAAATTCTTGAATGTTTGAGATTGTGCATCATTGTGCATCAGATTTGTTCTTCAATAAATAAACCCAACACATTCTGGTGTAATCATCAATAAATGTCATGATATATTTATTTCCATTTGCAGAAGGAACAAGCATTGGACCACATAAATCTGAATGAATGAGTTCAAGCTTCCTATGTGCTCTTGAATGTGAATCATGAAAAGACTGTTTGCTATGCTTTCCTAGAATGCAAGCATCACATTGCTTATGTTTTCTAGGAATTGTAGGCAAACCAGCAACACCATTTTTCTTTAATAAGCAGAGACTGTCATAGTTTAAATGTCCAAATCTAGCATGCCATAATAAACTTGATGGAAGTGTACCTTCTTCATGATGAGAAATATATGAGAAATGTTGTGCATGAGCAGAAGTTCCTTGCAGTTTAAGAAGTCTTTCTTCTTCTATACCCCTCATGACAAGTGAGTGGTCAGATGCCTTTCTTACCTCAAGCTTGCCATCAAACATATGAATGGAGTGACCTTGCTGGCGGATGTGGACCAGGGACAACAAGTTTCTCTTGAGCTGTGGGAGATATAGAACATGGTCCAGAAGAAAGTCTGGAAGACTAGGCAGTTTAAGCCTGATTGTGCCAAGCCCTGATGGCTTGATTTTTGACTGATCTGCAAAGTATACTGCTCCATCAACATTGTCAGTGAAATCTTCAAAAAAATCTTTCCTATGAGTCATATGACAGTTTGCTCCTGAATCAAGCAACCAATCATTTTTCGAAGAAGCAAGTGAAGCATTAAACAAATCCTCATTTACTCCAATGTTACATTGTGCCTCAATATAGTGAGCGGATTCAGGTGCTTTACCTTTGTCTGTGTCATCAGTTTTACCTTTCTGCTGATTTCTTCTCTGCTCAATTTTGTCCCATGGTAGCTTGCATGTAGAAGCATCATGTGATCCATTTCGTTTGCAGCGAATGCAATGCAGATATGCCTTTTCTGCTTGGGAATGTCTGCCCCCCCTGCCTCTGAAGTATCTTCCTCTTCCTCTTCGTCCACCTCTTCCTCTTGTAGAATCTTGAGCAGGATGCTTTTCTTTATGAGCAAGGCAAACAATCTCTTCTGAAGATTCAGGGACTGTTTTCTTTCCAAAGGCTTTCTCTCTTTCAGCAAACTTTTTCACAAGAGACTCAAAGGTTATGTCCTTAAGATTTCCATTTGCTTGTAAAGACTCAAGATAATTGGAGTAGGTAGGATAGAGTGCTTTGAGAAAGGCAATAAGAGAGATATCCAGCTCAACCTTAGTGGATTTAATATCATGCATTATAGACTTTATTTCAGATGCAAGAGCAAGGGGATCATTATTTTTCAGTTCAAGACTGAAGAGTTTAATCATGAGCTGAACAACTTCAAGTGTAGAATGTGAATCATAGAGTTCTTTCAGCTTTTGTAAAGCTTCAAAGGCAGTGGAATAGGATGAAATATGACTACTTACTTCTTCATTTACAGATGCTGCGATCAATGCATAGGCTTTGCTGTTCTTGTTTTCCCAAATGACAAGTTCTTTATCTGATGTAGGCTGCACAGGGTCTTTGTCTTCTTCTCCGACACACACTCCTTTCCACAACTCATTGTAGATGAGGGTGTGTTTTACCATCCGAGACCATTCAGAATAGTTCTCCTTGCCAGTGAGAACTATTCCGACCATAGAGATGATTGAATGCATTCTGTAAAAATTACTTTTGCTGATAAAAAATCCTTACGTTACAGCCTTCAAATCCTTCTGATATTTGCTAAAAGCATCAACATTTCATCACTGTAATACTACTATGTTTTGAAAAAAATGTGCAAGGGATCACTTCAATATATCAATTTATCATGCAACACTACAAATGCTTTGATATATAAAATACTCTGACTGATATAACTTTGAATGCTTTGAAAACTGCTTATATAAACGTTGTGGATGATATATATAAACTGCGCAATACTATTTGAACTACCAAACACAGTTTTGTTACCATACGCAGCAATGTTCACTCTCAAAGACTTCCCACAGACGGTGCCAGATGTTATTTGTCAGTTACCATACCATATCCTCCTTAAAATATTCAAACAGCTTCCAAAACTTATTGAAACAGCGTCCAAAACGCATTCAATAACTTATTCAAGCAGCGCATTCAAAAAAACTTATTGAAACAGCGCATTCAAAAACTTATTGAAACAACGCATTCAAAAAACTTATTCAAGCAGCTTCGTGTTCAAGAATGCATGGAAAACGACCCTCTGGATCCTTTCCGCTCCAAGTATAAGCATCTGTGTGGCATAGATGATATTGCATACTATAATATTCAATGTCTATACAGCTGACAGCTAATAACTCGTTTCAAATACATAGATGATAATGCATACAATAATATCATCTTTATGAGTCACATACAATATCTTTATGCGGACCTATCCGAGCCCTCTCTCTATGGTGGAACCTCAGTAACACCCTCACCAACACGCAACATCAACTTTGCATGCGATGACCTGACCCACCTCTGCTCTTGACTTCACTGGTGTATAGAACCAGAATACGGGAGCGGATTCTCTGTCAAGAAAAGCTTGGTAGAAAAGATACGGGCATGTATCAATTTCTGAAACCAGCTTTTGAATATTTTAACATTAGTGGAAATCGATGGGATCGTTCACTGTTACGAGGGATGTCAACTGAGACCCGGATGGAAGAGGGGCAGAAAGACATCTATTATGTCACCAGCGAGAGCAAGAAGGCGGTGGATGCTATCGATGAATATGCCATAGGGAAGCTCAAGGAGTGCGATGGGGGAATGTACCTGAGAACAACGAGCTGCAAGTCGGCGTCGGAGCGTAGAGCCAACGGCAGAGGCGGTCTGAGGTGGAGCCAGACAAACGTTCAGAGGTAATCAATGCGCAGAGAGACAGACGTTTAGGCAGGCAGAGGCGTTATGGCCAGGCAAACGTTTCAGGCAGAGGAGTTACAAGGAATCTGGGACCTGCGCTCTGATACCATGTCAGGCCAGGGTAACTCCAGAATGAGCGGAAGAAAAACTGATATATAATTTCATTAGAGAACTATTGATTATATACAAGAAGGAGACGGAACAGTTCATCTTCTTGATGACTGTTCACGTTCCAGTTCACCCATCCGTTGAGGATTAGGTGTCAACAATAGTACTAAGATCCATGAGTTAAGTGTGAAATTGACTTCCCCATTTTTTCTCTTTTTCCAAGGAACATATAATAGGGAAAACCTCTTTGACACTTTCCCTCATTTTAAAGATGGTACCAAGAGTAAATCCAAATACTTTATGGCTAAAGGCTTAATCAACAAATCATGATTAAACCATATATAACTCATCAACAATCAACTCACTAAGAGCAAACATGTCACAAATAATGATTTAGACTTGGGTGGGGTGGTTAATGACTTTCCTCATAACTAGTCATATTACACCAAATTGACAACTTCCCCTTCTAATCACACATGTAATATGTTACATATGTAACACTTCATTTAAATATGTGCAACTTCAACAAAATGGAATAAAATACATAGACTTTTAACTGCCACATTTTCTAAATAAGTGACATAACTTTCAACATGCTTTGCACTTCTTCATCAATAGCATTTACAACAACATTAATCATCCCATCTTCTGACCACTCCTTCAAAAGTAAGAATAAAACATATATTTATGTCTTGTGCGACTTATGGTATAGAAGTATGTGTTAGGGAGTGTGTGAGACTTGTTTGAATCAACCAAGTCTTACAACAAAACTAAAATCTAAGAGTTTAAGTATGAAAATAATACAACTTATATTTATGTCATGTGCGACTTATGGTATAAAAGTATGTGTTAGGGAGTGTGTGAGACTTGTTTGAATACAAAATTGGAATGAATCATAAAATTCTTACCACAAAACTAAGATCTAAGAGTTTAAGTATGACAAATAATTTTGTCCACTCATGGGACGATTG
Organism: Pinus tabuliformis; assembly: GCA_031772625.1. Classification (NCBI taxonomy): domain Eukaryota; kingdom Viridiplantae; phylum Streptophyta; class Pinopsida; order Pinales; family Pinaceae; genus Pinus; species Pinus tabuliformis. The sequence continues at coordinate 100,675,019 of CM062817.1, read as the reverse complement.
AGTGGTTGGTACAATGGGATGTTATCATCTCCACCTGGTTTCAAGTCCCATGGGGGGGACATTTTTGTAGAAAATAAGCTGGTAGGTTAACCCGATAATGCAATATAAATCAAAGAAAAATATTATAACCTACTTCTACTATCAATTTGCGAAAGCTTAAAGATTGAGCTTAACAATATAACCAGAAGAAGAAGAATCAATGGCACAATACACATGAAAATACTTTGGGGAAAGCCTCAGCTAAAAACCCCACAATATTGTATTATCATACATGGTGGAAATATATAGGAATTATACAAATCCTTAGCTCTCATAGCTAGCTAGCTCTCAGTACAATCCTCACAGATGCTCACAAGAAATCTTGGCTTCTCTCCAAACTTCCTCTCTACCCTCCAAGCTCCTATTTCCTTGCAATGTTCCTTGTGGATGATTCCCTGTTACCAAGTGGATGATCCTCTCCAAAACTGTGTAATCTTTAAGGATGATGCCTTGACTGCATGCATGAGTTTTCTTTATAAGAAAGCACATGCTAGTACACTGTCCTTGACATTTAACTCAACTGGGTCTTTCTTAGAATAGACATGCATGAGTTTTTGATGAGGGAATCTTTAGTTAATTGGAGTAGCACTAGTTGAGTGCATGCATGCATCAACTGACTGTTAACTCTCTATTAGTTCCTCAAACAGTTTGGAACTAATTTAACTAGACTTAACTCAGTAAGTTGAGTTAACTAATTACAACTCAAATATAACTCAATCTTATCTCCTTAATTTGAGGGATAACTCTTGCATGACTTTCTAACTTGAATTTCTCCAACTAATTAATTTAAAATAAATTAATTAATTATTTCCAAGTCACTATTAAGAATAAATTTGATTTTAATTCAAGGACAAATTAAATTGGAATATTTTTGTTGCCATATTTCAACACTTTGGCCCATTGTGAAAAGGCTGATATACTCTTGGAGTTATAGTATCATAAGGTTTGATCTCTTGGAGTTATAGTGTCACTAGGTTTGATCTTGGGCCTCACCCAGATTACTCTAACGAGTTATTCATTCACCATGGTAAAAAAAGAGAGCATGAAATTGATTTCTGTTACCTCATCTAGTCACTCACACATCAACAAGACAAAAATAAAAGATTGTAAAGAACTAATAACTTTTCTAAATGAATAATTATATATATATATATATATATATATATATATATATATATATATATATATATATATATATATATATATATAACCTTGAGAGCCCTTGGGGGGCAGCTCAATCTAAAAGTGTTATGAAAATGAAGTGTTATGTACCAAGAGATTTGAGGTTTTAATCCCCCTGACATACCCATGCCTGTGAAAGGGGCATATGTAGGCACCTAAAGGTTATATTGGTAGAGGTCAAAATCGACCCTGTGTCACATGAGTACGAAATTGGCCTAGTTGTTGCTTCCTCTAGTCACATAAAAAATATATATATATATATATATATATATATATATATATATATATATATATATATATATATATTTAACCTTGATAAGACCCATGAGGTGTAGACTAGTTGGTTTGTGTTGGGTTTAGTCCCATCAAGTGACTAGTTCAAATCTCATGAAGAAGGGTTGAGGGCAGGAATCTCATGAAGAAGGGTTGAGGGCAGGAACCACATGTGGAGATAATAAAAAAATGTCCCACAAGTCTCATAGAGAAGCAAATTGTTCTTCCATCAAATACTAAAATTAACATTAACTTAAACTCAACTTAATTAGAAAAAATATAACAATTCAACCTTCACAAATATCAATATAATAATTCCACCTCCACAAAAACATTTATGTATATCCATACAAAAAATGTTGAACACTTCACATGAAGAAAACTAATTTAAACATTAAAAAAAAATAAAATAAAATAAAACATCCAACCAATCCATATATAGGAGTACATCATTCTAATCCATATGGTTTTTTAATATTTTAAGATATAGAAATATCTACTAAAACTTGTGTATAACTAGTAAGAAACTTTTTATAATATAAATACAATTCTAGAATTAAGTATAAGACTTCCACTAAAATATCATCCATAAAATACTTATATAAAAATGTTTAACTTAACCCTACAAGAAATTATTTGTAATTATAAATTAAATAGAAAATTTTAATTAAACATTTTTAATTAAAAATATCAAAATGCTACATTTTTTATCTCCAACGTACGTACATTTATCCATCCTTAGTGTGTGGAGAGTGTTATGTCTAGAGGGAATGTTTGTAAAGATCTAATAAATATTCCACGGATGGAAAATAAGAATTTCATGAAGATAAGCATATGCCAATTTGCCCACAAATCCTAAAACCCTCATGGATTAATTTATATAGTTATCACGTGTGGGCCCATAAGTTAGATAGATAACTTTGAAAAATAAATAAAAGTTAAAGAAGTTAGTTGATAACTAAGACATTCCGCTAAGATTCTAACTGAGAGAGAAGAGGAGGAGCTGTCGAGCGGAGCCGTGTGCTGAAAGCAACCAACTAGGTCGCCCCAGCCATGCTTTAACATACATCCTCAACATATCAAAGAACAGCAGGTATGCGAGGAACCAATGCATGTTTAGCCAACGTTTTTTACTGCCACGCTTTACTTTGGTAGGTTTTTATCGCCCATGCATGCCTACTGCTCGTCGTGCTTCATCATAGCCACCTGTCCGCAGACGTCTCATTTCCCTTTCATGCTTAACAACATGCTCTCTCCAATTTCCCCTGGCCTCGAGTCCTTGAAGCTTCTGTAAAACCTCATTTTGTGGCAGCAAAGAAAAGTTTAGCCAGCTTTTTCTAGTTCCCTGCGAATTCAGACACAAGTCCGAACCTCACTGCTTGGCAGTTTACTTCACTCTACAGTCCTCAGCTCCGGTGTTTTTCACTTTGGTTTTGGTTCTGCTGGAGGAACAAGGATGCGCTCCTCTCGACAGGCTCCTGGTAAAGGCGATCTAAACATTACTCTAAGCTTAGAGGAACGATGGGGAAATTGCAGGAAGAAAGACTCGCTCACTGATCGAATAAAGTATGAACTCTTGCACAGAAACCTTGTAGATGTCTTTCAACCAAAAATGATGCCTACGTGGGACAATGGAAGAACAGAAGAAGCATACATTGCAAAAAGGATAGATCGGTTTATTGTCCATGTAAGCATAATTGATAAAATGGGCATGCCTTTCTTATCCATTGAGAATGTATACATATCCGACCATAGGCCGATTTCTCTCAACTGGAGAGAAAAGGGGTATAGAAACGGCTACCCATTTAAATTCAATAGAATATGCTTAAAAGATCCAGATTTCAATGAACTCATTACAAAAACATGGAAGGACTTATCTGCAAAAAATACAGCCCCCCTTTTATGAGTTTTAGAGACAAGCTATCCACTATGAAGAAAATGGTCAAAGAATGGCAATACAAAAAGAAACAGGCAGATAGACAGTCCCTGCAAGAAATACAAAAGGAACTGGATAGTTTATCCAAGGACTCGGATGCCAACTCACTTCCTTTTAGCATGAGATGCCGCTGAAATGAGCTAGAAAGGAAAAAGACAAAATTTACTGAAGCAGGAAGAAGTCTCATGGAGACTAAAGAGCAGGGCAATCTGGCTCAAAGAAGGTGACAGAAACACTAAATTTTTCCATAAGTATGCAAATGCCAGGCGCAAGAGGAGGAACACCATATGGAAAATAAGTGATGGTCAGGGAGGCTTTCTCTTCTCACAACAAGAAATCTCAAAGGAAGCTGTGAGACATTTTCAAAACCAATATAAAAGAAGGGAAACTGCAGTTTTCAAGATATCTTATGGGGTATAGATATGGTCCCTCAAATGTTCGATGATGATGAAAATGACCGCCTGTTCCAGCCCATAACAGAGGAAGAGCTTCTAGGAGTTATGAAGGCTTTCAAGAAGGACAAATGCCCCGGCCCGGATGGTTGGACAATAGAATTCTTTATACACTTCTTTGATATCATCAAGCTAGATTTGCTGAGGATGGTTGAGGCAGCAAGAATCTCAGGTAGCATTCATCAAATTACATCTTCCACGCAGATAGCTCTTATCCCAAAGAAATTGGAAGCGAACTCCTTTAAATATTTCAGGCCGATCTCATTATGCAATATATCCTTCAAAATCATCACAAAAATTATTGCTGAAAGGATCAAGGCGACCTTAGCCAGCTCTTTAACAAAGGATCAACATGCTTTTTTAAAGGGGAGGAATATATTGGATGCAGTTGCCAACACTCAAGAAAGCCTGTTTACCATGATCTCAAACAAATCTGAAGCTGCCATTCTGAAAATTGATTTACAAAAATCTTTTGATTGTTTAGATTGGGGGTTCATTAGATGCTTATTAGCTAAGATCGGCCTAAAATCAAATGCCATTAACTGGCTCATGGCGTGTGTAGAGAACGTGAACTATGCTGTCATTATAAATGGGATTCCTTCTCCTTATTTCCCAGCAGAGAGGGGGCTGTGTCAAGGATGCCCTCTCTCTCCACTGTTGTTCATTCTAGCAATGAACTCTTTAAGCCTTCATATTAATAAGGCAGTTTCTGAAAATAGATGCAGGCCAGTGAAGATTTGCCGGAACAACTACATCTCGCACAACTTATTTGTCGACGATGTCCTCATTTTTTTAATGCTGTGCAGGATCTCATGGATATGTCTTAATGACATTCTAAATAGGTTCCAGAATGCTACGAGTTTACAAATTAACAAATCTAAATCCATTCTCTACCACAATGACGCCAATATGGAAACAGTGGAATGGATTTCTATGTTGTTTGGGGTAGAGACGAAGTCTATTAAGGATGGTTTAAAATATTTGGGTTTTCAGCTAAAGGCAAAGGGTTACTCTAAAGAAGATTGGCAATGGTTAATAGATAGATACTATAAAAAGATCTCTGCCTGGGAATATAACTGCCTATCTATGGCAGGAAGAATTGTTCTAACTCAAGCAGTTCTAACTCAACTTGCTGTATATTGGGCACACTTTTTCTTTCTCCCTGCAAGTATTATACAGAAAATGAACAAGATAACCGCAAACTTTATATGGGGCGGCAAGTCGAAACATGGAAAATATCATCTTGCTAAAATGGAAAAAATCTCTATGCCGAAGAATTCAGGAGGATGGGGTTTATTGGATTTGAGGGTTTTCGGAAAAGCACTTCTATGCAAATCACTATGGAGAGGCATTTTCGGGGAAGGGCCGTGGAGCATTACTATAAAAAAAAATATATGAAAGGCAAAGGATTGGAATACTGGTTCAGATTAGGTAGGATTGGAGCCAAGTACGGGTCAGCTATTTGGCTGAGTCTTCATAAAATAAAGCAATATTTCCTAAAGAATCTAATTTGGCACTTACAATCTGGCAGCATAATCCTCATTGGGATAGATCCCATCATGTGCGGGATAGAGAGCATCTCCATCCCCGAAAGGCTTCTAATTTTCCTCCATAGCAAAGGTATTTTTACATGGGATAAGCTTATAGCGGGATGGCATGGCCCTCTTCCTTTATGAAAAGAGGCCTGTGATCTAGGTATGTCAGAACCTATGGCAAAGTAATGGAATGATGTCACTGATGTCTTGAGATGCTGCGGTTTTCATCGATCCAAATAGCATGATTATCTAATATGGAAGGCACAAGCAGCAAATACACAAGTCTGTGTAAAGGATATCTATTCATATATGATTGGTTTTAAGACCATGCATTCCAATCCTAAATTCCCATCAACTTCTTGGAAAACTGGATGCTCTTCCAAACTAATTTACTTCTCGTGGCTAGTGTTCCACAATAAAAATCTTTCCTGGGAGAATCTAAAGAAAAGGAATTGGCATGGGCCGAGCAGATGTTTAATGTGTGAATAAGAAGAGGAATCCAATTTTCATATGTTCTTCCAATGCCAATCTATACAGCAAATATGGCATGAATTGGCAGTTTTATATGGCTTTCCTCTTGTTTTTCATGCTTCAACACATACAACTTTTGAATGGTGGAATGGGTAGAGAGATTCATGGAGATCTATCATTATGGAGATCTATCATTATTATTGTCCTATGGTGTGCATGGAGATGGAGGAACAGGAAAATCTTCAAAGAAGTAAAAGAGCCTCTCGTGGATATTCTACAGCACATCACATCCATCTATGACTCTATCCCAAAAAAGCAGCGCAAAACGAAAGCTGGCAAAAGAAATGTGCAAGAAGATGATCTCTCTAGGACCCCAAGGGCGTTTTTTGATGGTGCTGCTCAGCAAAACTCCTGTGGCTATCGGTTACACATTATAATGAACGAGAATCTTCAATATTTCATTTCATGGCATGCAGGAAAGGGCACCAACAACATGGCTGAGGCGCACGCCCTTGCGGGTCTCTTGGCTTTCTGTATTTTTTTTGACATACAGTTCATTTCTATTTTTGGAGACTCCAAGATCATGGTAGATCATGTCAAAGGAAAGTGCAATATCAGGATCCCACACCTCACTGGCTGGATGGACAGGATTATGTTTTACTGGGGAATTATGAGAGACAACTCCATTCAACATATTTTCAGGGCTCAGAACCAGCAAGCGGACTGCCTGTCAAAGGATGCTCTTCTTCTACCAACAGGTACTTGGTCCATGAAGGTAATATTTGGCAAGGAATCCTATGTCATACAGGATTTCTCTCTCCCTGGCTTTTATTCTCCTTTCAATTATCCCACAGGTCTGCTATTTTGCCCCCTTTCTTTTTTCATCTCGGCATCTGTATGGTATATGATATGTCTTGAACAATCTCTGTTTTCATCTCAGAATCTGTATATGCTATAAGATCAATTTGGAACTCAGCTGTACAATCGCCTCCTCCTCATAGAGGGACTCGTCCTCTAGTTTTTGTTCCCTTTGTTATTCGATTCTCCAGCTTCATATGCTTGTCAATGTACTATCTGAATCCTTTATATAGTCTCAATATAATACAATTATGCTTTTTCTTCCTGAAAAAACTAAGACATTCCGCTAAATACAGAGACAAAATGGTGGGCTCATGAATTTAACTTGCAGCCGAAAGGGAAAGTGCTCACTTCGCTTTTGTTTTTGTTTTGGGTGCCATGTAGGGCTGTTTAAAGACTACATATCACAATAATTTCAGATTAAAGAGGGAGACTAATGTATTCACAAGGGTTTACAAGCCCTCTTTTTTATTGGGATTGAAGACTTATTTAGTGTGAAAGTTTTTTTTTTTTTTAAATCTAGGATAATCGGTAACTGGTGAGAGTTATCCTGAGCAGACCCAGGATCAAATCTAACTACCTGCCACTATAAACCTAGGCTACGTGCAACCGCCTGCAAGCCGCACAATAGCAGGAAACTTATGCCTCAACAAGAGCCGAGACGTCCACTATGGGGTCGCCTACTCTTCTAGCCAAGACACAACAGGTCATGTATATACTCAATGAGATTTGAACCCTCATCTCATGGGTTTCACCCAGCGAAACTTACTGTTAAATCCCATATCACTGTATTATTTAGTGTGAAAGTTATTATGTAGGGTGGAGGATGGTGTAGGGACATGCTATCATGCTCTGAGCGAGCTCCCTCTGCATTGGGTTCTTCTCTGTGCACGGGGAACCGATAGCTTTTATAATCAAATTAAGTGAGCTTCAATCACAAAATCCTGGTATTTCAAGTCTAACTCTAAAGCCACTCTAAACCCATGTGATGATAAACTGGCTTTTCAGAGGACCCATTGAGAAAACCGTTGAACAGATTTTGGTTTCTAAGTCTAACTCTAAAGCCATGAGATAATCAATTGGATTTTTAGAGGAATCATTGAGAAAACTGTTAAACATATTTTTGTAGTTGGAACCACGTTATGGTTAGATACTGTGATGGGTCTTCATTCAATGGAGGAGGAGGTAAAGCAGGTATGTTACTTTCAATATCAGCGATTTCAATTCTTGTAACCTAATGACTAACACCTCAGGATAGCAAACTTCATTTGAGAGGGAAAAGAATATGGCAAGGCAAGCTGTAATAGGTGGTCTTTTGGCACAGGGAATGGATAAAGCTGAACAAGTACGTTTTCCATTTTTTCTAGTAGGCATATATTTAAATGCCATGCATCACCAATAATGATAAGGTGAAAAAAATGAAATAAAATTTTATATTGCGGGCCCTACTCACAGGCTGCTCAGCAGGTGGCCTGGCTACATTTATTCACTGCAATGATTTTCGTTATCTTCTTTCACATGGTGCTTATGTCAAATGCATGACAGATGTTGGTTTATTCATGGATTTGTATGTTTTCAATATATTATTTACCATATGCTAATATTTTTTTATTTATCATTTATGTAGAATTGAATTAATTATATACGTATATATAGAGATGTTAATATTTTTATATTAATCATTCATGTACAAGAGAATTAATTATATGTATATTGAGTAAGGAAAGAAATCATATTTTTATAGTGAAATTGTTGTTATCAAACTAGACTAGCTTATAGGTATATTCATTTAAGAGTTTACAAACATTATAGTAAATATAATAGTATTTATATATTATAAGCACAAAATCATTACAACAATATTTATTAGGAGATATAACTTATTGTCACTAATAAAAATTTGAATCCAAATAAAAAAAAATTATCATTCCACCTAATCCCCTAAATAACCCAAATTAATTATATATATAAACCCTAATTATATACCCATTTTTGAACCAAAAAACCAACTATTTTTTATTGAAAAATAAAAAATAGCTACATAGTATATGGATCTGTATCATCTGTCAATCTTCGGGAACCCTTGGTCCAAGTGTGAGCAGAACAAACTCTCTGTCAATCTTCTGGAACCCTTGGTCCAAGTGTGAGCAGATAGACTCTCCCATCAGATCTCTAACATTTTGATTACGAACTGTATAACAGGCAAGGAAAAAGAACAAAAAAACAGAGGGCCCATAAAATATCTTAGGTACTACAACCCAAAAAAACCATAAAAAAGCTGACCAGCCAAGATAATAATCAGTAACTGTAAGAAGGTAAGATTTAGGCCAGTAATATTTATGGGTTTATAAAATATTTAATGTGGTTATGTTGTATATGTCCATTATTAAATTTAAACAAATATAAATTGAAAAGTGGATATATATAACCAGATTATATTAATTAAATGTAAATATAAATCGTAATTAAATATAAATATTTTAAATAGTATTAAATATCTTATACATCAGTAAATAAGTTTTGTTTAAAATTTATTGTTGGAGATACTACACACTTAGGACCTTTAGTTAGAGCATTCACTGACATGCAAGATTTCAACATTGGAATCTTCACCAGATTGGCATCTTTGACTGTTCATGCATGCAAGATCCTTTCTGCATGATTTACTCCTTGGTTTGCTCCTTTTTTCACTCTGCAACTGACTAGTTCTCTCTCGAACTTGCGGTAGGTGTCAAGTCCTCTCATTGATCACCACTATGGTGCATTACCTTGGGATCATCACCCAGTGATGCGTATTAGTTGACTCTCATGTAGTATATCATGAGCATTGTAACCTATTTTCTGTTAATTAATAATTTTTTTTGTTCTTTTGATTTTTTTAGTGTTTTTGCTCTACAAAGTTGTGTGTTCAACCTTTACTAGCTAGATTCATCTGTGTAGGTTTTCTAACACATTTACATGGTATCAGAGCCCACAGGTTGCTAGATAAAAGGCACACCAATACTTTATTTTGCAGGTATTACAGCTTGGAGATCAAAGATCGACAGAAAAATGGAGTTTCCCAAAGCATCAATCCTAACACCGTACAACTATCACGAATGGAAGGAGCAAATGGCTTGATACCTTTGTCAAAAAGGGTTGTATAGGACTACCATGGCTGCAGAAGTGGAACCCACTTTAGCCATAAATAAATCCAAGTACCTCAACTGCATGGATGAGGCCCATGGATTCATATGCATGTGCGTCTCCTCAGAGTTGCAGTTTCATCTATCTGCATGCAGTACTCCCAATGAGATTTGGAAAAAGGTTGAAGAACTCTATGGGAAATAGGATGAGATGAAAGGACATTTGCTCGAAGTGGAGCTGCTCTCATCAGATCCACGGAACTATGACAAAATTCAAGACTTCTTCACCAAATATAATGATCTATTGTTGTAATTCAAGGGTTGTGGAATTGACAAATCCAAGGAGGAGAGTCGCCAAGTTCTCTCTATTATGTCAAATCTCGGGCCAGAATACTCTGTCTTTGTGTCTACATTTCATTTAGTAAGGCTCGCAACAGGGAAATCCTACACTATGCCTTCTCTCAAAGAGTACATGGAGTCCCTCACTTTTGAGCATGATAAATTCATTGGCATGGGGAAAATCAAACCTCCAAAAGCGCATGCACTTGCTGTGCATGATGGCAGCCACAATAAAAATCACAAATCTGATTCAAATCAGAAAAATTAGCAGCAAAAAGACAAGGGAAAAGTGCATTCCCATCCAAAGAAGGAAGGGTACACCAAGCCCTTTAATGACTCCTTCGACTCCAGAAATGAGAAAGGGAAGAAAGGAGACAAATGCACCTACTGTCACCGAGGATTCCATCTGGAATCCTCTTGCATGAAGAAACAAATTGACCAAATGATAGAAATCCTTTAGAAGCACAACCTTGGGGACCACATCCCTCAGGGCACCAAGAAGAAAACTGAGGATCCACCACACGGGAAAGGTAACAATTTTCATGCTTTAGTTGCAATTAACTCTTCCCCTGATGCATGGATTATAGATTCTGGTGCATCACATCATATGGCTACTGCAAAGGAAGTCTATTCCTCTTTGGATGCATGCAAAGGACCTCCCATCCTCATGGGAGATGACTCACCTATTGAGGTCACCGGAAAAGGTAGAGTGGAACTTTTACATGGAAGCTTTGAAAATGTGCTTCATGTTCCAAAACTTCCGGTAAACCTACTTTCAGTTTATCAGATCGCTCATTCCGACACTGGAAAGAGAGTGGAATTCACTCTAGATGCAATGAACATATATGACCTACATAGCAGCTCCAAAATTGCAACCGGTGAGGTAAATAATGGAGCTAGATTGTATACATTTTCTGAATTTATTGAATTTGAATCCTCCTTATTGCTTACACATGATGATGATAGTAGTAGGCTTTGGCACGAGATGTTTGGTCACTTAAATTACATGTATATGTAGCAGCTAAGCAAGCATGATATGGTGGAAGGCTTGCCAAATATCAGTTTCTCCCAAGGAGTTTGTGAAGGGTGTGTCCTTGGCAAACATCCTAGAGAAAAGTTTGACACTGGCAAGACTCATAGAGCATCCTCTCTTCCAGATCTGATCCATAGTGATCTCATGGGGCCTTTTTCTCATCCTTCCATCAACAAAGCAAGGTATGTGCTTACATTTATTGATGATTTCTCATGGTATACTTGGATGTATCTTCTCAGGGCCAAATCTGATGTTTTTGCGCACTTTGAAGATTTCAAAGCACTAGTTGAGACACAGTCAGAGAGAAAGATCAAAGCCCTCCATACAAACAATGGGGGGGAATATGTTAACACAACACTTCAAAACCTTTGCCTTGAATCCAACATACAGTTGCAGCACACAGTTCCATACACTCCGCAGCAGAATGGAGTTGCTGAGAGAAAGAATCGATTTCTCAAAGAGATGGCTTCCTACATGCTGCATTCTAAATCACTACCTCATAAGCTATGGGCTGAAGCACTTAATTGTGCTAACTACATCTAGAATAGATCTCCTCATAGATCTGTCAAGGATTAGACCCCCTTTGAGGCTTGGAGCGGCACTAAACCGAAGGTCACCCACTTCCGTGTTTTCGGCTCCCAAGCATGGGCCAAGATCCCTCTGAAAAGAGGAAAGCTCTTGATCCATAGAGCATTGAGTGCATCTTTGTTGGATACCCTGATGGTGTGAAGGGATACTGACTCCTGATTTCCTCTACGGACAAGCTCATCATTGAGCGAAGTGTCCAATTTGAGGAAAGTCTCTCGCATGCACCTCAATTACTGCATGTAGACACCTTTTATCTACCTCATGACCGAGCTGATGACTCAGTACACTCAGATGCAGATACAGAGCATGTAGATGCCGAGGTAGAGCATGCATAGGCAGAGATATAGTCTTCATATACAAATCCAGTGCATGCATATGATGATCCACATCCAAGCCCAGATCGGGCTTCCAGTAGTGAATTAACTTCCCCTGTCATAAATCAGAGAACAAGGAGCCTAAGTGAGATATATGCACAAGACCACCCAGCTACTAGAAATGGTCTTGTCACGCCCCCAAGCCTGCGGTAGTATTCCAACTGCTCTAGGCGAGGTGCGGCACCACCGAACACTTTCTTTTCACCAATACTTATGTTCGTGGACTACGCCTAACCACTTATTCCTACTTAGTTTGTGTTTCGCAACCAAGTATTATTATGTTTATCCTTTATACCAATGAACACCCATACACATTCATTATCAATAGCAATTATAAATGAAGAACACAATTGCACAGTACAAAGGGAGGGGCAACTCCCTGAACAATGAGTCTGCCCGAATAATATATTATACAATCTTCAATGTTATAAGCTTTACAAGTATACTTGGGAAACTCCAAGTTTCATACTTAGCCAAATTTACAATCTTTAGCAAACTCGGTTGCCCAGCTCGTCAGTGCCTCTGCACGGTCGCCACACGACTCACCAACCCTTCATTCACCTTGTCGCACAATCGTGTTGTTTGCCCAACTTGGGCGCGCCTCCAAGTCGCCACACATAGGGCCGTCCACCCAAGACACACCTTTGTCCACAATCTCAACACTTCACCAAGTCACTGTGCACACTTGCACGACGGGCGGGCGCTCACTCGAGCCACCCAAGAACCCGTGCCAAGTCATCGCACAAACCAGGTGCCACACACCCGTGCACGCCTCACCCAACCGCTGGGCGCTCCTGCCCGCGCCCTTCACCCACAACCGAGTCAAGCGAGTCTCCTTCGTGCAGCCTTGCCCAAGAACGGGCGCATCTCCAATCTGCGCCTCTTCTCCTTAGCTCTGCGCACTTAGACCTGCGCCTTACTCACATGAGCGAAGATGCTATGTGTTGGATCGTTGAGCGATGGTCAAATGAGCTCCATCGCAACTCCAATATATATGGGGCATAGGGCGAGGTCACAGCTACCCAGCCGACCTACCCATGCCTTCACATGCCATCATAATATGTGTGTCGGCCTTCCTTCAAATGCTCCAACCACCGTCGGCTCCACGCATTTGTTGGTCGGCCTCCATAAGGTTTAACACCATGCCACCACGCATATAAACATCAGCTCGCCCTCCATATGCGCATAACTCATTATCGCACACCCAAGGGAGCTCGCACTTCAACCGGATCGCAGCTTGTTCGACCTTCTAACCGCGCGCCCTCTCTAACCGGTTGTGGTCGCACCTCAGTGGAACTGCAGGTCTTGATAGGTCTTGTGGGGGATAATTCTGATCCACAGAGGACTAGCTTAGAGTTTATTGAGCCTCCTCTTACTCTCACTGCCACTGAACCAACACCATCCCGGCATTCTCATTTGGTTCAGTCTTCTGATCCACAGTCTTATGTTGAGGCTGCTGGGCATCCCTCTTTAGAGTCTGCCATAGAGGAGGAGTACAACTCCCTCCTCGATATGCAGACCTGGGATCTGGTCCCCCTTCCTTCAAGAAGGAAACTTGTTCGATGCAAATGGGTCTACAGGGCCAAGAGTGTTGCAGAAGGGGAAATCACCACACGAAAAGCCAGGCTAGTAGCCAAAGGCTTCCAGCAAGTGCATGGCATTGATTATGATGAGACCTTTGCTCCAGTAGCAAAGATGGATTCCATATGCCTTGCACTTGCCGTTGTAGCTGCCCAAAGATCGTAAGTACATTAGATGGATGTGAAGAATGCCTTTCTTCACGGAGACCTATCTGAGGAGATCTACATGGAGCAGCCACATGGTTTCATTCAGGATTCATCTTTGGTCTGCAGACTGAAGAAGTCTCTCTACGGCCTTAAGCAGGGCTCGAGAGCTTGGTATGCGAAGATGGATTATTTTATCTTATCACAAAACTTCGAAAGATGTAATTTTGATCCAAATGTTTACATGCTCAGGACACATGACTCTTTTCTTATCTTAGTTTTGTATGTGGATGATCTCCTAATCACTGATAGCTCGACTTGCATGATAGGTTCTTGATGATGGACATGGGTCCATTACACTTCTTTCTTGGTCTTGAGATCAGCCAGGATGCCACAGGCATCAAACTCTCTCAGGCTAAGTATGCATGGGTTCTCCTCGACAGATTTCACATGACTCACTGCAAACTAGCACCGACTCCTTTTCTGTCTAGGGTTTGCCTTGAGGTTGGAGGTGACACTCCATTAGTTGACAGTACTATCTACTGACAGCTAGTGGGGAGCTTACTGTACCTCACCCACTCCAGACTAGATCTCTCATATGCAGTAGGGGCAGTTTCTAGATACATGCAGGAGCCGCATGAGCTACACTAGAAAGCTGCCAAGCGCATCCTCCGATATGTGCAGGGCACCATCACCTTCAGGATTCACTATGCAGCAGGCATTGCATTGAATCTCCTTGGTTTCACAGATACTGATTGGGTGGGCGACAGTATTGATCGCAAGTGCACCTCTGGATATTCACTCAGTCTATGGTCTGGCCCTATCTGTTGGTCGAGCAAGAAGCAGGCTACTATTGCTCTTTCTTCATCTGAGGCCGAGTATAGAGGAGTAGTCAACATCACCATTCAAGCTTTATGGCTACAACACTTCCTCATTGAGTTGGGCATCCAGTTCCACCAATCACTGTCATTTGGTGTGACAACCAGAGCACTCTCAAATTTTGCAGGGATCTAGTACAGCGGCAGGGGTCGAAGCACATAGAGATCCATATGCACTACATCAGAGACTTGGTACATGATTGGGTCATTGATTTGTAGTTCTGTCCTTCAGCAGAACAGAATGCAGACATCTTCACCAAGACATTCACTGAATAGAAGTTTCACTCTCTGAGCGATTGTCATGGAGTGAAGGAGACAGTTGCTTAGCAACTGTCTTTTCTTCCTCTTATATTTTGATTACATTGTATTTTGAGAGGAGGTTTTTCCCATGAGGTTTTCCCTCTTTCCTCAATTTTAGTACAAGTTGCACTGTATTTTGGGTGACCTTTGGCCTTAGTTGCCAGGGCCTATTTTCTATTTTTCCCCATAGTGGTGTTCAGGGGGGTGTTGGAGGTACTACACACCTAGGACCTTCATTACTGGCACATGCAGACACTTTGTTAGAGCATTCACTGACATGCAAGGTTTCAACATTGGAATCTTCACTAGATTGGCGCCTTTCATTGTCCATTCATGCATGGGACTACATGCAAGATACTTTCTGCATGATTTACTCCCTGATTTGCTCATTTCACTCCGCAACTGGCTAGTTCTCTCCGGAACTTGCTGTAGATGTCGAGGCTTCTCATTGATCACCACTATGGCGCATTACCTTGAGATCTTCACCCAGTGATGCGTATTATTTGACTCTCATGTAGTATGTCATGAGCATTGTAACCTATTTCCTGTTAATTAATAATTCTTTTTGTCCTTTCAATTTTTTAGTGTTTTTGCTCTGCTAGATTCATCTGTGGAGGTTTCCTAACATATTTATGTCCACCAAAATTATAAAAATTAAAATTTCTATTTCATCCATAATTTATATTTTAAGTTGATATTGAATATTTCGATTCAATTTAGACTTTTCTATAATGAAGTCGTCATATTTCTTGTACATATCTCGACTGTTTTTCTACTTACATATCCTGGGCTAATTAGAATTTTGCATTTGTTTTCTTCATCTCTTTTTTTTATCCCTGTGCTTTTGTTAGGGGTCTTTAAAACACTTGGTTTTTTTAATTGCCATGGAGCGCAGGTCGTGATATTCATCTCGAACTTCTTCCAATCACCGTTGGGATCTGCTGAAACAAGCACCCAAATATTTCCAATATGTAGAAAACAATTGCCAGCCATAGAAGAAACCACATTACATTCAATTGTTTTTGTCGAGTTTAAACTGAGAGACCGAACGTGTTTCTTTACACTATGATAGGCGAAGATGGTGGGTTACAGCCAAAACTACTTCTTGGGCTTAGATGGGCTGTTTTGTCTCCACAGTCACAATATTTCTATACTCACTTAACTCACTCAAACTTAAATAAAATATAAAAATGATTTCAGGATTTTAAACTTAAAAATTTACAACTATGTTTAATTTTGTATACTCACTTAACTCACTCAAACTTAAATAAAATATAGATATGATTTTAGGATTTTAAACTTAAAAATTTACAACTATGTTTAATTTTGTAATGTTTATTTAGAAGAAACAATTAATGGACTTGCTAATTGCTAAATAGATTAGAGAAATATTCTGAAATCTGAGAATTAGTAGAAAAGTTAATTGTTTAATCTCTCTTATGATTAGCAGATTCCAAAATATTTCCAAAATCCGGAAGGATCGTAAAAATGCTTCTTACGAACTTATCATAAACATTACGACAAATATTATATTTCAACCAACTTAATGTAACTCAAATACTTTTATTTAAATCTAGGTTGACACATTGCAAGACAGATTATGTTTTCTATAATGTGACAGAAACCAACTTCAAAAATTGGGTACCTCTTATTTGCTAATCCTGTCGACATATGCAATGCCGGTGGACTGCAACCATAAATGGCCTTGTATGAATTCACCTGTAGAAAATTGATTAGCCTGCTGCAAATTTTGTATCACCCTGTACCTGCGCCATTTCACGCGGTTAGTAGTTCCTGCTCTTGACCCTGTATTCATATATTTTCCATAATACAATTGCTTGAACTCAAAATCTCCAGACCATTCCAGCCCGCAGCGTCAATAATGTGCCTTGAATAGACTGCATGAAAATAGTTCGGCAGTACGCATGCAGCTCTGAAATAGGGGTATTTTTAAATATGAAATTTATGGTCTAGGTGAGAAAATTTTCCTTTTACAAGTTTTGTGGTCTAATTTCTAGTAGAACTATACATATTTAAAAACTGCTTCAAATAAAATATTTGATTTTTCACTTAATCATTAAATTATTTTCGAAATCTGTTCTCCACTTATTTTCAACATTATAAGCTTACTATGTTGTCAAATGCCATGTCTTAGAACCATAAATCCTTTCCCGACAACATCATGATTCAAACATCTTAAGGAGATTAGCTTTCAAAGAAGGAGAGAGGATGATTTTATTTTGTTCGATTGAATTTAGATCGAATCTTAATGTTATTTAGATTGAACCTTAATGTTAATAAAACCGATGTATCTACTTAGAGGTCATCATCAAAATTGCTTGAGGCTCAATCGAGTTTGGATATTTTATATGATAGTTTTTATTCCAGATTACTTACCGGCTCCCTAACTTTCTATATATGCTATTTGATTAATAACTTAATACAAACTAAATTACACAAACCAGCTCATTTTTTTATTATTATTATTTAAAATGTTGTTTTAATTTTTAGGCAGTGATTTATACCGATGGGGCATTTGTTGGTCAGTATTACTTCAAAAAAATATTGGTTTTTGAATGTTAAACTTGAGTTTCAAGTTAATCATACCAATTAAATGGGTTAACGTATTCCCCGCAATCACTTGACTTCTTTTAATCGTACGGTTCTTGTTTCTCCATCATGGCAACAAATAACGACTCTGTCACAGGGTATTTAATGCTTTTATGGCGGCCTTCTACTATACATGCAATGCAAACAAGGATACGTTGACTAGATGAAACGCCTTTCACGTCCCTGTCCACTGGTAAAAGCTACACCGGTGCTGTTTACATGCATGCCATGGCTCTACCCTGTTTCATCGCACAATCCATAATAGAACCATGAGGCCATGCATCTATAATAGAGCCACCAGGGAACACATTTCATGGCGTACCCTATTCACTGAGATCTACATCAAAATCGACGGCCACAATGTATGGGTATTGCATCCCACTCGGATCGACATCCAAATCGACAGGGGATTAAAGTTGAATGGTTATATTACGAACAGAACTCTTTTTTTAATACGCTGCACAAAAGTTGAAAATGGGCTAGTAAGAACAGATGGTTATGTTGTTGTTGACATCCATGAACGTAAGGGCAAGATGTGTGTAACCATAGTTAGAAACATTGGCGAGGGTTTCAAAAAGGAAGGATTGTGTTGCGTTAAGGACAGTTTGATAGATCTGAGAAGGTTCATTATTCTGATTAAAGGCGATCAGCAGGCGTTGCTCAGTTTCATGTGGATTTTATTAAGGACATTATATGTATTTGGAAATTGTAATTTTAGTTGTGATTCATTCTATTTACAGGAGTCTGTTCTTATTTTTTAAGGTTGTTATATTTAGATGATTTTTAATTTAGTGGGTAGTTGTGATATTCTCTCAACTAAATAATTATGTGTTCATGTTAGTTTAATTATCTTGAACAACACTAAATATATTTATATATAACATTATTTAATATGATATATAAATTATGAATATAAATTATAGTGTGCATATTCAAAATTTAACTTGGTATCAAAA
Source organism: Pinus tabuliformis (assembly GCA_031772625.1). NCBI lineage: Eukaryota > Viridiplantae > Streptophyta > Pinopsida > Pinales > Pinaceae > Pinus > Pinus tabuliformis. The sequence continues at coordinate 100,656,346 of CM062817.1, read as the reverse complement.
CTTGTATGAGCCCTGGTCCTTGGCCCTTTCTCGCGCAAGGGAAATAAAGAGTTTCGTGAATAATTATGATTCATTTTTTTGTCTGTTCATTTAGGTCGAGCTTGGCCAAGTGTGAAACTTGTATTACCACTATTTTAGAAGTATTTCTAAGGGTTGTGTTGCTGCAACTTTGGAAGAGCATATCAGAGCGGTGGAGTTCTTGTTTGAACCTGGACAAAGGTGTTGACGCTCAGAGTGGCCCGAACTAGTTCTGTGAGCTCTTTTTCTTCTCATTTGTTTTTCTGTGTTTTCTGTGGGTGCGTGGACTACTACACTGGACTACTACACTAAAGGCATTTTTAAGACATTTTTTAAGATAAAAGAAATCTTTTGTCTTAAAAAGTCAATTTTCATTTTAGTTATTTTAATTTAAAATTTAATATCAATTGAATTGTCTTAAATATAAACTTTAAGAAAAAAATAGTTTGAGACAAAAATATTTGAGGACAAAACTTTATATTTAAAAGACAAAAATATTTTAAGACAAAACTTTCTATTTAAGATGAAATTAATTTAAGACAAATATTTTGAGACAACAAAAGTAGTTTGAGACAAAAACATTTTAAGAAAAAACTTTATATTTAAGACAAAAATAGTTTAAGACAACATTATTTTAAGACAAAAACAATTTAAGACAATTATTTTAAGACCAAACTTTATATTTAAGACAAAAATTTATATTTAAGACAAAAACAGTTCAAGACAAAAATATTTTAAGGCAGAACTTTATATTTAAGATAATGACAACTTTAGATGAAACCTATTTAAGACAATTAACAATTAAGAGTCGTTCATGCTTTTATCTTTACATAGAATGTGTCATCTTTGGGCATGGGGGTTATCGCTTGTCATGCAAAGGGAAGTTTGTTTTGCTTCAAGGGGAAATATTTGTGAGAATGGGTTGTCCTCACCACATAGACATGTTTCGCACTCATTTCACACACTCTTACACAAGTGTCACCTTTATCCTCCCAAAGTCTATCATTGGAGCCGCACTTGTCATAAGCTGCCACAAAGATTGTTGCATTAAGTGAAGTATGTGTTATATGTTCTAGATGGTCTATGTTGTATTGTTAAGTGTTCAAGTGTGTGATCATAGTCAACTTTTATCACCCTTCACATTCGTTCCACTAATCCCACACTTAGCCAAATTTCGGAGTTTCCCTAGCAACCTAGCGTCATCCAACTTTCTTGAACTGCTCACTTCACATCTCTAACCCTTAAGATTTTCCCTTTGCCTACTGGAACTATGCAATGCATAGAAATCCCAACCTCCCTTAGCATTCAAAATTGCGCAGTGGTTTCCTCCAATGTCCTTCCCTCAACTGGAACCCACTGTCTCTAGAAGCTATGCAGTTTTGTCCCTTGACTACCCAGTTTGCCTTGCATCCTGAAACTGCGTAGATGTGTCCTCCCAAGGCCTCATCCTGCAACAATCACTGCCCGTTGAAACTACGCAATTATGTCTCTCAAGGGCCACGAAGAAGGATGACATGTTAAATGACTCTCAAGGAGCTGAGGAGAAAGATGAACATACCAAGGAACCCAAGGTATGATAGAATATCGGGACCGCATGAAGACTCCATCTGATGCATAACCCTTTGGAGGGTAGGTATGGAAAACAAAGCACATATTTTGAAATACACCTCTTAGTGTAGCTTAAAGGAATTCTTATCATTGTCATATCATTTTGTCTTCAATGACATTCATGGTTGCAAGCACTGAAAGTCATTCCATGTGTTTCCTCTACATGTCTTGCTCCCTTTCGCTTGTTTATTACATAGCTTAGAAGATGAAGAGTATTACCACTTGTTTATTTAAGCTAGGGAGGTTGTGACCAACATGATCTTATGACTAACCAGGCATGATGCAAGGCATCCTAAGTGGGATGGAAGATGTTTGATGATATGTATATAGTCAGTACACTCCTTTGCATTAAGCCTTGCTTTGTATCTTGCATGTACCCTCACTACTTGTCAGATTTGGCTACTTGCTGCTAGTAGTCTCTTAGCTCTTTCCTGACAAAGCAAGGGGAAGGAATTTCCTTCAACCTCATTGATTCAAGGCTCTTCATAACAAGTATAGAGCTAAGAGAAGGAGATGTGGAATTTCACTATCAAAATCTTGAAAACCCTTTGTATGTTCGAATCTATCAAAGCGATTAAGTTGCTGCTCAACAACATTGTTAGTCTTGGAAGGCTCAAGAAACATCACATATCTAGATATTATAAACTTCTTATTCACTTAATCATAGAGATGGTATGCTTTGGAGGTATGAGTACCCAAATAATATACATTTGTGACTCCTTGCGCTGAGTTTGTTTCTTTGTTCCTTAGATATGAAGGCATAACAAGAGGAACCAAAAACCCTGAGATGCCTCACTAAAGGAATGTGGCCATACCACATTTCATAGGGAGTCTTGTTTCTGATAGCATGAGATGGACACCTATTCTTTATATACACAACACATAGAACCACATCAGCCCAAAACCTTATGAACTTAACATGTGAACTATGCCAAGTTCATAGTGAAAGTAATACATTCCATTGAACTATGTGTTGAAAAATGTAGCAAGAAATTCTCAATTTGATTTTTCCTTGATTAAATTGAGAAAATTTGAATTTCCATGTCAACAGACAACTTGGATGATGTTAACTTGTGTGACATGGCTTGTGTCACCCAGTTTACTCAGTAAATTCGAGTTGGAGGAGTTAGAGTTCAGTTATGCATATGTGATTGCTAATTTGTAGCAATAAAGGTCAATTATCTCAGGTTGTTGTCAGTTAAACTAGTTCCAACTTTTGGAGGAACTAGTGGAAGGTCATTTAAGCAGTGGGACTTCAATCAAACTCAGTGATCATCCAGTTAACTAATCAATCAACCCAAAATAGTTGGTGCATGCAGAGAAGTCGAGTTCCCTAATATTGGTGGAGATTCCAAGGCAATTTTAATTTCTTGTAGCTCACACAGTTGTAAGAACTTACTATAACCATAGTGGAGGAGGTAGCTTGAGTAGGAGCTTCTTGTGAAATTGGAGAGGGAATGATTGTTGGTAGCATTAATAGCCTACCAACAATTTTTTTTGCACCACACTTCAATTTTTGTGTAGGGTTTTTGAGGGTGGATAATTTTTTCTGATGCTTTTTGGTCATGCACGTTCTCACTAACTATCTTGGAAGGTCTATAATAGTTCCTTGCATGCATGTCCTCACTAAATATGTTTTGGGAGGTCTTTACTAGTTCCTTGAAAATTTATGTTTGTCAAGGCTTAACTACTTATGATCTTAGGTGCTCACAATAGTCCGACAATTTATGGCACTCTCCAAATCATCATTCTTGAAAGGATCCAACAAAACGACTTGAGAGGAAGATGAGAATGACACGCTCTTATTGGAACTAGACTAGAACTAGTGGAATTGGTTGATCCCAATGGTTTTAGAGTTGTACCAGTCTAGTTTAGTGGTTCAAATTGGCTAAGGTTGGTCTTGTATTGAACTGACCTTAAAACACCAAAGTGACTAGTTCTCTACTAAACTGACCAATTTCGAAGAATGTAGTGCAACATAACTAATGACCACCAAATATTATTTTTTAAATAAAAAATACTTAAAAGGAAAATAAATATCTTAACCCTAGGGCCCTAGAAAACCTAACCCTAGTAATTAATGGTAATATTTAATTTTTAAAGTTAAAGTAAAAGTTGAGATTCTCCTTATCTTTCCTTTTTGAAAAGGAAAGATAAGGATAATGTCAACTTTTAATTAAATTTTTAATATTAACATTAATTGTTTCAGGTTGTTTCAAAGTGGTTCCAACTTCATTCAGTTTGGAGAAAGTCAAATTTTAGATCCCATTCAAAATTTAGGAGGGTTAAACAGTTTTCAAGATTTCAGGATTGGTAGGATTGCAAGGTGTCCATTGGATTCTATGATGTATGATGGTATGGAATTGGCATTGAATCAATAGCACTAGACCAATGTACCTTGATGTTGGTTGCGTTGATTTTTGAACTCCTTTTTCATGACATGAGTGTCTCCATGGCTTGAGTGAAGGTGTACATTTTCACTAGGGTCATGACAGTGGGGTTTAAAAATCAATGCAACCACAACCAGACACTAGTACCATATGACAAGATTGTAAATTCTAAATTCTAAACTCTCAACTATGTCGCTATAGTTACTCGTTAGTACTATGCTTATTTTTGGACTCTAGAGTTCATTTAGAGAACCTTTGTTCATGTATTATGGTTCAAAGGTGTATGTAGTTGGTGTTGCTTTGGTTATATGCACTCCTACTTACTATAAAAATGATAAACATTATATATATTGTGTGTAAATTATTTGAATTCACATGGATGTAGATGAATATATATGTTTTTCCATAAAATTTGAATGTTCTATGTATTTTTTTAATAACCTTTTGCTCATCTTTTTTTGTTGGCTCCACTCTGGTTCACATTTTGGGGTTGACCATCTGGATGTAGATGAATGTATATGATTTTCCCTATAATTTGAATGTTTTATGTAATTTTTGAATAATCAATTTTTTGGTCTAGTTTTGTTGGCTCTAGTCTAGTTCAAATTTTGGGGTTGACCATTTTGATGACTCGTTTGGTTTTGATAACATTGAAACAGAAGGCCCATTATTGTACCTCTTCATGACCAATGTTGTTTCCTTATAAATCCCGTCAAGCATAAGTTATCTTCATGGAGAAACAACTGTGGTGAATTAAGAACAAAAGTGTAATTAGTTTCTCATTCAAAAGTATGAAACATATTTTGGGGCTTGTTAACAAAATTATTATCAACCATGGTTTATTTAGAAAATAACATATATTAAACTATATAATGAATTATTAAATTGATAACTATTTAATATGGGTTGACTTTTAGTGATATTTCTATGGATCATCTTATGATGTTGTGGACTATTCAGAAGTTCTGTCACTAGTAAGTCACGTTTTTATGTCTCCTTCTCATGTTTATACAAAATAAAGTAGAGAATGGATGGGAATGTTTAATTCATGATACTAAAAATGGGATCACAAATTATCTTAAGTTTACACACAATATATTGACAACATATCCATGTGAGAAGTACTAGAGTAGAGGGATTGGATCAACCAAGCCTTTTCAATATATGAAAATATTAGGCTTCAAGAGTTCATGTGTTGTAGTGATGGATGCATTAAAGAGGGACAATCAAATTAACTCAAACTACTAGAATGGGATACTGATGGGTGGAGGCTAAGTTGTACCTATTATGGGAGCCTCATCTTTAGTATCTCCTTCGTCTATATGTTCTCCTTAGGTGATGGAAATTTTTCACAAAACTATTTTGAGCGTTCACATTTGTTGATTACATAGTCATCTTGTTTCATTAATAGAATTATATTTCTTGATAAAACAAGTAGCAAAAATCCTATTGGTGTGTTAGGATTAAATGTAACTTTACCTTCCCCTAATATTATTTTTTAACTTGAGGAGGTGGAGGATTTTGAGGATGGCATATTATGTTCTTCTAAGCAATGTGAGTAGGCATTTTACTTAGATTCTCTAGGTAAAGAAATTTGTTCATATGTTGTTAGATATGGTCCAAGATGAAAGTATAAATAATTGTGGTTGGATCAATATATTATTTTTCAGCCATATTTTAGAGCGGAATATTTGGAGGAATCAACTTTATGTGTCATTTTTACTACTTCTCCCACCTTGAAAATTTTCGGAGAAAAGCCTTAGGATCCATCTTAAGGCCTTAAATGACCAAATTTTTTGTTCTCAACCTTATTATGGACCTTGATCAATAATTCACATACTTGTTGATAACGAAAATTTTCCCAACAATAGTTTGTGACTCTCGCTAGTATGAGGTCCCAAAGGGACCTCACAAAATTTGTTATGAGAGGACCATTCAAATTTTGGCTCAGCTCCCATTCTTAGTTGTGTGTAAGTACTATGATATGTGTGTGATCATTACAATGATGGGTGCACCTATTGGACTAGTAGCTATACTGAATGCAAGAATGGAAGAATTCTAACCTATTTAAAGGGGAAAATTGATGAGAAAATTTGAGGTGATGGACTCGTAGAAAATTACATATATCAACATTTAAAGATTGTTTATTATAAACCTGGAAGGCATTGCACACTTAAATTATCAAAACAATACATATAATAGTCATTGACCAAACCAATAAGTACCCAATGTAGAAGGCAACCAAATTGAAACCAAGTACAAGGGATGATACTTCCCAAGGATCAAACATGCAATTATTCTTCTCCAACAAGTCCTTATTAAGTACCTCTTGAATTTGAAATCCATTGCAGGCAGTTGTCAAATTCATCAGCTAGTAATTGAGGAGAACGTTAAGAGTATATAGCTTATCCATTGGTTCTTAGTGAATTCTTCAAATAAATCTCTTTAGAAAGTCATGTGGCATGTTTCTCCTGAATCAAGCAACCAAGCATGTTTCCATGAAGCAAGCGAAGCATTAAATAAGTCTTCAATTACTCCAATGTTGCAATGTGCCACAAGATGATGAGCAGATTTAAATGTTTTTCCTTCCACTTTACTAGGTGTTGTACCATGTTCAATGAAGGATTGTTCAATGTTGCTGCTATAAGCAATGCACCGATGCAATAAACTTATGATACAAAACAACACACAATGATGAACCGATGAACCAGCTGGACATCAACGCAAATTATAGGGGTAGCATTCCAACACAGATAACATTGAATGCACCAAACAACATGGTTCACAACCATTGAAAAGGACTCACCACAACATTTAAAGGACTATTGGGGATGCAGTTTAATCACATCCCTAACTAATGTTGTGATAGGTCTAAAGAAGACTTGTCCTATCATGAGAGATATGAAAACTGAGACATGTTCTCCTTTGAATGGCAAAGCAGATCTTGATATTACCCAAACAATTGTCTAAAATTGAAGGAGTTTGTTGTGATCAAGATTCTTGATAGGTGTTGTAGTTCGTATGTCACAATTCGACCTCTGTCAATTTATTTCATGAATTTGATGAGAAAGACAATGTGAAAAATATAGCAAGTGTTAGCAGAGGTACACTACACCCCTTTGATGCAAAAGAAGTTCAGTTATTAAATGATTAATGAAGGTGGTGTTAAAGCCGTTGGCCAGTTCTATATCCTAGTGTCCACCTAAACAATGAATGGGAATATGCCTTTGATGGCAAGGGCTAGATGCTCGCTAGATTTAAAAAAGAAGAGGTCACACTAAAGGCCCTAAAGACAGAGTAACACCTATCCCTGAGCATTTATGATATATCACAAGTACCACTTTGTGTAGAATTAAAGGAATTTATTATGCCAGATACTGAGGAGGATAATCTGTGTAGATGATACTATCTTAATGAGTAGCTATCCATAAATTGTCTTCGAATCAAGGCATATGATTGGTGAAGGAGAGGATCATCATCTTGTTGGATAGACAACATCAATAGATGTATCCAAACTTCATAGCTCCCTTTGAATATCGAGAATGCAATCATCTGCAACATGCTATTAATCCAAGGATTTTATAGCTTCGTCTTAAGGTTATCATATGGCCTTAAGTCATGAGGCAACTGATCAATAGTGAAGAAAGATATTTTGCATTCATGTTCAAGACAACTTTTGGTGACCACCTAGTAAAACTGTGAAATAATGCCATCTTGTAATTTCACTTAGTAAATAAAAGTGAAAGATCAATTTCACTAGATCTCCTAACTCTTTAAAATCTAAATGAAATATCCTAGATATTTTCAGAATATTAGTGATTTGTATTTGATATAATCTTAGATGTACACATAAGTGTTGAGAAAAGGTGGTTGCTCAGATTAAGGAGATTAGTTGCTAAGATAGGGGAGATTAATTTTCTCAATTAGAGTCTGAGAGCATAAATAGAACAAGATGAGAGAAGTTGTATGTAAACATTTTTGGACATCAAAAAGACAAAAACCAGAGAAACATCAACTGAGCACATTCAAAGCACAGGAGAGGAGCCAAGGTCAGATCAGAATCCATATTGAACAGTGTTGTACAACAATTCAGTAAAGTGTGGGTTTGAGTATCCAACTAGGAGATAGAGTAGATCTGAGTGTCCAGGAAGTGGAAAACCTCAGTTTTGACGTGTCCTTGTAAGTTTTGGTCATTAATGATAAGCTGATTTGAAGGACAGAATTATGTGTGTACTTGAAAAGCTATTCTGCGTCCACTGTTTAGGTTTTCCAGTTATATGTGTGACTGTTGCATGTTCATAATTTTATTCAGTTATTAAAGTAATTCAAGATCTGAGTTATTTGAGAAAGAAACACAGGACAATTGTCCTCTTGAATTAGAAAAATCTTACATGGTATGAGAGGATTATCTATAATTGAGATCCTCAAGGGTTTACAACAATAGATCAACTACCAGAATCAAAGAACAACAGTTAGAGGGTTTCATTATTGTTGCTTGAAGGAATAACCACTCTTTCGGGTATATTTTTGTTGTTTTATTTTCATATATGAAAAGTTTGTAAAATAGATCTCAGAGATGGAAAAAGCTACATCAAAACTCTTTGAATATGCAAGTAGATAACCTCCACATATAAAGGTAAAAAAAACTCTTTGAATATGCAAATAGATAACCTCCACACACGAAGATGAAAGCATATTTTAAACATGTTTAAAGCGAATTAAAATATAATAATAGAAAATCAACAAAAATCTTTATACAATAATAATTCAAATAATTCTATTTAACAAAAATATATTAAAAATCACTATAGATTCACATTAATAAATAAAAAAATAATTTATATAAAATCCAATTTAATAATAAATAATTACCTAATTTATAAATGATTTATGTATAATCTTAATTTATATCAATTTAATGTGAGTTAAAGAATTGAGATAAACCATTATTATCCCACACACTTAAGTTCATTCCTTTGCCCTCTCTCCATTTGCGAAGCCGGGGACTATCACAATACTTCCAAGAAGGCATTTGACACATTAGCTAGATAGCCACAACAGGCGAGAGAGCAAAGCTATTGTGTAAATATGTGTTCATAGATTCTCTCACATTTGATTTGTATCAAATAGTTCCGCAGGGGGCGAAATGGGAGGAAACCGGAGCCGCAACAGAAGCTACATCCCCAGAAGGAGCCGAAGCCCTCCTCATAGAAGACGTTACGAGGATTGCAGGGAGAGCGATCAATACAGGGAGCGAGATAGGTTCAGAGACATGCGCTCCACTCTGCCCACTATCCTTATGGTCCAAAATATTTCTCTAGACGTGAGGTTCGTATCTTCATGTTTTCTTCTTAGTTTGAGGTTTCATACCCAATATTTTTAATGAAGTTGTCTTAAGTCAGCCATTCTTGGCTATACATTTTAGTCATCAAACAATGTATTGGGTCTTCAATCTTATTTTTTAAGTAAAAAGACTATTCTGGAATAGATTGTGGTTTTCCATGTGTTTTTTTCAGGGGTCTCATTAAAATCATCAGGGTCTGATAAATTTAGGGCTTGCAATTTTTTGGTTTATTTTAAGCTTCAACAATGACAATGTCATTTTGTATGCAACCCCATGACAAAGAATAAGTTTCCATGTTGATTAGACAGGGTCACTTAACTGTCATTTTGTAGTGATAGTTTAATTAGATTGAATAACTTGGCAACCGACCCCTGAACTTGGGGGTTTGCAAGGGTAAATAATTTTCTTAAAGAACCTTGGGGAACGACTTCAAGGGTAATGATTTTCTTAAAGAACCTTGGGATCTACTTTAAGAGAATAATAAATTTTAGGGATTTAATTGAACATATTTTTCTTCAATTTTAACATACGAGAATTACATAACATCATGCAAAATGGATGGTTTCTTATAGGAAACCTATCTCATTTTACTAATTCAATTGACACTATTTGAAATAATCCTAAATTTTCCTTTGAATATAAAATGACTATAACTAGCGTTTGCGAATTTTTTATTAAGTTTTTATTTTTAGTTTTAGCAAGGGTTTCTTCTATTTCATTTCCAAAGTGGCTTAAGAGCATTGTCAAGACATGAATGGCTGGTAGGATCAGTATGGTCCAAACTTTGAAGGGTTGCTAAAAATATAGTAGGTTTTAGCTTTTTGTTATCCAAAGGGCTATCAAAAATACATTATGTTTAACCTTCTGTTGCTAGTTATCTTGATGCATTTCTTAACAACATTTTGTTTCCAAATGGTTGTGAAATAATTTGAGGTTTTAACTGCGATGTTAGTTATTTTGAACATTCCTGTACATTCATCAACACTTATCTTATAGAAAAAAGGTTGAGGAGTTTGTGTAATATTTGACACTTGTTCCCACCGAAATCAAAGAGATCATTTTATGCTCCTCACCAAGGAATTGATTGTTAGTTGCTTTCTTCAAGTGTTCCATCTTAGCAACAAAATAATGAGAAACCAAATGATAAACTAGCATGAAGGATTATAACATGATTTGGATTATTTTTAAGGGTTTAATGTTAATGTGAAAGTTAAAAATCCCATCACTATACCCCAAACAAGTCAAAATCAAAATAATCAAGGAACTGAAGGAAATCAAGATTAAGAAATGTTAAGGAATGAATTTCTGTAAATGAGTAGGGTAATAGTCCAAAAAGTTCCAGAAATGCGACGTAGACTTTTTATGAAACTGCATGAAACATGGAAAATGCCAAGAAGATTCCGAAAACTTTTGCAATTTCGACTTTCCCACCAGATTTTTCTAGAAATTTGACCTACCCAACACATTATTCTGCAATTTCGATATGCCCAACAAGCTCTTCTAAAAATTTGACTTGCCAAACAAATTATTCTGCAACTTCGACTTCCCCAGCAAATTCTTTTGCCCATCAAGTGTAGAAACCCTAACACGAGAGAGAGAGAGGCCCAAAAACTTAGATCTAGTTCTTCTCCTTCCTTTTCATCCTTTTACCATCTTCTATCTTGAGAAGATCGAACTTTCTTTTGGTGAGTCATAATGAGGTTGAGTTCCTTCTTATTTATAGGCTTGTGAGGGGTACAAATTTCTCTCTTTAGGCTGACTTGTCCCTTCATGTAGGCTGACTTGATCTTTGTGCCATGACGAGGTCTTGGAGGATCTTTTGATTCTATTTTGAGGGCCTCTCGGGGATTCTTTTGAGAATCACTTTTTCAAAATCATTGAGAATGCGGTAGATGATGGGGGTGAGAAACAAAATTTATGTGATCAGTAGTTAATGGAATTATTACCATCTTGGAGGTTAACAAAGCATATGACTAGGTTTATTTTGAACAAAATGATTTGTATTAGGAAGTTTAGATTCTATTTTAGAGACAAGCATAAAGGTTACTACAAAATAGCAAAAAATAGTTTTAGTTCCTTCCTTAATATGTGAAAATAACACATAAATGATCATAACTTGAAGAGTTTCTTTGAATTCTCTTACCTCAAGTTTCTATGAAGAGGAACTATCAAGGCAAGTGAGGGAACCCAACCTTAAGCTCTCTTAAGAAATAATAATCCCCTAATTGACAAGCCAATATAGAAAGTCTTCCTGCCAAATAATAAAGGCCTCTATCTTTTCTTGATTAATCATGATGCATGTTGATGTAGTGACGATATCAAGACATTGTGTCATTCCCTCCACTAAACGACTGAATGAGCTTTGTAGTGAGAGCAAGGCCATCTATAAAATTTACATTAAGCAATTTCTCTCCATAAAGGATGGGAATGCCTCAAAAAATTTGTTATAAATAAGAATCTTAAAGGAGAAATAATAACGCATCACTACAATACCACATAAATATTGGGCAAATGGTTTGGATCATTTATGACATTGCAAGTGGGGTTTGGTCTAGGGTTTGTACTGGTTCTGTATGCTGATTCAACCCCTTTTATGGTATATAGGCTGGAAGATCATTTGCAATGTTGACCGAATTCGAGTCCCAGAGTAACTGGATAAAGGGATTGAGATTTTATATGAAAAGGCCATGGATCTTGGCCAGTATTCATAGTGGGGTTATTCAGTTATGGCATTATCCGGTGGGAACATTGATAGATTTGATGAGCATGATGGGTCAGTTAGAGGAGTACATTTTCACAAGGCCTAGCCGTGTTTGTGTCTGTAGGTAAGCCAACCGGCTTGGATATTGATTGCATGTTTTGTGGTACATGTGAAACTCTTTTTTATGTATTTTAGAGATTGTGCAGCACTTTGAAACTAATCACCAAGGTTCAATTTTTAGTAGTTCCATCAATTGGACAATTGATATGGGTTTCAATGGATACATTTTTATATCCTAGAATGGTGGGTCTCTAACACCTTGGTGACGTGGAGAGGGTCTTAAACACATTGGTGTTGTGTGATTCCTTCATGTATTTTGACAAAATTTTCATGTATCAACTAGGAGATTACCTTTACTTGCTTTGTATTGTAAAATGTCTGGAAATTACACACGTCTAGTGGCAAGTTTTGTAGTGGTGTCAATTGGGTCTAGCTTGGGTGGTTGGGAAGAAAATGTTATCTTTCCCTATTTGTGAGTCAATTTTTGTTTAGATCTATGAGGAATATCTCAGTCTCACTACCGGATGGAGGGTGGGGTGAGAAATTACACACAAGGAAAAAGAAGGTAGCAAGGTAATCAAACTGGTATACCTAGTTTAAAACCTTCTGAATGGGCGGGGATTGGGCTAGATGACAAGTCCTTGGTGATTTTGGCAGGCTTAAAAATATCTGTCATAGTGCAGCCACTTAGCCAAAGGAGAGCTACAAGAAAAATTCCCACCCAGTCTTATCCAAGGAACAAAGTTATTTTAGAATTGATAGGTTTAGCGAATCTTCCTAGTCATGTAGATTCTTATGTATAAATTGTGCATGTATATTTAGGACATCTAAAGAGTAGTGTCTTCGATTGTCAATGACATTAACTACAAGTCATATGACATAACAGTCAAAAATACAATTATGAAAAGTTGTTGTAACTCCAATATACTTGTTAATGTTACAAGAAATGACTTTAAGATCAATATATGGAACTACAATATGCACCACTCCATATATACGGAGAGTTAAGTTCCATAATTAGTATCCTTAGATTGTCAGTGCTAATGATGAACAAACAATAAAGATATGGAACTCGCAATATTGAACTTGTATCAGACCTTACTAGAGACATTTTTCGTGTAATGTGTGCTTCTTTTCATCGTAAGGAAGATTTGGTCATTTGAAGCCCCTTGGATCAGACTGATTGTGTATGGGATATTTGTGCTCCAAGGAGGAAAACTGTGTGCTGATGATATTAAGGTTAACACAAATCAACACAGATAGTTTTGGAGAGGGTGATGTTGTTGTCCAATATGTATTGGAATCTCATGACCGTGGAGTGAACTGGGCTACTGCTTTTCATCCCAGCTTTCCATTGATTGTGTCAGGAGTAGATGGTCACCAAGAAGATTGAATGGCACGCAGATTCATTTTCTTGGTGAAGTTATGTCTATTTCATTAGAGATATATTAAATTTATTATTTTCTGTTACTCCTCTTTCTTGAGTAGCATCTCAGTGTGTATGTAATTCATTTGTGAAAAGTTAGTTTGTTTTATTCTCGGATACCAAGGCCTCACAAGTTGGATAATTTAAGCGGGCATGTGAAAATTTTGTAGATAATTCATTTTTGAAAAGTTAGTTTTGTTCTCAGAGATCAAGGCCTGGGAAGTTGAATACTTTATGAGGGCACGTGAAAAATTTGTAGATAATTCATTTCTGAAAAGTTAGTCTGTTTTGTTCTCGGGTACCAAGCTTGGGAAGTTGGATATTTTAACTTTTAAGAGGGCATGTGAATTATATGTCTCATGTGATGTTCCATCCACGCCACGACATTATTGTTAAAATTTAGAAGATAAAAGTATCTGAGTTTGAGATGTATCCAAGTATTGTAGAGGTGTCCAAACATTTCGTAGAGACCATGATTGCTTCTGGATCCTTGTAGCACATCTTGATATGAATCTTATTGTTGCTGGGCATGACCACAGGATGATTTCTTTCAAGGTAGAAAGAGAAAGATCTACTTTTGTTGTTTATGAGGGCACCCTATACTGCAACAATGACCATTTTTTGTTGGCTCATCAATTTTCAACTCAAAAATATTCTCAACTTATACAGATAAGAAGGGATGGATCCATGAATTGGATCAAGGATGATGATCATTGTTGTTTAGCCCCATGGAGAATGTTGTCCTAATACGTTTGGATGTAGATGGTGGGTGATATGAACTTATTCTTGGGACATAGGATAGTATTTGGACTTGGGAGAAGTGATGCAATGCAGGAAGCACAGGCAATGACTTTGAGGACCTGCTGCCTTTTTTGCTTGCAATCAATCGACAGTCACTGACATGAGTCATAACCAAGTGATAAAAAAATCACATAAATAAGGTGATGAAGAAGTTGAGTTGTCCAGTAACTGTGGATACCCTTTTCTGTGCAGGAACATAAAACCTTCTTCCTGGGCTAGAAGATAGTGTTGGGACAGAAGAGTGACACAATGTAGGAAGAAAAGACAACGACCTTGGTTTTGCAACAGAGGATTGTACTTGGGGACCTCCATATTCCATTTGTTAATTACATTTAGTCAAATGAAATGGAAAATGTAGCCTTGTTGAGCAAGCATGCAATCATCATTGGAAGTAAGAATCTTGTACAGTGTTCTCTGCATAAGATTATTTGTGTTAAAACTTAAGAGTGGTGCTCGGGGTGACAATTGTGTTTTGTTGTCTTCCAAACAGAAACAATGGCCTTATTGGAACACTTGATGTTCAAGTATGTATAATGAAGGTGTCTGAGAATTTTGTCAATTGATTGAATGAGTTGGAAATAACCATGTCATACAGATTGATGCATGAGTATATATTCAAGCTGGCACTAATAAAAAGGAAGTAGGATAATGTTATGATCATGATTAGGAACTAATTTGTGGATAGGCAGTGATTTCTTAGCTGTACCTGAAGGGCTTCCCATCAACAGCTCTTCACTTTTTCAAAGACGAGAAGGCATGATTTAACTTATCAGTGTAGGGTGAAACTATTCAAATTGATGTTGCATCTGCAAAACAGAGAGATTTTAAGGTCACTGGTATACACTTGGAACTGAGGCCCTTTGGTAAGGAAATGTTGGCATTATTGAATATGCTTACCAGAGATTAAATAATTTTGAAAGGCTTTCATTTTGTATCTTGTCATGGACAATATTGATAAGCTTTTGAAGATATAGGGGATTGCAGAAATATAAAATGATGTTATGGGTCAGTTTCACAATGCCCATATGTGAGTGCAACAGTTCATGGGCTTACAGAGATTTCTGATATGCTTGTACTTAATAGTTAGGTGGCAATCTGCCCACTCTTTCATCTAGAAAGAAATCATCACTTATTGTGCCTTGTCCATCAATTTGTCGCAATAGTGAATGGCTGTTATTGAGGGTTACCGAAGGCATTTTTGAGTGTGGGTTGGATAATGCAGGGGTTGCAGTCCATGAAGAAGAGGATGAAGGAGCTACAACCAATAGGGGTTAAGATCTTGACACTTCTAGAGGGTTGGATAATGCAGGGGATGCAGTCCATGAAGAAGAGAATGAAGGAGTTGCATCCAATAGGGGTTAATACCTTGACACTTCTGGAGTTGAAAAATAAAATGGCGAGGTTGTAGTGGTCGATGATAGATAAGTGAGAGGAGACAATGACGATGAGGTAGGATGGGATGTAGAAGATTTGAAGCTCCCTATAGATGTCTAAGTTGCAAATGTTACAGGTACAACCCATAATGTAATTAGTTACGCCATCACCACGTATGCCAGTAATTCAAATATGGATACAAAAAATCTTTTCTTGCAGGTGAGAATGCAGCTACTAGTAACATTAATATGGCGATGCAACTCTCAAGTCAGCAACTTGGTATAAGAATTTCACTCCATTAAAAGTTAAAACCTTTGTTTTTGGATCTTTACATGGACAACCATACATACCTCCCTATATTTGTTTCTGCACCGTGGTCTTCTTAGCAATAGAGGGAGGCTATAGTAATACTATTAGCTCAAATGTTAGAGGTACATGAGCTTTGGTATTTAAGATTTTTATATTAGATGAGAAACTTAGACTAGCTTACAAATCCACAACAAATGGGAAGTTAGCTTACAAAGCCACAATAGATGGGAAGTTTAGTAAAGCATTAAGGTTGTTTCTTACAATCTTGCACAAAATTCCATTTATTGATGTAGATTCTGTTTAGGAGGTTGAGAAGGTGAAGAGATTGATTGGAATTGCTAAAGAATGTGTTTTAGGTCTTAAAATGGGGATCAAGAGGAAGTTAAGGATCATACTGTCGAACAAAAAGAGCTTGCATCCTATTTTACTCATTGCAACATTCAAAAAGTCTATTTGAGGTTGGCTTTACCGAACACCATAGGTATTTGCTAGGGAAATTCAATGCAACTGCTAACTTGTCTTGATAACTGCTGGCAAATGAGCCCGCTGGAAACCATGCAAAAAAGGTCCAACAATTTCTGCGAGCATGTGGGAGGCAGTTGTAGGATGCTAAAAACATTGAATTATGACTTCAGAAATCCTTTTGTTTTTTTTGGAGCAACTTTTACACCTCTATATTGTGGTTAGAAGTATGTGTCCTGTCCACATTGTACACCACACTTTATTCCAATCATAAAGGGAAATCTATGTGCTATATGTGAGCTTGCAATTGTGTTATGGGTCTTTAGATGCAGTTCAAGAGAAAGGAAGTTAAGGGTGATACTTTTCAACAAAAAGAGTTTGCAGTTTATTCTAGTCATAGGAACCTCAAAAACTCCATTTGAGGTTGGCTTTGCTAAATACCATGGGTGTTTGTTATAAGGGATGGATTTAGTACAACAACTAACTTTTCTTGATGACTATTGGAAAGTGAACCGCTGCAAGCCATTCAACAAAGGTATAACAAGTTCTGTAGGCATGCGAAAGGCAGTTGCAGGATGCCAAAAAACTGAATTATGATTTTGACTTAAGAAAGCCTTTTGTTGGTGGTGCAACAACTTTTACACCTATATACCATGGTCAATCAGAAGGATATGTCCTATCCATATTGTACAACATGCTTTGTTCTAGTCATACAAGGAAATATCTGCCCTATATGTGAGCTTTCTATTGTGGGTTCCGATGCTTCTGGGTGTTGAATGTGCATCTTTATTTCAAGAAATTTCATGACCCATGCATATTTCCATATCAATATTGCAATCTACCTTTGAGAGCCACGTTGAGAGATATGGCAGGACAATCACTAACAAGTCTTGGACAAACTTGACAGTCTTCTTAAGAGATTGGAGGAGGTTGTTTATTAATCACTGAAATGATAGTAGAAGTAAAAATTTCCATGTTTTTTCATTGTTTACAATTTGAAATTTCAGTTTGTGTTTTTGCTTCCCTTTCTCAGTCTTAGACAATGAAAAGTGCTAGTAATTTAGCTTTAGGTCTGGAGAATTGTTGATAGACCCCCCTGGGTGTTTATCCTATCTTTATCATGCAAGTGTTCTAGTGGTTTGTCTGAGTAGAAACATGCATTAGGGTCTTATTATTCAACATTAGAAAAAAATGTAATTGTTTGAATGCTTTTTCATATGTAGGTCCTGTCTAAATTAGAACTGGTCAAATCGCCCCATTGGACTGGGCATGGTATTGAACCAGCTTGCTGACCAAACTGGTACCTAACCAGTAAAAACTGTCCCTAATTGGCTGATCTAAAATGGGGACCTAAAGGCTTCTTGTCTAACTTACAAGAACCTCTCCCACTCCAGGGCTTATATAATCCCAAGATCTATGCTTATAATTGATAATTTGCGGAATTAAGTACTTGAAATAGGTGTATGTCTTTTGATTTCCTTTAGATTGTTCAAGTGCTTATGTTCATTTGCTTAAACTGATATGAAATGCATATAATAGTAAATAAAGCAGCAAGTAAGCAAACACATAAGACAACAATATAATATGGAGTTCATCCTGATATCTTGGGCTACGTCTCCTTGAGCTCTAATCAACTCGACTAGGCTCTTTGGGATTATGGCTTCAATTATTTTACAAGTTCCACACTCAACTCCATTAGTTTACAACTGAGCCAATGGGCTTAGAATGCCATCTTACCCCTAGCTGTCCTCACTCTGCAGACAGATCTAGGCTTCTTTTGACTTGAATCCTTCAGTTAGTGCTCTGAGCTTCTTGAGCTTCTGGCTTCTTTGACTCCCTAAGAATTCTGTATTGTCTCTGGAACTCTTTCTTCTGTCTTCAGCACACTCTGGACACCAGCAACAACTTGATCATTTGATCTCTTTGTTGTTTTGCAGCTTCATTACAGCTCTATGGCTCTTAGAAATCTGTTGTGAGCTCTCTGGCTCTGGCTCTGGCTCTTGGCTTTGGCTCTTGGCTCTAGCTCTGGCTCTTGGTTCTCAGCTCTAGCTCTCACGAGCTTCTAGTTTCACTCAACCTCCAAGAAAATCTCTATTTCTGAGTCACTCTGACTCCAAAGACTGCATCCTCTAGGCTTATGCGCAGCATTCAAGCATCTCTGAGCCTCTTGGGCTTCTCTGTGCTTCTCCTGAGCATAACTCTACCTCTCTATGTTATCTCTCGGCCTCTGCGTGAATCCTTCTCAATTTTGTTCTTTGTGTTTTTAATACACAACAGCTACAGTCGCCCGACTGTTTCTTTACAAGAAGCAGTTTACAATTGGAAAGGAACCGACGGGCACAGGAAACCCAACCGTTCAGCCTTCCTCCTGTAGAAATCTTGCGTTTGAACACATAACGCAATACACAGGAAAACTGGCGAAAACACATCATTGGAGTGTTTAACCAGAACTCAAAATGCATTCAATCGCATTGATAAACCTATCGGGTCCGTCTTGTCATCACAAATCGCAATCGCACAGGCAGGATGCTTAAAACCCAAGAAATGGCCAAAAACATCAATACACGGGAATACACAGAAAATCCAAAATTTTGGATTTCAAAACTTATGAAATCGCATTCATAATCTCATCGGGTCTGTGCCTCTGATCGCATATCGCAATCACATGTCGCGTATGTGCATTGGCCCTTTGTATCGGGGATTCGCCGATCTCCCGATCTCCAATCGTCGATATCGCACATCGCATAGCATCGGCCCAATGGACTGTGTCTCTGCTCCTCCAATCGCCCGATTGCCCAATCACTGATATCACTCATCAGCATATCGCATATGTAATAGCCCTTTGTATTAGTGCGATGCGATTCACTGATCGCCGATCGGCGCTATCGCATATCACACAGTCGCACAATCACATGTCACATTGTCCTCCCGCTAGGCCTTTATCCCTTCAATGCTTTGATTCGATACATCTTATGGATTTGATAAGAGTTTAGGCTGCGGAATATAATATTTTGGGTCCGCCCTTTACCATTGCGATGAGATATTTGCATATAAAGACTTTATTTCTCTTAAGTCCCATTTATATAAGAAATTGCTTCCTTTTCAAACAATAATGGGAAATCTTCGTTTTGCAATAACTTCTTCATCCAAAGTCCATTTTAGCCCATTCAAATTGCAGTAGATTCATATTGAAGAGATCTATGCAATGGGACTATTTCCAAGAACATCCATTGACTTTCATTTTCCTCTGTGAGGAGAATCTTTAGACTTAGAAGTATATTCTAGATCCATTTTGGATCACACCTTCCCACTAAAAAGAACTTTTGGTCTCCAAAAGGCCGATATACTGATCTGAACAGTAAATGAGAATAACAACACCCTCTTCTTTCAGCCTCCATACACTTGCCTTGCATAGTTCCTCTGAACCAAAGCCTTTGATCACTTTCCTTCTTGGATGTGTTGGTCCTCCTGGGAAGAACTGTTTTCCTCCTTGACTTCATACAGAAATCCTACTGAGAAGGTCACAGAAGGTAGTTTGAACTTCTCTTCCTTGATCATTGGTCCAAGGTGGCTCAAACCAATTTGAAGTTACATCTGCTTCACAAAATTTTCATTTGTACTTGTTTGAGATACTGTCAACAACAACTGTTAACAACAACAGGATTACAAACAACAACTGGATGGTCTAAACTCCTGCTTCAACAAAAGAAACAGATTTCACATCTTGTGAATAAATCCATGTCTTTACATCTACATACAAATGATTGACTACATAACAAGCCAACAAAACATGCCTTTAAACAATTTACCCTTCAAGTCAAGCATGTAGAAAACGAATTCTACAATTCTTTTTCAAAGATGAAACACTTCATCAACATCTCCATCTTGGAGACCAAATCAACTTTTCTCAAGTCAATATTGCATTACATGCATGTTTACACAAAGTAATTAACCCTTCAATTTAATCACATATACATGTTTAAATATAAGGAAATCATCAGCATCCTTGTGTTCATGCATATCATGCTTATGCATGCATTTCATCCTTCAACTTTCGCTTAAGTACATTGTACTTTCAAAGTTGAAATGAACATAATGTTGCAGCAATAAAGTGAGTCTCCTACTCAACTTTTCCATTCACCTTCTTGGTAAAAACCTGCAACTTGCATTCCATTAACAAAGAAATGCAAATAGATGCGTTATATCAATAGACATGCAATCTTAATTGGATAAGAACTCTAACCATTTCTTGCCAATCCATTTCAAAGTCCTTCCTTTGTTTGCACATCAGCATTAACATGTGAATCATATTGAAACACATCATTCATGGAATCTTTCTTTCCATTTTTGCCATTTTCTCTTTCCACCTTCTTCAAGTTTCATGGAAGCATTGTTGGATTCAGAGTCCAACACTTTTCAGCAATGTGTCCTTGCTTATCGTAGTAAGTGCAACACATGTGCATCCTCTTGACAACATGATTTGCCTTGTCCAGTGGACCTTTGGCTTCTTGCTTCCTTTCCTTCAAAATTTTCCTGTATGTGGAAATTCTCTTCCAACATCTAGAAACACTATGGTTATCCAAACCACACAAGGAACATGCAATTCTTTTCCAATTCTTATATGGAAATTTACCATGCTGAACATAATCAAAAGGAACATGGTTAGAACCAGATTTATACCTTTCTTTTTCAACTTTATTACCTTCATGAGGAGGTGAATTAAATGAAGAAGTGGCTCCCATTGGAACACCATCAATCTCTTCAAGGCTGTCAGAGTTTCCACAACTCTTTGGTTCAAGTGTATGCTTATGAACACCTTTGTCCTGCAAATGATGTTTCAAGCTATTGCATTCTCCAAGAATACAATCTTCACAATCTTGAGGTAGAAGACCTGCAATGAAACTCCTTCTTGGAGCTGTTTCAATGGTCTTCATGGCAGCTTTGGAACTCTCTCCATAAGCTTGTCGATAGCCAAGACCCAAATACTTAGGCCTTTCCTCAACTATTATTGGCTCAACAATACCCTGTGCATGTTTTCCCAAGTCTTTTCCTTCATAGCCGTTACGGGAATAAGTACCCTAGGGCTTTGGGTTAGAACCCCAACAGAGCAAGAGTAATCTACAGCAAGACTCACACATACAACTCAGGCAACTTACTTAAATAAACAAACTATGTATGGATGCACATACCCGAATGTCCTTCCTTTGGGTAGTTCCAGCAGGGTTCAGACCCTCTTCAACTCCTGATGATCTTCGAATCTGCAAATCAACCAATTCGAATACATAGCAGCATATAGATAAAGAATTTTAATGAGATCAACTTTATATCATATAAGTAAGATGATTAGTTATACATCCAAATGACATTCATACATGAGTTACAACAACATATGATGCATAAACAAGGTCAATCTCAGGAACAAGACAACATTTCTTTTTAATGTAGAAAACTATAATAAACATGGAAAGAGTTCACCTGAGTCTTCTTCTTTCGGCTCTAAGTGGAACCATCCTCCAGGTCTATCCAGTCCCAGTGTTCAACAACCTCCTTCCATAACCAATACCATGATATCTCAAGCAAGTGGGAGAATATCAACACTCAAGGAAACAAGGGTTTCCTGAACTTGGGGAAGTGCTTGAAGCACAGGGATACTTCAGACTTGGTCAAGGGATAATCTCAGTATATTAATTCTATCTCTTGTCTCCTCCTTAAGGCCTTCCCATAGAAGTCTATTTATACTTCTCCCAATTAGTTTTTTAGTTGGGAAATAGTTGGGAACAGTTGGGCCACGAGCACTAGGAGGTAATCAACAGGTAAACCCCATGAAATCCACCCATAGTTAAGGAAATTTATTTTTTTTAAGTGTTTTAACACATATATGCGGGTTGGGTATTGACTAACCCATGTATACATGCTTTTATCACAGGGTAAAGTAGCGTAAAGGGAGTAAAACATTGTTTTTAAAATATTTGGACCAAGTATGGAAGGAGGGGTTGCCCTAGGCCATAAACCAATCATCACAAATACCAAGGGTGATATTTGGAGCTATAACAGATGCCCCCTAATATATGAGGTCAGAAGGGGTACATGATGGCCGAAATGTATTAAGTATATGGAAAGGAAACCTATTAAAACTGAGAAGGACTTCACCAGATTTCAGCCTGCCAAGCCATCAAAAGAAGATAAAAAAGAAACAGTTGTCTAAGGCGGGCACACCCATGCTCAGAGAAAGTAAATCATGTCTGCATATCAAGTACAAGCAGATCCACTATGTATACAAGTATAAAAAGACTGAAATTACATAATGGATCATCTAATCATGATCGAACAAGTACATGTCTGAACATCACATATAAGAAGATGTTCAATGAAGCTAAAAGATGAAGTTGATCACTGATGTCAAAAACTGATCCCAAGAGTACCAAATGAACATGATGGAATAAGATGATACTACATTGCAACTCAGATGCCAGCATATAAGATGTCGTTGTGAAGGACTACAACATATAATGTGGATGGTGTCAACTAGCAGCAACAAGAGCAACTAACAAGTGAACCAAAGAATGTTGATGCAACCCGAGGTCTTCACCGACCGTCGTGGTACATTTCTACACAATGGGAATAAATTATTTGAAGTCGACCATGTGAGAAATCATTTGATTACCTGTCACTGATGTATACCATTAACAAACATGAGACTACTCACAGATAATGATAATGAGAGTCAAGGTACCCAGTACAATCTAACAAGTGCGAATGAATGAGATGAGGTCGAACACCTAGAAGAATCTATCAATCAGGGGACAATGATGGTTTCCCACTATCGATAGCGAAGGATCTGCCACTGATGACTGCAAACCCCAAGGTACTGCCAAATGGACTCTAGATCTTTGCCCCAGAGTAATGAGTCATAGTCGATAGGAAAAGATCCGCTAGAAGGAAGGCATTAAGGAATCCTTCATCAATCTAGCACGAGTGTAATGCATAGGCCAATAATGTGGTAGGAATCAGACAAAAAAGATGTAGTAACCCAACCGAAGCACATTTTCGGCGTACACAAGATGTAGCTAGCACACAATAGAAACCCTCTGAACCAACCAATAATGAAAGTTGACACAGAGGCAAGGAATCCACCAATAGGGTAAAATGGAAACCAAGGCACTGCACGAATCCCAATGTGTGATAATGAAAGCTGATGTCGAACACAAGGGAAACCACTCAATAAAAGACCCATGATACTAATCGATGCTAAGCACAAGGTGACCTATTAATAATGAAAATAGGGCCAGGGTGTGGCTCTAGGCCTGCCCTCAGAGCAATATGTCATCGTCGATAAGGACAAGACCCGCTAGCAAGAAGTCAATGGAGACCCTCTTAAACTGGCATGAGGAAAGGACCAATAATAATAACTGATGTGATGACAAACATGACACTGAAAACCAGGGTTGGCCGACTGAAAAATAGGTCATGAGACACTGCAGAGAGGCTGACTCAGGCTTACTTCCCTTGAACAAAAGCACGACTCAATGATGACTATGTGGCAGCATATGATAACTCTATATAAGTTTGTCATGCAGGAGGCACGAGCAAGCTCTCCATATGATTGGAAGAGATAACCAATCAGAGGAGAACTGACTCAATAACAAGGTCAAGATGTACCTAATTAAAACTAAATCTCACTAAAAATGGAGGAGAGACTTTCTTTTGAGTGCTTTGTTCAAGGGCGACACAACTGACTTTAGCTGCCAATAATATATGGAAATGTTGTCCCATTATCGATCTTTTTTGGAATATATATTTTTTTTGTCTTTTTCTTTAAGCTAGAAAAAGGATAAAAGAATGCTATAGTACAGTGGAAAGAATGAATGTCAATGAAATAGATGATCTAGTTCCTGGGATGGGAACAATATTATGCTCAATGCAGGGAGGCGAAACTGGTCAAGGACACTCAAAGGGATGTTCCTTCCATGGATCAAAGGGTTTGTCATGTTGCAGAAGCTAAGTGATTGCAGGTTTGAGTTTGCAGAAGACATGGTCAAATAAGTAGCTTAAATACGAGTCCAAGTGAAGCCGGCTCAAGGCCAAAAGGTGCAAATAGTCAAAATGAAATGCATTAGTACAACTCAACACAAAGGATCCTCTAGGGTATAAGTCTAGAACAGAGCGAAGAAGCAAAGAGAAATAAGTCTTCAACGCACAAGTCATGGCGGGACTAAAGAGGACTCTCGAGCCTACTCAATATAACAGCATGGGAAACAAATGTCAGTGAGGTGCTAACTACGATGCCCATGTAAAGGATGGCTCTACCATTGTGTCATGATTTAAAAATCGGTGAGTGAACATGGTTTACTAACCATAACACGATGGGATCGACCCTATGGCAAGTGTATCGACAAATGGAGGCTAGTATGCAAGATGCAATGGAAAAAATGGTTTCCCTAACCTATATGCCAGTGAGTAAATGATACCTGCCATGATGGGTCAGCGGTCATGGAATCGATATGAAATCTCGAAGAAGCATCTAAAATACCCTGAAAAAAACAATCTATTACCGACAATCCAAGCTCACAACTTAAAATATTCATGAGTCGAAAAAAGTCAAGTTTTGAAAAAATTTGACAATTTCAAGGCTATAAAATGACCTTTTGACTCACCATTTGTGTTGAGAGCAAAAGTTGTGGAGAAAAAAGAGCAAACTTGCCCCCCAAAGAATTGGACCGTTCAAATTGGATAAAAATCATCAGGTAACCTTCAATTCAAGCTTGCATTACTTTGTGATTGTTTTTAGAATTTTTTATTAAGGTTTAACTATAGGAATTTATGTTAAAAATTTCAACCGGCATATACGCGGGTTGGATGTTATCAACCCACGTATATGACGGCCCACCACGTGACTGTGTGTAAAAGGAACCCGCATATATGCGGTTTGAAATTTAAACACAAAAAACTAATGGTTGAAACTCATTTTTTTTTCAGAATGACAATCACATGGAGAGAGAGGGAGCATACCACAATTGATAATGAAGTTATGAATGATCAATAGGCATTAGATGCATTGAGGGGATGTGGCTTGTTAAAAATTTTCAAAATGCCCAGCATGAAATCCAACACTTGTCTGCTTGAAATACTAATCCACTATTGGAGTGTCGAAGATGATGCATTTATGATTGATCAGATGCCTTTGCGGATAGAGGTGGAGGATATTTACTTTATCACTGGTCTCTCTCAGAGAGGAGAGGTTGTACATTCGACGGGCCGGACACAAGGTAGTCTTTCAGTGGAAGACTACGTACACATTTACTATCCTAGGCATCCGGAAAAATTTGGAAGTCAGATTCCAATAAAAAATGTGGAGAGCTTATCTCTGAGGATTCTATTGTTCACCATAGCTAGGATAAATGAACCAGCCTCATTGCCCCAAGCTTCACGAGTATCCATGAGCTTGGCCGCGGAGTGCCTCACCACTGTTTTTGACTGGTGTACACCTTCTCTTACCAATATGAAGAGCCAGTTGTCCTCTATTCAGAAAGGGCAGACCAAAAATTTCGGATATGGGGCTACTTTATGCTCCTTCTTCGAGAAGGTGCCTGGGCTACATCCCAAGGTATCAGTCTCTATCGGCAGCCCTCGAGATCCTCAGATGGGTAGGTGGGCTGATTTGATGAAATTCCTTAGAGGCAGGGACATGCCGAGGACTACTTTTGATGATGAGCTCTTCTCCTAGTGGGAACAACAAATCATCACTGTGGACGACTATCCCTATGCTGGCATGGATTTCTGAGGAGATCCAGACTTGGTGCTGCCATGAAACGCAGCATGGGGAGAGATAGGTAAAAAAAATTAAGTTTTTATCAAATTTTAAGACTTTTTAATGTTTTTTAAATATGAAAATGAGCTTAGAAATATTTTTGATGGGATTAAATACTGACATAAAGATCATGTTCCAAATGTGGGTCCAGTAAGACTAGACGGATTCCCGTGGCACAGGCATCATAGAAGAGGCACTGAAGAGGCAGCTACTGAGACAGAGAGGGTCTTATATGCAGTCCAAAGAAACTTGGTGAGATTGACTCACCAGGTACCGATGGTGGCCATAGAGGACCTACCTGAGGAGATGCAGCGTCGCGTGGTAGGAGTACCACGACACTAGGTTCGCATGCTTCGGCGTGTGGCCAACGCAATAGTCACCTTCTTAGCCGCTCATCCTGAGCCGGGTCGATAGATAGACTGGACATGATTATGGGCATTTAGTCCCGATTTTTTATATCATTTTTGAACACTTTATGTACACACAGGAAGCTTTATGATATATATATATATATATATATACAGTTCCAAATTTTTTATGTATGTTTTTAACTTGGTGAATGATTGATATCACAACATGCCTTACAAAATATGTACAAAAAATATAATATATACAAAGAAGTAATTGCTCGGCCAAAACCTAAGCAAAATGCCTCTTAAGGTAGAGCCCATCAGGTGGCTCCACCAGTTTGTTTCCTGGAGATGTTTATAGGTACAGTTCTTGAGCCAATCAATATATTACCTTCGGCAGATAACTGCGTTGGAGCCAAAGGATTTAAAACCGTACAAACACCGATAGTAAGTAGATTGGAGGACCTAGATTCGACTTCATGCAAAGGAGGATGAAAATATGAATGATGATGTAAATCTTCCAATAGTCGATCTATAATTGTCATTGCTTCGAAAATTTCTTCTTCAGATGGAAAAACTATATCTAAGCAATCCAAAGAAGAAGTGGAGTCTAGGGTCCAAGCAGGAGAAACATCACCATCCAACTCCTCATCCGAAGAAGGAGGGGATGGTCGTTTGTAGAGTTATCGATAGATTCATATCTAAGTTCGGCTACAGACATAGGAGATTCTATTCCACCCACCTACCCTTCATCTGATGTGGTTGTAGATGAAGGTAAGGTCCCAGGATCCAAAAAATAATGAGTTGGAACAAACTCTTTCCGTAAAGGCTCCTTGGAGGATGAAATTGTATCGATTCTAGCTGTAGGAGGGGGAAGATCAAATACACCCATCAAGGAAGAATACATCCCTACTCCTAAATTCTCTATAGGTTGACGAGGATTATCCACCAATGGAACGGTAGAATCCGAAGTTGCACGAGAATCACCCGGAGAATAATCCAATTGATCAACTTTAACAATTCTCCCCTCATGAGGAAAACAGAGGACGCGGAATAAAGAGTACACTATGGCATCCATTTCATAAATCCAATTCCTTCCTAAGAGGAGATTGTAATCCAGGTTGGCATCAACGATTTCTACTTCGATTTTAACGACCTTTCCTCCAACACATATAGTAAAGGCTGAGATAATCCCATGTGGTCTATGAGAATGTCTGTCAAATGCTGTCAAGAGAGTGGGTGAAGGAACAACTGAAGGTGATCCAATGGCCTTCCAACATGACATAGACATTACGCATGTGGAATCTCCCTCATCTATAATTGTTCAAAAAATATTAGTAGACTTTATCTGGAAAGCCATATGATGAGGAAGTCTCTTTTTGACATTGAGCATATCAAAAGTGAGTGCTAAAGAATTTTTAAGATCTACTGCCCCCATTGCCGAAAGCAAAGTACTTCTTTGAGCAGGACACGACTGGAGTACCTCTAAAGCAGACATAGCTTAAGGACTTTGAGCTAGATCTTCTACAATCGAGTAGTTCTAGGCTACCCTAGCATTAGGGTTAATAGTCACGCGCTTGGCGGAACCTTTCGGTATCCGAGGTATAGACTCGACAGAGGGTCGCTCAATATGAAGTGGGTCCATAGTTCTGGGAACAAATTTATCCTTATATGTTTCTACTTCACCATAATCATGTGCGCGTGTGGCAACTTCGACATGCGAGTTCATCATGAAAACATTTGAGGAATTGTCCCCTTCCTGGTTACCCCCTACAGAGGTACTAGGGTTTGAGTTCACGCCAGCAAGAAACTGCTGCCCTTGGGGTAAAGGGTTAGTTAAGACAACTTGGGAGCTAGAAGACCCTTGTTGCATTAACAAGCGTTGAGCATCCCGAATCTTGGGGCAGAGGTGAATCAAATGATCTCCGTTGCATAACTTGCATGGAAATTTAACTTTCTTCTTAGACTCATTTCTACCCTCATCGGCACCATCGTCGGGCTTGTTTGCATTACCCTTCCCTTCCTGATTCTTCTTTTTACCTCGTCCCTTCTTCTTCCCATCGGATTGTTGATTTCCTTTGGGGTTAGAGGCCTAGACGACATTTATGGAAGAAGGTTGGGAAGGCGAAGGAGTAGATGGTGCAACCTGGTTGGAAGAAGCAGTTTGTAGAGACAACTGCTACAATTGGTTCAAAAGGTTCATCGTATTTACATCAACCTATCCAACTATACCATCAGCATGAGGGCTTGGCTCCGGTTTGGCTACATCAACTGTGGGTCTAGGAGCATTAGGTAAGATTTTTTGAAGAGTCCCAAACTGAGAATATATCAGTTCTAACTGTTGGGCGCGAAAGATAAATTTCTCTTCCGAATAAACGCTGGACATAGAAACATCCTTGGAGATCTCAGGTTGTAATGATTTTAAAAACCATTCGAGACGGAATTCTGGTGGAATTTTACCTTTGATAAGCCTTTTTCTCCATCTCCATTCCTGGATATGATCTGAAATGTGAGTAGCCGTGTCCTAATGAAAATTGGCCAGAAGCTCAGTTCCGGCTTCATAACGGACAAGCAACTGAAAATGGTTTAAGAAAATGTTAGCCAAATTGGCGAAAGAAGTAAAGGTGCCCCCTGGAAACTCTATATACCACTTAGCCACATTCCCTGTTAAGGTGCACTGAAATAACCTCAACCTGATCCAATCATTGATCAGGGAGTTGGATGAGCAACATAAATAGAATGTGGTTACATGGTCACCCGGGTCTTCACCATTCTCCCCTTTGAATTTCGGAATATCCGATGGAAGTTTGGTTGGGATTGGAGGCCAAGCCAGATTGTACCTAATTGGATCGTTTGTCAATTTAGTCAAGTCTGGTAGACTAAGCGTGGCTGGAAAAGGAAGTCGTGGAGGACCTTGGGAATTCCACCCAGATGGGGTGGGGTTCCGAAAAGTTTGAAAAGAATCACCTAGGTTTTGAAAAGCACCAGGTTGCCTGAAGTAACTAGTAGAACCTACTAGACCAAAAGGTGACCCTTGTGGTCCAACAAAATTCAGAGTTTAACCAACTCCAGCCGAAAATCCTTCGTAACTGATAAAGTTTCCCCCTAACGAAGTATTGTAAGGAGATGACAGCCCCTGGTAAGGGTTCCAAGCATTAGATAAGGGTGGAAAACTTTGAAATTAATTAACTGAGGAGTACGACACATTTCCTTGTTGGTCGAAAAACTGATTCCCAACTCCTATCCCACTAACTGCAGGGTTTCTCCAACTCTTAAAGGGATTGCTGCCTTGACTTGTAAAAGGAAAAGGCATAGAGCCTACTGTCGGATTGGAATGTGGTATATGACTACTTCCAAATGGGAAACCCTGAAAAGAAGCCGATCCACTCATCATGGACGTGGAGGCGGTTGATGGTACATTCAATGGAACTGAAGGAATCCCTTGAGAGGGCATTCCAAAAGGGAATAATCCAAAAATAGAGGCATTAGCTTGAGAACTTCCACTCATCGACGGAATGGAAGTATACCCAAATAAGGATGTGCTGGGAGTATTAGAAGGGATGGAAATAGTTCCTCCCCCTTGCATAGATATGGGAGTCTGCATGGTTGCAACACTCATGGTGGACGCCATGCTTCCAGTAGTGATCATCGAAGGGATAGATGTATGTGGACCTGGGCTCGAAGGCCTGTGAGTCAGAGTTCCAACGTATAAAAATACATCTGGATGATCAGGAGGGAGAGGGGAATTCGAAGCCGCAGCCGACTCTGAAAGCTATTCCACTTCAATACTATCTTTTGACTAGAAGAGTACTCGAGAAAGAACTGGTGTGTTCCTCTCTAACTCTGTAGTAGTACCAGGTCTATATTGTAAACTAATTCCCCCAAGTGGAGGATCAATCTCCATTGCACCTGCTGTGACTGGTTGAAAACCATTGGCAGAATCTCTCTTACACCTTCTAGGAGAAGGCTCTGGACTCGCAGGTGAAAGCCACGAAGTCTACGGGACCGTCGAGATGGTCGGTTGGCCACTTTGAATTATTTTTGTAAGATCTACTTAAATACTCAAGAAAATTGAAAGCTAGGCCAACTAGGAGCACAAAAAACACACTAAAAATTTCCCTAGAGAGATCAACAATCAAACAACTTCCAAGTATTTCTGCTCTGGGTGATTAGGACCGGACACCAAAATACAAGAAAGTTAATAATAAGGGCCTTTCGAAAATACACTGGGGTAATTACGCCCAAGGTCTATTAGCGAAGGTATCAGAGGTAGTTACGCTGACCTCCAGACAACAGCCTTTGCCGGTGCATGCCCCAAAGCATCGCAAGGGTGCCCTCCAGAAGTACTACTGAACATGATGCAAAGTCAACCTCAGGTGCCACGAGATTCCCCTGCATAGCCACCTGTGTAGATCCCTAGGATAGGCAACTAAAGACACCAACTCGTATCAGAAGTTGGGTGGAACAGTCGTGAGGTAAGATCCGACAAGTAAGAGAGGGGGTATCTCTCATCCTTATCTTCACGAACCCTCATGCTTAACTCCCAGTCACGGAGCTTTCTCAGTATCCCTAACACTATTAGATTTGATCTTTAATTAGACTTCTATGTTTTACAATTTAGAGTGGCCTTGGAGAATTTACTATCCTCTCGCCTAATCCAAGGCCCTAAATAAACCTAAAACTTGCTAGTGTATTCTAATGACAATACAAAAAGTTCTAGTTTATTTTATTAAGCGCTTGATTTTAAGTGGTTGTTCTTTTAAGTCAAAGGGACAATGTGGAAATGAAACCGATGGTGTTTGTATGACGCAAAAGAAATTAATGAAAAACTAACTTATATGAAATGCACTTGTTTGTTCTTCGATGAAAAGAAATTTCTACTTGGGTTCTAAGAAACTTCTATAAAGCAAAAAAAAAGATTCCTTTTATTTTCTTATAGCAGACTTCACACTCACAAAAACTAAAAAGACTATTGATGCTTTAATGATGCAAAACTACCCTAATGCAAAGTGTACATGATAATGCAAGATTTTAGATTACTCTAAAAATAAATGAAAGCAATTGTTTATAAATTTTAATAAGCCAACTTAAGTGTTTGAAAAGAATGCAAGTTTCAAATACAAACTTTCCTCCAAATAAGAAAGGCAAATCTCAAAAAATCACAATTCACTTTCAAAAAACCAAAGAAACCAAAATCAAACTCGGCAAAATAAAGCAACAACAATGTTTTTTAAGAACTTTTCTTTTTCAAGAAACAATGAAAATAAATTTTCAAAAGCACTCAATATGCCACTAAAGACTCAAAGACTGAAAGCAAAGCACAAGGAAACTTTGTAAGTTACCAATTCAACACAAATGAAAACTTGAACGAAAAAAGGGCTTCAACTTGCACTAAATGATCCAAAAGCAGCAAAAGAGCTTTGAGAATCTGACCAAGAAGTCAGGAAAGAAACACTTAATTCATCAAAAACTTTCAAAAAGCAAGAAAAGATGTAAGGCCACGAAATGACGGAAAGCAAAGCGAGTAGACCAATAATCAAGTTTGACACAAATATTGAAAATAATCTGTTGTTCCGGAAGACCAGAACAATCAAGAACCTCGATAAGAAGCCTTGTGTGTTCAAACACAAATCATAAAACTCACTCAAAAGAAAACCTAGGCCAAAAACTTTTCAAAGCAAGAGAGAATTCAAAATAGTAAGCTCACTGAATAATTAAATTCTGAAGACAGAAACTGGCCACTCAGAAACCACACAGACCAAGAAACAAATCTTTCTGAGCAGAAAGATTTGAAAAAGGCATGCAAAAAATGGTATATGAAACTATGTTCCAGCACAGGTGCATGTACACGTGCTTCTGATAAAAGAACTCACGTATACGTGGTTTCAGTTCATAGAAACAAGCGAGTATATGCTTCTGTAAACAGACAAAGGTGCGTATACTAAGTTTTGCAAGAAAAATAAAAAGCAAAGCCTGATAAAAAAGATCAGAGTTGAAGTCTTAGTTCCTATAGGAGCAGGCAATACTATCACAGCAAGCAAAGCAAGAACTAAGCCTTGAATGACACTAAACAACCCAAACTAGGAATAACAAGATTGTTATCCCCAGTGGAGTCGCCGATTCTATTACAGGAATAAGTACCCTAGGGCTTTGGGTTAGAACCCCAACAAAGCAAGAGTAATCTACAGCAAGAAACATGCATACAACTCATGCAACATGCTTAAATAAACAAACTATGTATGAATGCACATAGTCGGATTTCCATCATTTGGGTAGTTCCAGCAGGGTTCAGACCCTCTGCAACTCCGTATGATCTTTGAATTTGAAAATCAACCAATTCGAATACATAGCAGCATATAGATAAAGCATTTTAATGAGATCAACTTTATATCATATAAGTAATATGATTAGTTATACATCCAAATGACATTCATACATGAGTTACAACAACATCTGATGCATAGACAAGGTCAATCTCAGGAACAAGACAACGTTTCTTTTTATTGTAGAAAACTATAATAAACATGGAAAGAGTTCACCCGAGTCTTCTTCTTCCGGCTCCAAGCAGAACTGTCCTCCAAGTCCGTCCAGTCCCAGTCTTCAACAACCTCCTTCCATAACCAATACCATGATGTCTCAAGCAAGTGGGAGAATATCAAGACTCAAGGAAACAAGGGTTTCCTGAACTTGGGGAAGTGCTTGAAGCACAGGGATACTTCAGACTTTGTTAGGGATAATTTCAATATAGTAATTCTATCTCTTCTCTCCTCCTGAATGCATTCCCATAGAAGTCTATTTACACTTCTCCCAATTAGTTTTTTAGTTGGGAAACAGTTGGGAACAGCTGGGCCACGAGCACTAGGAGGTAGTCAACAAGTAAAACCCGTGAACTATGCCCATAGTTAAGGAAATTTAATTTTTTAAAGTGTTTTAACACAGATACGCGGGTTGGGTATTGACTAACCCGCGTGCACACGCTTTTATCACAGGGAAAAGTAGCGTACACGAAGTAAAACACTATTTTTAAAATATTTGGACCAAATCTGGAAGGAGGGGTTGCCCTAGGCCATAAACCAAGCATCACAAATACTAAGGGTGATATTTGGAGCTATAACAATAGCCCGTCTTGGAAATTAACTTGGAACCTATGCCTCTGGTATGTTTTTCAAAACAACCAATATAAACATTCTTAGAATAATTTGAAGACAAAAAGGAATTATTTACCTCTTCTTCAAGTTGATACTTGACTAAGGTTCTTTTGCAACAAAGAGCTATGTCTCCAACTCATGCATCCTTTCCAGATCCATATTTGTAATATGAAGTTGCCTCTCCATTTCCTGCAATTTGTCAGAGAGCAACTGCTTCTCTTCCTTCATGGAATTCAACTTCTCTCTAAGTATGTTGCTCTTCCTTCCATCCTCATACGTTTCTCTCACCATATCCATCATGGTGAACAAGTCTTGCTCCATGTCTTCATCAAAGATTCTTGTGAAGAAATTAGAATTTGAGGTCTCACTTGTAGAAGTTGTCATTATCAGAATGAACAAAAGAGCTTCAAACAAGATTAAAAAAGAGCTTATTCAAGCAACCTTTTTCAACAAACCTCTTTTGCTTCAAGGATTGCTTTGAGGTCCTTTGGGATAAGAAGGATGCCTTCAACCCTTATTCCTTCTTGTCCTCTCCTGGACTTAGCTTATCAATAGCTTTCCCTTCTCCTCTGCAAACTCAAACAATAGTCAGTTTACAAACAATCAAACAGCTAAATTCTTTCTACTGTTTGAACACCTTTCAAGTCAAACAAGCATTCTGATCTGATACCACCTCCATCATGATATAACCTGCTCTGGTATAAATTAACTCTGATATCACCTTCCTTGAAGGTGGGGTTAATCAACCTTTGGCTCTGATACCACCTGATCTGAAATAGGGACCTAAAGGCTTCTTGTCTAACTTACAAGAACCTCTCCCACTCTAGAGCTTATATAATCCCAAGATCTATGCTTATAATTGATAATTTGCGGAATTAAGTACTTGAAATAGGTGTGTGTATTTTGATTGCCTTTAGACTATTCAAGTGCTTATGTTCATTTGCTTAAACTGATATGTAATGCATATAACAGTAAATAAAGAAGCAAGTAAGCAAACACATAAGACAACAATATAATATGGAGTTCACCCTGATATCTTGGGCTACGTCTCCTTGAGCTCTAATCAACTCGACTAGGCTCTTTGGGATTATGGCTTCAATTCTTTTACAAGTTCCACACTCAACTCCATTGGTTTACAACTGAACCAATGGGCTTAGAATGCCATATTACCCCTGGTTGTCCTCACTCTGTAGACAGATCTAGGCTTCTCTGGACTTGACTCCTTCAGTCAGTGCTCTGAGCTTCTTGAGCTTTTGGCTTCATTGACTCCCTCAAAATTTTGTATTATCTCTGGAACTCTTTCTTCTGTCTTCAACACACTCTGGACACCAATAACAACTTGATCATTTGATCTCTTTGCTATTCTGCAGCTTCATTATAGCTCCATGGCTCTTAGAAGTTTGTTGTGAGCTCTCTGGATCTGGCTCTAGCTTTGGATCTCAGCTCTGGCTCTGGATCTTGGCTTTGGCTCTGGTTCTGGCTCTTGGCTCTGGCTCTGGCTCTTGGCTCTCAGCTCTGGCTCTCACGAGCTTCTGGTTTCGCTCGACCTCCAAGCGAATCTTTGCTTCTGACTCACTCCGACTCCGCAGACTACCTCCTCTGGGCTTACACTCAACATTCAAGCATCTCTTAGCCTCTTGGGCTTCTTTGCGCTTCTCTTGAGCATAACTATTCCTCTCTGTGTTATCTCTCGGCCTCTGCACGAATCCTTTTCAATTGTGTTCTCTGTGTTTTTAATACATAGTAGCTACAGTCGCCCTAATGCATGGAAACCCGATTGTTTCTTTACAAGAAGAAATTTACAATTGGAAAGGAATCGGTGGGCAGAGGAAACCCAACCGTTCGGTCTTCCTCCTGCAGAAATCCCGCGTTGGAACACGTAATGCAGTACACAGGAAAACTGGCGAAAACACATCATTGGAGCGTTTAACCAGAACTCAAAATGCATTCAATCACATTGATAAACCTATCGGGTCCGTCCTGTCATCATAAATCACAATCGCATAGGCAGAATTCTTAAAACCAAATAAATGGCCAAAAACATCTATACACAGAAAATATGAAATTCTGGATTTCAAAACTTATGAAATCGCATTCATAATCTCATCAGGTCCATGCCTCTGATCGCATATCACAATCGCATGTCGCATATGTGCATTGGCCCTTTGTATTGGGGATTTGTTGATCCACCGATCTCCGATCACTCTGATCGCCGATATTGCACATCGCATATTGCATCGCCCAATGGACTGTGTCTCTGCTCCTCTGATTGCCCGATCGCCCGATCACCAATATCGCTCATCGGAATATCGCATATGTAACAACCCTTTGTATTAGTGTGATGTGATTCACCGATCGCCAATAGGTGTTATCGCATATCGCACAGTCGCACAATCGCATGTCGCATTGTCCTCCCACTAGGCCTCTATCCCTTCAATGCTCCGATCCGATACATCTTACGGATCCGATAAGGGTTTAGGCCATGGAATATAATATTTAGGTCCACCCTTTACCATTGCAATGCGATATTTACATATAAGGCCTTTATTTCTCTTAAGTCCCATTTATATAAGAAATTGCCTCCTTTTCAAAAGATAATGGGAATCTTCTTTTTGCAATAACTTCTTCATCCGAAGTCCATTTTAGCCCATTCAAATTGCAGTAGATTCATATTGAAGAGATCTATGCAATGTGACTATTTCCAAGAGCATCCCTTGAATTTCATTTTCTTCTGTGAGGAACATTTTTGGACCTAGAAGTCTATTTTAGATCCATTTTGGATCATTGGTAGGACAAGAGACTTAAATTTTTGTGAAATTTCTGAATGAATTTTCTTCTACATGCACAACAGACTTAGGTTTATTCTATTGATGATGACTATAGATGCAAAGTAAACATTTGTGAATTTTTCTTAATGCTTGGAAATCACAATCCTCTCTTAATTATGACTCAAAATTATAACTCTAAAGTTGTTATGTGTTTGAATGAAAAGTATTTTACAAAATGCTTAAAAAAATTGGTTTGCATCTACATAACATTATTCATGTCTATACTTGTATGTTGGAAAAAGGGCTTTAGATTTGGGTTTCTATCTTTGTTTACATGGGTATTCTAAGTTCAGAACATAGCCATCACTTTTACACTAGAAAGGCTTGGAAATTCTATAGCCAGTTGTTTTTGCTACATGCACTTGAAAAGGTGTCATGTATTTGCTAAAACCAAGGCATGTTCTAATGAAATTGACTCACAACAAGAAGGAAAGATATGGCACAATTTAGATTTGCATTATTTGTATATTTACCTGTCCATATTGTGAAAATTTAGTAGTGGGGTATATTGTATTCACACTGCCTAGGAAACTTACACCATGTGGATTCATTCCTAATCTCAAACCAAACCTCACAGCCAAATACTTCTTCATCTCAGGAGCAAATTATAAGGCCTTTAGGGCTTCAACATTTAGGACTCTTTGGACCCTTTTTTTCTTTGGAGGCAAGGTCATTTTCTCCTGAAAACTCAACGCATGTTATATTAGGATCCAAGGGACCAAACTTGGTGTATAAATAAAAAGCACTACTTTCTACACGTGTTTTTATTACCAAACTAGGTGCACCAAACCTTTTTTAAATCCCAAACACTAGTAGTAAAATTGTAGCATTTCATAGTAAGCCTCTAAGTCCTTTGTAGCTAATATTAGAGGAAGATATTGTTGCAGTAGCAGAAGGAGAGATTACCACCAGAAGCAGAGGGTTTCAAGAAACAAATAAGTGATAAGGGGAGTACGTTGTTTTTCCAGATCAAAAATGTATCACAAAAGGGGTATTTGGGCCCTCAAGGAAAAGAATGGGGGCAGTTTTTCCCAGCATGCCAAACAATGTTCTTCATGGCTCCTTTGCTCTGCTTGATGGGGAGGAAGGAATAGGATTTCTCTTGTATATATTTATGCCCAAAGATCCAATAATTATGACAATATGTATTACCTATGTCACTTTTCTTTCGTCAGGGTCAAACGATGCTATAAGATGAAATAGATCAGATATCTTCATAATCCAAGTGATAAAAACACAGTTGTCATAACTTCACTAAAATCACACAAGTTTCTATGAATATAGGTACTGCTGCAGGAGAGGATTCCCTTCTTTGATTTGGTTATGGATGTAGAGGGTTTCACAATTGTGCTCAGGCTGAATTTCGAGCATTGTTAGAGAATTCCCTACTCCTCCCCTTTACTTAGTTACATCATTCAATACTCAGTACTGCCATATTAATATTCTTATGTCGATATTTTTTCTATCCTTAGCAAGAAGCTCATCAAGAGATACTCTCCTAGGAGTATAGACGAGAGAAAAATGAGACATAGTTGATGTGCAAAGATCCTTGTAGAAAAATGTAACTGAGTCATCCATTAAACTGCTGCAACAACGATATAATATACTATGATTGTTCCATATAAGTGAGCGAGGAGAAAGTGTCATAAAGTTGAGTATCAAACCAAGGGTAATGTGAGCCATAAAGTAGATTATACACCAAGTTTGTTGTGCCAAAATCATTCCATATATACAAGAATGCCGAGAGTATACTTACATAAAGTGCAGAGATCAACCGATATTACTGTATATGAATAAAGTTGAGATCAATGTATACAAAGATTATGCAGATAGAAAGTGTTAGCAGAGGTACACTACACCCCTTTGATGCACAAGAAGTTTGGTTATCAAATGATCAATGAAGGTGGTGTTAAATCCGCTTTCCAATTCTATATTCTAGTGTTCGCCTAAATAATGAATGGGAATATGCCTTCGATGGCAAGGGCTAGATGCTCCCTAGATTTACAAAAGGGGAGGGTACGCTAAAGGCCTTGAAGACATAGTAACACCTATCCCTTAGTATTTATGATATATCACGAGTACCAGTGTGTGTATAATTAAAGGAATTTATTATGCCAGATACTGAGGAGGATAATATGTGTAGATAATACTATATTAATGAGTAGCTATCCATAAATTGTCTTCAAATCAAGACATATGATTGGTGAAGGAGAGGATCATCATCTTGTTGGATAGACAACATCAATAGATGTATCCAACTTCATAGTTCCCTTTGAATATCGAGAATGAAATCATCTGCAACCTGCTATTAATCCAAAGATTTTATAGCTTCGTCTTAAGGTGACCATATGGCCTTAAGTCATGAGGCAACTGATCCATAGTGAGGAAAGATCTTTTGCATTTAGATGTTTATAACACTATTATACATAAGATTCGGATATCAAAATCATGGTCCCCTGCAGATACTTCTTGAAGGCACCTTTGATTTCAAGGTGAGAGTTTCCTCAAAAGACACTGTTCCACAGTCTTATGAACTTTCTTTATCTTAACTGTTCTTCAACGTTGAATCTTCAAGTGTGCTGCATCTCTTATCCAAATTGCTGCACAAATTTTGTTTATAACTGAAGATCCCTGTAGATTCTTCATAATAGATAATTCTTCAGAGGATAAGTTATTTGACTGTCTTGTTCACAACTTCATTTGTGAACAATACTGCAAGACTGTCATAATTTTGCAAAAGCTTCTACACCTTGTAAAAAGGTCA
This sequence comes from Pinus tabuliformis, assembly GCA_031772625.1. Taxonomy (NCBI): domain Eukaryota; kingdom Viridiplantae; phylum Streptophyta; class Pinopsida; order Pinales; family Pinaceae; genus Pinus; species Pinus tabuliformis. Next base: position 100,616,955 of record CM062817.1, on the reverse strand, counting down.
TGAATGATGTTGAGCTGTATATGATGAGTTGTTATACCTAGAGTTGTGCCACATGTAAGGTATCCAAATAAAACTTTATTGCACAATATAGCTTCAGGTCTTTTAGGAGAACCATTTTTTTTTCTTGAGAGATCCAAGATCTGAGTTTACTCAGGTGATTTCAGCAGAATCTCAGTTCTGCTAATAAAATACTCTGTTCAAAAGCTTTCACGCTTTCACTTCTTGAAGGTACAACATGATAGAGGAAAACATAATGTCCTTAATGGCTCTTTTGCTTTGCTTGATGGGGAGGAAGGAATAGGATTGATGAGCAATGAACGTGCTCAAATAAAAACCTTGGTACAATGAGCCTATAATTTCCACTGTGAAATTATTTCTCTTGTAGATATTTATGCCCAGAGATCCAATAATTATGACAATATGTATTACTTGTGTCGCTTTTCTTTCGCCAGGGTCATATGATGCCATAAGATTAAATAGACCTGATATATTCATAATCCAGGTGACAATAACATAGTTGTCATAACTTCACTAAAATCACACAAGTTTCTAGAAAATTAAAGATTTTAAGCAAAAATTACTAAGTGGCTATTTTGCAACAGCTTTCTGTGGATATAAAAAGTATCATGTGTAGTGCCCACTCTAGTTTCCTGATCCTAATATGACATATCTTAGATACTTTATTCTTTGGGAAACTCAGGTTGAGGATCGAGAAACGTGACTCTATTATTAGTGAATGTGATTGTTATGTATGTTCTTTATTAATATTATGATTACGATATAATTAATGGTTATGTGTACTCTCTATTGATATCATGATGGTGATAGTAGTAAAGGATAGACATGATTTCTATTGATGTTATAATGATGATAGCTTTGATCTATATGTATGGTTCCATTGATGTTATGATGATGCTAGCGATGATGGATGTGTCCCCTATGTTACCTACTTGCATTAGTTCTGGTTCACAATGAACAATGATGCGAATGACTAGGTGATGGCGATAATGTTGTTATGACATTGGCGAACACTGAGAAACCTTGTTACTAATGATTATTGAGTATGGCAGGAAACCACCAGCAGTCCCTTCTCCCATGGCTTGCCCCTTCTTTTATAGGAGTCCTCATAGGTGACACTTGGCATGTCATGAATAATTAATTATTTTTTTTATAATTCAATAGCTTGATTATTCACCCACCCATGTGTCACTCTCTCATCAAGGGTCTCCCAAAAGTATTTACTTAATTTTTTTATTTAAAACTAATATCTTTCTCACCTCAACAAGATTCCTATTTCTTCTCCTAGTTGTCTATTTATTCCCCCCCTTTTTATTCCTTAATTTGTGTTCATTACTTAAATTCAATTAATGAGTCAAGATTTGATCCCCTATCTACTCCCTAATTTATCTCAGGTTATCTCTTAGATGGATATTCTTATGTTGTTTGTTGCCACATGGAGGTTCTCTACATTTCTCTAAATTTAATTTATTATTCTTATTTTAATTCACCTTTCTCTTTTTTTAATTAGGTTTAATTAGTTTAGGATTAATCTTTATCCTTACAATTATGTCCCTCTTTCCCCTTTTACCTAATTAAACCACATAATCCACCTAGTATTTTCCAACATGGGAAGGGTGGAGCTTTTAAGGTAATCTATTTTATTTCTTCCTATGATTCTCTTAACCCAAGTTTTATTTTTGATTTAATTACCTCGGTTTCTAACATCATTTACCCTTGATGTAAATTTACCTAGTTTTCATTCCTTGATTATATCTATTATTTAATTTATTTTTAATGATTCCAAGGGTGCCAAGTTTGGCCGTGCCCTTCAAGAACTTCCCTTGAAGTTCCAAGGGTGCCATGCCTAATAGTTTATTTGTGATGCCAAGGGTGCCACACCACTTGCCCTTCAAGCATTCAACGACTACGAGGGGAAAGTATATATGCAACGTCATAGACCACTATCATCTCTTATGTTGCTTGCTATAGTGAGACTAATGGTGTCGGGGATCAAGGAATCCGCCTTGATGCATGCCCCCTAGTAAAATCCTCATGAGCGACCCAACTTTGGGACCTGCCCTCATGGCATCATGATCTTCAAGGCGAAGGTGTTTCAACCTTTCTAGCCCAAGTCACGGCGGGAGTGCTAGTGGGTGAGATCAGGGACACTGTCCCACCCCTCCCATGTAGTTCCATCCACTTGTACAACCCCATCACCCATATGTGAGTCATTCGGCCAAGCAACTAATCTGTGCCTGCAACCACTAACATATCATCAGAATATAGATAAACATATATATCAGGTTTCAAAATTGACATAGAATTTCAAAGATAAAATAATATAAATTTTCATCAAACCAGGTTTCATTAAATCGTCATATGCGAGTGCCTCTGGTGGTTTCCTGCCATACTCAATAATCATCAGTAACAAGGTTTCTCAGTGTTCGCCACTGTCATAATAACATTATCGCCATCACCTAGTCATTCACATCATTGTTCATTGTGAACCAGAACTAATGCAAGTAGGTAACATAGGGGACACATCCATCATCGCTAGCATCATCATAACATTAATGGAACCATACATATAGATCAAAGCTATCATCATTATAACATCAATAGAAATCATGTCTATCCTTTACTACTATCACCATCATGATATCAATAGAGAGTACACATAAGCATTAATTATATCGTAATCATCATATTAATAAAGAACATACATAACAATCACATTCACTAATAATAGAGTCACATTTCTGGATCCTCAACCTGAGTTCCCCGAAGAATAAAGTATCTAAGATATGTCATATTAGGGTTAGGAAACTAGACTGGGCACTACATCATGTTGGCATATCTGTTTGGGTTGTTCCTTCATTGGAGGGCTCTAGCCATTTCAAGTAAGTTCATTTTCAGTTGTGTTAGATGTTGGAGATTACTTTTACTTGAATGAAGGGTAGGTTTCTTGTTAATAGATATGAATTTGTAGTTGAAGGGCCAGTTTAGATGAACATTATAACTGCTTTAAGCAGTGATTGGCCGTCCTCACTCAGCTGTGCTTCCCAGATGTTATTATGCATCTCATTCGGCCAAGTTTCTTAACAATCTTTACATTCTAATTGATAACTATTTAAAATCATATTTCCTCTATGTTTTTTCTCTCTATCTAATCTTCTTTCCAAGTGGGAACCTTGCTTTTATCCCAGAGTCTACTCTTTCCATGTTGATTAGATTTGAAGCTTTGGAGAAATGTTTATTTTCCCATTATTTTTTGTTTGTGCAGGTGTAGTTCCTTGTGCTCTTTTGGTTCTGGGGTTATTTTTTATCCGAAAATCTCCAATAGGGTTGGTAAGTTTTTGATAATGAACTTTATGTTTGTCAATCGACTGAGTTGGTGTTAACCATGTTAAACCTGTCACCATATGTCATGCTATGTGAAATCTTAATATCAAATTTAATGTTCTTATGAGTGCAGGCTAAAATTGGTAATGAAGATATTGAAGCCTCATTGCAAGCTCTTAGAGGCAGTCAGGTTGATGTTACCCTAGAAGTTGTTGAAATCAAATAACATTTCAGAACAACTGCATTTTTATCATTTTCCATGTCACATTCATATATGTTTCTATTGTTCCCTTCTTGACTGATTGCTTATCAATCACATGTAGTTGCTGAGTCATGGATATCTGATACTATTGCAATGGAGTTTTAGCTTGTTTGGTTTTGAGTTTTTTACAATCTGTAGTCTGAATTTTTTGCATACAAATTTCCAACTGTGTATATGCATTTCCCATCAAGGTCATATTTGTCACTAATCTGAATATTTTTGCCTTTCAAAGTGTAGTAGAGACAGGAAATCAACAACCCAGAATAATTTTTTCTGAGATCTTTGAACGAAAATATGCAATGCCTCTCATTGTAAGTCATATGTTTGCATAGTTAAGAATATGATAGACTTATATGATTTTTCTGAGTGCAAGATTTTGCAATTCATAATGTCTATAATTTTTTTTTTTTTGATAAATCACATAGATAATTTTCTGGTCGCCTCATTTTGAATCACACAATGTGGTTCATCACCAGGACTAAGATGATTTTGTGCGTGCTGGTGAATTTGCATAAACTGGTTGCTATTTTATTGCTTACTTGGCAAGAATATGATTACAAAAGTAAAGTATCCTTGCAGTGTATTTATTATATGCAGATTGGCATTGGGCTGCTTCTTTTACAACAGTTGAGTGGAATCAATGGTATTATGTTTTACAACAATTCCATTTTTAAGTCTGCTGGTGAGTTTACCGTCAACTTCTTGTTAGAAAGTATGGTACTTGTGATCTGGATTCATATTGTTCTATTGGTAAAAACATGAAGTAGTTGAAAAATATATATTGGCATCATGGACTTCTAATTTGGATGGGATTTAAACATAGGGAATCCTTTTTGTAGCTTTATATCCTTTCATAATTAGAGGGTTTTAATTTTTAACTGAGGACTCAGATCATTCATGTGATCTTTATGGCCCTTCTATTGATTTTAATTCTTATTGTCTATCACACGCTTGCCTAAGAAAATCTGTATTGATTTCAATGTTTTATCATTAAAAACAAGAATTTCATCTAGTAATGTTGCAACCCTTGGACTTGGTGCTATTGAGGTTGCTTTCTGATCCTGGGGCCCTACTAATTGCAATGCATGCTAGGAATGTTTCACTATAATAAAAGGTTTATTGTTCCTCATCTTAATCATGTGAAAGTTGTTGGACTGTTTATGTATAGGTTGTTATGATTGCTGTCAGTGCTATGTTGATTGACAAAGCTGGTAGACTTATCCTTCTTATGGTGAGTAAACAACCAATTTAGAAGAGGATCATTTAACTCAATCAATTCAAATTTTTTAGATATGACATGATGAGTGCTGTTCAGTTTAAATATCTGACATAAATTTTTAATGATTTCAACATATCTCCTCTACAGGGATGGTTGTTTGTCTTTTCCTGGTTGGCCTTGCCTTTTATTTAAAAGTAATCAAACTCTCACGATGCTATCTCTCTGTTACGAGTATGATGAATAGAATCATAATAGATTATCATCAACTTATTAGAAAATGGGCTTTTGACATACATTAGATTCTATAATAATCTTTGGAAGATTGAAATGCTAAAGATGAGTTCTTGGTGTATCATGACATCATCCAGAGCCACCTAGCGGGAGACTCACATCTTGTAATACTCACCGGTATTTTGGTGGTCACAAGTTTGTTGGTAAGCCCCACATTCAGTTGGTAAATAACTTATCAAAATTTACATTATTACATTGATGTATTTGTTATGTTGAAGTTTTGTATAATTTCATTTGTGTTTTCTTTGTACAGGTTTACATTGTCTCTTTCTTCCTCGAGATTGGGGTTGTCCCCTAGGTATACTAATATAAGATTTTGATTTTTTTTACTAGAGATATAATCCACCTCTCTTTGCACCTTTTGGGGAAATTGCTAGTTTTAGTAAGTTAAAAATATGGTCTGGATGATTATAGTTTTTATAAATATTATAGATCATGTGTGAGATTTTTTTTTTATTTTTTATTTTGGTTTAAATCGATGTCTATAAATGTAGTTTTCATGATTGCCATAACCCTTCACATAATTCTTTAAAGTGTGCTAGCTCAATGGAAGAGCGCTTGCCTTACAAGCAGGAGGTTGGTGGTTCGATTCCGCTGTGCACTAACATGAATTAATCAACGGTTTTGTAGTTTGTTTTTAATTAAATGTTTTTTATATCGATTTATTTCAATGGTAAGAGATTTCTGATTCATTGTTTTATATTGTCTCCAGAGAGACAAAAGTGATATTTAAATAAAAAATTTATTGTCTCTAGAGAGACAATAGCTAGTACTAAATACATATTGTCTCTAATCCGAGTGTTGTCTCTAGAGAGACAAAAATGAAATTGCCTCAAGAGAGACATAAATGAAATTGTCTCCTAAGCGACAATAATGCTTGTGTTATATATTGTCTTTATAGAGACAAATTTTTAAGACAATAATTTTTTAGACACCCTCTTAAAGAAAATACACAAGGTTTTTTTTATTTTTTATTTATTTTTTTTTTTTTTATCTCAAGTTAAGACAATTTACCCAAATATTGTCTTAAAATTCCCCTTTATGTAGTAGTGAGCATATATGCTCAGCCCTGCATTGAAGTCAAGGAGACCGTCAAGGCAACATTACAGAGACGATAATGGCCCTTGAATTTTTCATGAAGGATGCAAGAGAAAGGAACAATTGTCAATTGAAGATTATGGGGAGACATTGAAGTTATGATGCCAAGGATAAATCATTTGTGCCATTGTTAGAGACGTGAAAGTGCATCCGATTTATACCAGTGATTTGGTTGAGTTGCCGCTATGCAAAAATAAGCAGTCGTTATGTGAAAAGGTCAGTGGAAAGAGGAATTGTGTGGCATATTTGAGCCTTCGTGCCTTGGTGGCATATTTGAGCCTTCGTCGCTATGTTGAGCCTTCGTGGCTGAATTAAGTTCCTTGGTGGCAGAGTTGAACCTTTGTGGCTATGTTGAGCCTTAGTGGCTGAGTTGAGCCTTGGCGGTTGTGTTGAGCCTTGGTTACTGAGTTGAGCCTTGGTGACTGAGAACCCTTGTTGGCATGGTTGAGGGTAATCTAATAAAACCCAGAGCATGATTATGGGTAATCTGATAAAACCCATGATGATGATGATGGAGGGGAATTTGCAGGTACATGTACATGTATATAGTTATAATGGTTTATAGAACCATGTATGTGAAGAGCGTCCTAGTAGACTAGCGGTTAGGCACCCATGCATTTTGGTAGATGGTTGTTCCTTTATATGGATGTTGACATATTCTTTTGTTATGTTTGACCACAACTAGACTTTGCATATTGAGATCGAGACAAGTAGTCATTAAGGGGGTGATTTGGAAATTGTAATTCCTACTTGTCTCAGTTGTGATTCATTCTATCTACATGAGTTTGTTCCTATTCCTTAGGGTTGTTATATCTAGACGTTTCCTAGATTGGTGTGTGGTTGAGATATTCTCTCAACCAAGTGATTGTGTGTCCAAATTAGTTTACCTATCTTGAGACAACACTAAATATATTTCTATGTAACATTATTTGATATGAATATAGAATATAGTGTTCATGCTCAAAATTTAACTTGGTATTAGAGGTCGTATAGGCTTGGTCCTTGGCCCTTTCTAGGTCGAGGGAAATAAAGAGTTTAGTGAACAATTATCGATTCATTTTTTTGTCCATTCATTCGGGTCGGGTCAAGCTTGGTGAAGTGTGAAACTTGTGTTTCCACTATTTTAGAAGTCTTTTTACACGAATCGGGAGGCAGGTGCTTTTTGCGGCTTTGGACCATTCTTCACCAACAATTTGAATGTTGTTTTTTCTGGATCCATGCATGGCCAAGATGCCAGATTGGTCATTTTTGACAGTCCCAACTAGGGTGGAGTCTTATTTGACTGCACCAAGAGCTCAAGCTTCAAGTAATCAATGAGAGCGAAGAAAGATGAGCAAGGAGGTTGGATGCCTTGCTGGGCGACTGCAGTCAGTCGCAAGTGTAACAGAGCACTAGGCGATTTCTAAAAAGGAACCAATGGCAAGTAGCCAAGATTTGAAGAGGTTTGCGAATGGTAAGGGTTGTAGGAGCCTACAACAGGCCTTTGGAGGCCATAGGAAGGGTGCTTGGGGCCTCAAGGCCACAAAGTGAAGCAGAGCCTATCGATATCCCCAACTTTGAATTATTCACCATATGGTTCAAACAATATTATATTTTTATAAATATAAAAAAATGAATGAAAATAAAATAAAATAATATTTTAATTAGTATAGCTATATAAATTAAATGGTTGATACACGGTTTGAATTCATTATTAGCATCAAACACTTATTTCATAATATATTTCAGGAAAAAAAAATAGAAAAAGCTTTTAAACTAACTAAATTATAATCTTTTTTTTTTAAATTATTCTAAGTTACACAAATAATTAATATATAAGCTAAACATATATACATGGAACAAGATTTTTAACCATCCAGATTTACCCCCACTTTATCTGAAGATTCTTAATTTGTAAATAGGCTTTGTTACAACACCATTGGTCAATACCACTCCCAAAAAACCATAACTCAATTTTTTTGTTAATTAATCAATTCAATTAAAAGAGTAAAAAGGCATAACTACTTTAAAGATAAATCTCAACTATTGATTTGTGTACATAACCATACATATTTTAAAATATTCTATAAATGTTAAATCACTATCACCCACCCGATAATTAAATTAAAATTCTAAAAACATATATAAAATAAAATATCCACTAATATTTTTTATTAAATAAAATAAATTTAAAACTTTCAATCATTAAATTTAAGTGAAAATTACATTTATAATATTAAATTTAAATCAAAATTAGAAATATTCATCTAATTAAAATAATATTACAACTTAAGGTTTTATATTAATTAATTAATTAATAATTTGTAAATTATCAAAGCTATATGAATTTTAAATAAAAATAAAAATATCAGTGCATTTATAAAATTCATTTAACTAGTTTTATCTCTCAATTTTAAATTAAATTAAAATAAAATATATTTATTTTATTTAAAAAATACAACAAAAATCTCATTATAAAATATATAAAATTGAATAATTAAGACACTTAAACTAAAAAAATAATAATAAACTAAAAAATAATAATTAAGACGCTTAAACTACAACAATTTAAATTATTTATCAATAATTACAAATGGTTAAACCACGTTGATTCTTTGAAAATCAATCATTTCATTCTGAAATAAAAATCACTTCTTTATCATTGAACTAAAACAGTTAAATTTTTTCATCAATAATTACGAATAACCATATAGATTCTCTGAAAATCAGTCCTTCCATTCTAAAATAAAAATCAATTCCTCACCATTGAACTTCAAAAATTTTCATCGATAATTACAAATTACAAACGCTAAAAATAAAAAATAACTATATAGATTTCCTAAAAATCAATCATTCCATTTTAAAATAAAAATCGATTCTTCATTATTGAACTAAAGCAATTTAAATCAATTAGTGATATTAAACTAAGCAAATTTAAAATTTAAATTTTCATCTATAATTGCAATTGACAAATTTAAAATGATAATTATTTTTATCACTATTATATTTATATTAGATATATAAAAAAGCCACATATATATTGAAAAACATAGCATATGACCCCGAAGGATGTTCAGGATCACCCTATAAAATCATAGTCAATACTGGGGAGACAGGGCCAAAATGACCGAGCTCCCACCATCTAAAGAAGACTGTAGACAGGAAACAAAAAATGGATCAACCAAAGCAAATCGGGCACAAAAAGATAAAACGTTGAGATATGTTCCACAAAATGATAATCATATAGATTCTCCGAAATTCAATTCCCACAATTCTAAAATCAAAATCGACAAACGTAAAAAGATAATCATATAGATTCTCTGAAATTCAATTCCCCAATTCTAAGATCAAATTCAATTCTTTATCATTGAGATAAATTCTCTCCCGTGAAAAAAATACAAATCGCGAAAAAAATAATGTTTTGCAATCTCTGAAAGTCATTCGTCCAACTCTAAAATAAAATTTAACCTATAAACTGTCCTTTAATAGAATCCACATATACTGTCAATCCACATCTACTGTGGGTATTTGTTCAAAGGAACACATACTGTCCTTAAATATAATCCACATGAACCTGAGCAACGCCGGTGTGTCGCCTTTAATCGGAATAATGAACCTGCTCAGATCTATCAAACTGTCCTTAACGCAGCTGCATTCTTCCGTTTTGAAACCCTCGCCAATGTTTCTAACGGTGGTTACACACTTCCTGCCCTCCTGCCCTCACGTTCATGGATGTCAACACCGACATAACCATCTGTTCCTACCAGCCCATTTTCAACTTCTGTGCAGCTTATTTAAAAAAGAGTTCAGTTCGTAACATAACCATTCAACTTTAATCCCCTCCGTCGATTTGGATGTCGATCCGAGTGGGATGCAATACCCATACATTGTGGCCGTAGATTTTGATGTAGATCTCAGTGAATAGGGTACGCCATGAAGGATGATCCCTCGTGGCTCTATTATGGATGTATGGCCTCATGGCTTTATTATGGATTGTGCGATGAAACAGGGTAGAGCCATGGCATGCAGGTAAACAACATTGGTGTAGTTTTTACCCGTGGATAGGGATGTGAAAGGGTGACTTCTCGTGGATTACGGCTCTCTCCAGGGTCGTATCTAGTCAGCCTATCTGGATGGTGTTTGCATCTCCATGTATAGTGTAAGCTGGTTATTTATTGCGGTCAGATGATTCCTAAGGCTTTAGAACCTTAGAAGTGGCCACAGAAAATAAGTCAACCCATTTAATTAGCATGATTAAATTGAAACTAATGTTTAACATTTAAAAATATTTTTTTGAAAAATGTGTGACACTGACAAACAGCTCCCCATGCCCCGTCCGTATATTTACTGCCTAAATATTAAAACAACATTTTAAATAATAATAATAAAGTCATCATATTTATAATGTGTTAGTTTGTGTAATTTAGTTTGTATTAAGTTATTAATCAAATAGCATATATAGAAAGTTGAGGGAGTCAGTGAGTGGTCTGGCATAAAAACTATCATATAGAATATGCAAAATCGATTGAGCCTCAAGCAATTTTGATGATGACCTTAAGTAGAGATATCAGTTTTCAACTCAGTGTAAATTCAGTCGGACAATGATGACATTAAGACTAACTCAATTTAAATTGAGTAGAACAATGATGACATTAAGGCTAATTCAAAATCCTCTCTTGGTTTTTTCAAAGCTAATTAATGGCAGAAGTGTCCTCAGACACATAATTTTATTAATCAGAAAAAATAGTTACATAATATGATTTTGCAAGAGTTTACACCCAAACACTCTTGCAATGAGCTATTTATAAACTCCATGTCCTAACTACCTCTAATTATGGATCACTTATTAAATAACAAGTGTCCATTTACAATAAATGCTATAAAAACCAATTAGTTAACAAATCTCCTAAAATATAGTCTAAGATACGACACATTTTGAGAGTCATATCTAGTTACAACAATATGCTAATTCTAAAAGTCTTCATTAAATAATTAAATATTCTAGAATAATAATTATTAATTTAATATCTTAAATTAATAATTATTTTATTCTAATTTTATAACCTATGATAAAATTGTATTTTTGGATCATCTAACATTCCCCCCTATGATCCAAAGATACATTACAACAGATACCAAGTTCATCCCTAAACTTAGTAAATTTTATTCTGCCAAGCGGTTTCGTGAAAATGTCGGAGATCTGATCTTCAGAAGGACAATAAACTGGCTTGAGGACATCTTTGGCAATGAGAGATTTGATATGATGATACTTGGTGTCCACATGCTTTGTCTTTGAATGAAAAATTGGGTTCTTGGCAAGTTTGATGGCTGACTGGCTGTTAATGAATAATGATGTAGCTTCTGTCTGAGAAATGCCCAAGTCCTGCAAAATTCGGCGCAACCAAACAATTTCACATGCTGCTTCCCATGCTGAAATGTACTCTGCTTCTGCTGAAGAAGTGGCCATTGTAGCTTGTTTCTTACAACTCCAAGATACTGCTGCTGATCCCATATTCATTAAATAACCTGATGTTGATGCTCGATCATCAATACTCCCAGCAAAGTCGGCATTGGAATATCCACCAAGTACAAAATTTTTAGTCTTTGTGTAAAGAAGACCAAAATCTTTTGTTCTTTGGATATATCGAAGAACTCTTTTGGCTGCATTCCAGTGGTTGTCTCGTGGTTTCTGCATAAAACGTGAAAGAATACTCACTGCATAAGATAGATTAGGACGAGTATTTGTCAAATAAATCAAGCTGCCAATCAACTGTCTGTAAGTTGTACTGTCCACCTTTCCCCCCCTTCAAATTTTGAAAGTTTCAAGTTTTTCTCCATGGGGATGAGAACGGACTTGCAATCCTGCATGCCAAATCGCTGAAGAACCTCTGCTGCATACTTACTCTGAGAAATGAAAATATGATGTGGACGTTGGAAGACTTCAACTCCAAGATAGTAGTGAAGTAATCCCAAATCTGTCATCTTAAAACCTGCATGTAACTCCTTTTTCACCAGTGCAATATGATCATCATGGTTTCTAGTAATGATCAAATCATCTACATACATAACAAGAATTACCATACATTTTCCCTGTTGTCGCACATACAAAGTATCATCAGATTCACTTCGTTGAAAACCAACTTTCTTAAGGTATTCATCCATCTTTGCATACCAAACTCGGGGAGCTTGTTTTAATCCATATAAAGCCTTGATCAATTTGCAGACTTTATGTTCTTGTCCTTCAACTTCAAAACCTGGCGGTTGGGTCATATACACGTCTTCCTGTAAATCCCCATTGAGAAAAGCACTTTTCACATCCATTTGATGAACTTTCCTTCCTTTTTGAGTGGCCAATGCAAGTGTTAATCGGATGGTGTTCCATTTTGCTGTAGGAGCAAAAGTTTCTTCATAATCAATGTCTTCCTGCTGCGCAAATCCTTTTGCGACAAGTCGTGCTTTATAATTTTCAAGTTCTCCCTTTTGATTATACTTAATTCTGTAAACCCATTTGCATCCTATGGGTTTAACATTTGCTGGACAATCAACAAGTTTCCAAGTGTTGTTATCAATTACTGCTTGATATTCTTCAACCATAGCCTATTGCCATTCTTTATGTTTTACTGCTTCTTTGTATGTGGAAGGTTCAGTAAAATCATTTGCTATCAAGGCAAAATTGCCTTCACTTCTATGTGCCCTTCTGGTGCTTGTTTTATTCTGTTCATTAGGCTTTACATCTTTCAAAAGTTGCACTGCCCATTTCGGAAGTTGGTGCTCACTTGTTTACGCTTCTGTAAAGTCTCCATCATTGTAAAGAGGATTAATATAAACTGATGTTCGTCGTTCAGGTGATGAATGTGGAGAATCACTGTCAGAAGAACTTCTGCTGCTTGGTGATGCGGATGAACTGCTAGAAGACCCAGATGATGTTGTTGATGTAGATGGACTGGATGACTCATCTTCAGAGGAAGGAAAATCAAGTTCATACTAATTTGGTGAAGTTGGTTGACTTTGCATTTTTCCATTTCTTTTACTTCCTTTAGTTTCTAACTTGTAAAGAAGATTTTCAATTTCTTCAGCACTCTTACTCTCAGTTTCATAAAAAATGACATCCCTGCTCACAATGAATTTTCCATTGGTAAAAAGACGATACCCTTTCTTCTCATCAGAATAGCCAATCATTGTGCATTTTAAACTTCTTGAGTCAAGCTTAGTTCATTTTTCTTTCGGAACTAAGGCATAACACACTGATCCAAAAACTCTAAGATGTTTAACTCGAGGTTTGAAACCAAACCAAGCTTCATAAGGTGTAATTCCGTCTAAAGAAGTAGTTGGAGATCTGTTTCTTAAGTAGACAGTTGTATGTATTGCTTCTGCCCAATATGTTGGACTTAACCTCTTGAAAGTTAACATGGATCTCGCCATTCCTAACAAGGTGCGATTCATTCTTTCGACGACTCCATTTTGCTGTGGAGTGTAAACATTTGTAAGATTTCGTCTTATGCCATTTTCACCGCAATAAGTTTTGAATTCATTTGAAGTGAATTATCCCCCATTATCTATCTTAAGTGTACCTATCTTTTCTTTGACTTCATTTTCAACAAGTTGGCGAAAATTTTTAAACTTATCAAATGCTTCTGACTTGTTCTTCAAGAAGTAAACCCAAGTCATTCTGCTGAAATCATCAATGAATAGTAAGAAATATTTGCATCCACCAAAGGAAGTTTGTAGTGGTCCACAAACATCACTGTGAACTAGTTGTAGCCACCTGTTTGCACGCCATGAACTTGTTGGAAAACTTTCTCGATTTTGTTTGCCATAAATGCACGCTTCACATTTTGCATTTTCCCTTTTGAAACTGGGAAGTCCTTTAACCATTCCTTGTTTCTGCAATTGAGAAAGACTCTCAAAATTCAAATGTCCATATCTTACATGCCATAGTCTTATAGGTGAAATACCTGTAGTCACTGCCCCTGCAAAATCAGAATGCCTTGGAATAACTGTCCCTTTCATCCGTAATAGTTTTCCATCTTCATAACCTGTCATAACGTTTTCAAGTTTTGTTTGACTGAATTAATCTTGACTAAACCATTTTCCATAATCACCTGATGTCCTGCTTGTCGAAACGTGACTAAAGAGAGCAATTTTTTCTTAAAACTGGGTACATACCATACATTGGAAATCATTTTTTCTCCAATGCCAGGGAGAAAAACTTTTACTACTCCTTTTCCATAAGGAGTATGTTTTGTATCATCAGCAAGAAAAATGGAATTAAGTTGGCAATCTTGAAAATTCCGGAAAAAATCACGTCGACAAGTCATGTGCTGAGTTGCCCCGGAATCCAAGATCTAGGCATCTTCATAGTAACTTCTAAGATGGGATGAAAGTTGTGATGCTGGCGAGGAAGTAAAAACATATTCTGAGTTATCTTCGTCTTGATCATTGGCAAATTGCACTAAATGCTGCTGAAACTTGGGAATTTTATTAAGTGAAGTTCGACAATCTTCAGCATAGTGGCCAACTTTGTTACATCTTCGACACACAATTTGACTTAAGTCTCTTCCTCTTCCTGAAGATTGTCCTCTGCATCTGCTTTGACTTCTATTTTGAGATTGTCCTCTACCTTGATTATTATATCCTTGTCCTTGAAAATTGCCTCTTCCTTGGTTGTTTCCTCTGCCTTGAAAATTATTTCTTCCTCCTCTGTTAAAAATGTTTCCTCTGCTTTGGCTTCAACCTCGATTATGTGCTGCTTGATTCTGATTCCCTTTGCCTGTGCGTCGAGAGCTGTCTGTTGATGATTTACTACTGCTGGCCTCTGTGAGAAAAACATCTTCACCAACTTTCTTCTTCTTCCCAAAAGTTTTATCATGTTGAGTCAACATTTCACAGAGTTCATCAAACTTTAGTTTCTCTAATTTTCCAGTTACTTGTAGAGTCTCCAAAAAATGCGTGTCGGAAGAAGGAAGTCCAGCAATTACAATTGTGACCATAAAACTATCATCAATCGTGGGAAAACCAGCATTAATAATTTCTTGCCTAATATTCTTAAGTCTTGAGATATATTCAAGAACATCATCGCCTTCAATTAATTTTTGTTTCAACAATTTTAATTGTAGGTCGACTTTCTTTGATTCAGGCTGAGTATCGAAGAGGTCTTTAAAAGTTTTCAAAGCAGACCATGCATCTGTAGCATTTTCTATATGGACATACATTTCATCATTCACAGAAGATTTAATAAGAGCTAAGGCTTTAGCATTCTTGATTTCCCATTTTGCTAGTGCAGCTCCATCTGTGGGTTTATTCGGCTTAACATCTCCATCACATATTCCCTGCCATAATTCATTGTAAATGAGAGTACTTTTGATGAGACGATGCCATGTTTTATATGATTTTGTGCTTTCACGTTTGTCGGAATCAGAAAACAAATTTATCAATTTAGACATTGTAGTGTTAAGACTTCACACCACGAATCAAGCTCAAAAAAAAATCAAGATGCGCAACACAATAGCAACACACGACACAAAAAACGAACTATCGGGCCTTGGCCTTGACCCTCGAATAGTCGTCAAAACAGGAGAAAATTGACTGAGCTTTGCACTTGGCTCTAGTCAATTTCTCAAATTTTTACAAGGCAACTTTCAAAATTTGACTTTTACAATGGTGCTTTCGCACAATCTGGTAAAAAAAAGTTACCCCCTCAAAATAAAATTACTTTGAGTTACAATGTGATGATCTCAATTGAAAAATAAAAAAGAACTTCTTAAAAACAAATTACCCAACACACCTTATCTCTCCAATTTACAAATTACAAATAAAACTCCTTATTAAAATATTAAATAAAAAAAAAAATCCTTATCTCTTCACAATTACAAAAAAACCCTTTGTACAAATATTAAACCTGAATTAAAAAATTCATTTTTCTTTGTCATCCTGCCATTGTAGTAATTTTCTGCGCAGATCCACTTCCGCTCTCATCATCCAATAATTCGTTTCCAGTGCTTTTGTAAACCACATGTCGATTTAAATCTTGAAAATCTGCTCTGCGCAGAATGCCTTGGAATTTCTGCTGCTGAAGATTACCAATTATTTATTGGGATGGGCTCCCTTGGAAGGCAGTGCAGACTGCGCCCTCCCATCAGAGACTATATAGTTATCTGTTGGCACATTCCAATTTGCTCCGTTGAAGTGGAATGTTACAGCAAACAGTCAAACATTTATTCCAAGTATATGATCATTACAGGGAATTAGAAACCACAGAAAATGACAGTTTACTCCTTTAATGAAAATAAATGGGACCAGTGCGCCCTTGAATGCAGAAGATAAATACAACCCTCGCTTACACGTGTTAAATTATTGCAGTTCACCCACAGATAGATAAAAGAAACATTTAGCAGAATAGAAACAGTTCCTTGTAATAAAATGTTTGATTTTATTGAGTAATTGTGAAACCTTGGAACTGATTTTCATTTCCCAAAACGTGACAAACTACAGTAACTGCATTGTTCAAAAAAAAATAAGTTCACCAGGTTATAGATTATCCAATAAAAAAACACGCTGTCCTTTGAAAATGCCCGCAAGAAATTGATCTTCTTGGTTCCTGGTTACTGCCTTTGCACAGTGCTTTGAACGCTGCCTGACCACATTTAAACGCTGCCATTTGAATGCTGTCCGTCATAATTGTAACGCTGCCTCCACAGATGCAATACAATCATTTAAAAATACGTTGATTATATGCTGGGGATTCAAGTAGCTGAAGCTGCTAAATGTTCAGTTGGATTCTCTCGATCTTGAAGAATTGGTTGACAGTTAATAGCCGATGAAATCCTGGTGGGGAATCCAGCAGCACAGTTATAGCAGTAAATCTCGCCCGTAATATAATTTCCAGATGGTGAGTGATCGGTACCAGATTGGACCTAACCAGATACATGCGCTATACCACTATGCTAAGTTTCAGTTTCAATACGGAAACTACTTAGAGTCAGCAGATTTTTTTTATATCAATATCACACTTTTATACAAACAGGGAAAGGAGTTTGAATGCATTGTGAGGTAAGCTAGCAGCAGAGATTCTGATACAAAATTGGGATATTGCTCTGGAAGAGCTTAATTGGTTGAAAGAAATTATTGATTCTAAGAATTTTTCATAATAATAGAAAATCAACGCACAACAGTTGTTGATAATAATTCAAAAAATTGATTTTTAGATTTAAAAATCTAAAATCAATAAACTAATAAAATTTCCTTTTTTTTTTTAACAAACACTTTCATACCAAACTTTCGCTGATCACTTCAACGGAGTTGAGTTTTCCACGATCTGATAGAGCTGGAATCTCTTACTCAAATCAACTGCAGCATTAGTGGTGCTCTGATACCACAATAATGGCAGAAGTGTCCTCAGACACATAATTTTATTAATCAGAAAAAACAGTTACATAATATGATTTTGCAAGAGTTTACACCAGAACATCACAAACACGAGCTATTTATAAGCTCCATGTTTTAACTACCTCTAATTATTGATCACTTATTAAATAACAAGTGTCTATTTACAATAAATGCTATAAAAAGCAACTAACTAATAAATCTCCTAAAATAGAGCCTAAGATACGACACATTTGGAGACTCATATCTAGTTAAAACAATATGCTGATAAGTCTTCATTAAATAATTAAACATTCTAGAATAATAATTATTAATTTAATATCTTAAATTAATAATTATTTTATTCTAATTTCATAACTTATGATAAAATTGTATTTTTGGATCATCTAACACTAATCTCCCAGAAAAATCAAATACTTTACCTCTCTTGAGTATGAAATCTAACAAAAATTCAGATATTTTATTTTTCTCATATATGTATATTTTTAATATTTTTAATGGAAGAAGTCATTTTTTCCAAGCGAAGAAATCATGTTTTGAGCGGTTCTCAAGTCATAGTCTTATTAAATTAGACCAGAAAACCTGTGAATACAAAACTTTCCTACCCCACCATTAAACCACAAAACCTGTGAAGACAAAACTTTCCTGCCCAACCATTAGACCATGAATTCCATATTTAAAAATACCGCAGTAGTATTTAGTATTTCAGAACTGCACTCTGGTTCGGAGGAAATCCGGTGTACATCAATTAATTGCAATCACTGCACAGGGCAGATTTCATCCCAACCAGAACATTTAGGAACCTCCATTCGTAAATGCACTGCCGTTGCCAATGCGTATCATATTTCAGTAAAAAGCTCTTTCCCAACTTATGTGGGAAGGCCGTGAATGGCGAACTGCCGAACTATTTTCATGCAGTCTGTTCAAGGGACATTATTGACGCTGCGGGCTGGAACGGTCTGGAGATTTTGAGTTCAAGCAATTGTATTATGGAAAATATTTGTAACAGGGTCAAGAGCAGGAACTACTAACCGCGTGAAATGGCGCGGGTACAGGATGATCAACAATTTGGAGCAGGCTAATCAATTTTCTTCAGGTGAATTCATACAAGGCCATTTATGGTTGCAGTCCACCGGCATTGCATATGTCGACAGGATTAACAAATAAGAGGTACCCAATTTTTGAAGTTGGTTTCTGTCACATTATAGAAAACATAATCTTTCTTGCAATGTGTCAACGCTTTGGATATTAACCCATGTTTAAATAAAAGTATTTGAATTGCATTAAGTTGGTTTAAATATAATATTTGTCTTAGTGTTTATGACATAGCTTAGCAAAAAGCATATTGTAAATTTAAAATCAAATAATTAACTTTTTTTTCTTAATTCTCAAATTCTAAAATATATCTATAATCTATTACAAAATTACTGTATTTTATTTAAAATTTGAGTGAGATAAGTGAGTATAGAAATAGGGTAGGCGGATAAGGGAGAAGCACAGAGTTCTAGTCTCTCTCTTTTAGTTATTGAAATGAGTGTTATATGACAGTACCACACAAATTTGTAAAATTATATTATTTAATTATTACTCTAAACCATCTGATCACAAAAACATTTTATAATCAATTTAAAATTTTGTTTAATGTTTATATACAATATAATAATTATAAAATCGTGTTTAAATGTTTATATATCATAATATAATTTCGGAGGTGGAATATGAATAGTGCTCAATTAAAAAATTGCTTAGCATCTTTCGGCTCAAAAACCCATTCATGTGACTCTGGCGACAAAACATCCCATCCAAGTCCAAGAAGTAGTTTCTGCTGTAACCCACCATCTTCGCCTATCATAGTGTACTGGGAAAGAAACGCGGTTGGTCACTCAGTTTAAACTAGACAAAAACAATCGAATGTAATGTCGTATCTTCTATGGCTGGCAATTGGTTTTCTACAGACTGCAAATATTTGGGTGCTTGTTTCAGCACATCACAACGGTGATTGGAAGAAGTTCAAGATGAATATCACGACCTGCGCTCCATGGCAATTAAAAAAAACAAGTGTTTTAAGGTTTCTGAAATATAATATCATATTCGATAAAACCATGAAGATGCAGAACATATAATGGAAAACAAAAGCAAGGATAAAGAATAGAGATGAAGAAAACAAATGCAAAATTCTATTTAGCCCAGGATATGTAAGTAGAAAACAGTCGAGATATGTACATGAAATACGACGACTTCATTATAGAAAAGTCTAAATAGATTTCGACCTGCTGCGTCCTGCCTGCAAATAAAGGTACGTAATTAAATTATCAAAATATGCAGAAACAATGCAATACAAATAAAATATTCAGTGGACATGGGTTGGTTTGTTGACTTTAACACAAAATATGCATAAACTCTGTAGTGCCGATAAAATATTCAACGCATATGGAGTAGTTTGTATGAAAGATGTTTTAAAATATTTTTTTGTACGGTTAAGATCTGGTCTCAATTTGCTTAGTGGAAAACCAAATCTGTTGTCTATAGATGCATATTGTAAGTCATCCAAAAACGATAAGTTATCAGTGCTTTTACTCACAATTATCTACTACTTGTGAATTCACACTGATCAGAGTTTAATGTCAAAATAATAAAACCATTACCAATCCAAATGTCAATTGCCTAATGGAGTGTCTGTTCTCCGTCACTGACTCCCCTCTGCCCGCGCTTAATGGCTTCCAGACATTTAGATGATACAAGAGTGGGCTTCATCTTCTCCCTCGTCAACCCATCCTGCCCCTCGGTTAGACCCAGCATGGTCTGGGTCACTCCTCCACTGTCCCTTCCTCCAGCCTTGAGGTCCCTCAGGATAACCCATTCCCTGTTAAAGATGTTTTAAAATATTAAAGAATATGCAATGTCAACTTAAAATATGAAATCTGAATTATGGATCAAATCAAAATTTTAATTTTTATAATTTCTGCTTATATAAATTTTAGGCAAAGTTTATTTACCAGTTTATAAGATATTTAATACAGTTTAGTGTATATATTTATTTTTAAATTTATATTTAATATACTCTGACTATATATACCCACATTTAGATTTATATTTGTTTAAATCTCATAATAAACGTATATAAAACAACCACATTAAATATTGCTAACCTAAATCTTACATTCATAAGGTTACCAGTTATTATCTTGGCTGGTCAGTTTTTTTTAGGGTTTTCTTGGATCGTAGTACCTAAGATATTGTGTGGGCTCTCTGTTTTTTGTTCTTTTTCCGTGCCTATTATACAGTTCGTAATCAGAATGTTATAGGTCTGATGGGAGAGTCTGTTCTTCTCACACCTGCATCGAGGGTTCCAGAAGATCGACAGATGATATAGATCCATAGACTGTAACTCCTTTTTATTGATTTTTTCAATAAAAGATAGTTGGTTTCTTTTGGTTGAAAAATATGTATATAATTGGGGTTTATATATAATTAATTTGGATTATTTAAAAGAACGGGATGGAATGGTTGTTATTTTTCTATTTAGATTTAAATTTTAATTAGTAACAAAGCTATAATTTCTAGATAAATATTATTGTAATAACTTTTTACCTATAAATACTGTTATATTTATTATGATCCTTGTAAACTCTGAAATAAATATACTTATAATCTAATTTGGTTTGATAACAACTTCACCATAAGAAAAAGGATGATCTTTCCTTACTCTATATACACAAATAATTAATTCTCTTTTATATAAAATAATAAATATAAAAATATTAACATATGGTAAGTAAATTTACTTTTATATACGCATATAATTAATTCAATTTCACATAAATAAAAAATAAAAGATATTAACATATGATAAATAAATATGTTGAAAACATACACATTCATGAAAAAACGGCAAGGGCTAACCAGCCTGCCATAGGGCATTAAATGCCCGGTTACCTGCATACTCTATAACAAAATAACACACCGCGCTTTTTATTTATTTATCTAACCAGAGCTCGCGCTTGTTATTTTGTTATAGAGTATGCAGGTAAATGCCCTATGGCATGCTGGTTAGCCCTTGCATGAAAAAACTAGCATCTGTCATGCATATGACATAAGCAATCTGAAAGAAGATCACGAAAATCATTGCAGTGAATAAATGTAGCCAGGCCACCTGCTGAGAAGCCAGCCCACAATATAAAATTTTATTTCATTTTTTTCTCCTTAATCATTATTGATATCCTTAATCATTATTGATAACGCATGGCATTTAAGTATACGCCTACTAAAAAACTGGAAAACGTACCTGTTCAACTTTATCCATTCCCTGTGCCAAAAGATCTTCTATTACAGCTTGCCTTGCCATATTCTTTGCCCTCTCAAATAAAGTTTGCTACCCTGAAATGCTAGTCATTAGGTTACAAGAATTGAAATTGCTTATATATACGTATTGAAAGTAACATACCCGCTCTACCTGCTCCTCCAGAGTGAAGGAAGACCCATCACAGTATCTAACCATACGCGGTTCCAACTAGAAAAATCTGTTTTAACAGTTTTCTCAATGAGTCCTCTGAAAAGCAAATTTATCATCACATGGCTTTAGAGTTAGACTAATACCAAAATATGTTCAACAGTTTTCTCAATGAGTCCTCTGAAAAGCCAATTTATCATCACATGGAATTAGAGTTAGACTTGAAATGCCCGGATTTTGTGATTGAAGCTCACTTAAAAATGACTGTAAATGCTATCGACCCCCCATGCACAGAGAAGAACCCAATGCAGAGCGAGCTCGTTGAGAGCAGGACGGTATGTCCCTACACCATCCTCTACCCTGCATAATAACTTTCACAGTAAATAAGACTTCAATCCCGATAAAATGTAGGGGTTGTAAACCCTTGTGAAAACATTACTCTCTTTCTTTAATATGAAATTATTGTAATTTGTAGTTTTTTTTTAAGTATAGGTTTGTGGATAGGGTTTTAGTTTCCACAAGTTTTTTGGACCTGAGCTGCTTCTAGTACAATTTCTTCCGTTAAAAAATATAAAAATCAACTATTTATATTTATTCTTGCTCTGAGTAAATAGTAAGTTAATGGTCTTTTATCTAAACCAATAAGCAATGAACTTATTAGTTTTTTTTGCATAAATGAGTCTATAATTGACATGTTGGAGTCATGATTGCGTAAACAAGACACATCGCTAGATTTAAGGACATGCCAATTAACGGGGAGCCCATTGGCATACCACTTGTTCGAGACATGATTGGTGTGTTTCCAACTCGAGACCTTTGGCTCTACACCAAAACCCGGAGGTGTTAGTAAACATACACATCGGTAGATTTAAGCACATGCCACGAAAAACACCGCCATTAATGGGGAGCCAACAATCTCTCTCCCCAACGCAAGCCCAGACCTCTGGGTCTGATACCACTTGTTGGAGTCTCTCTCCCCCAACGCGAGCCCAGACCTTTGGCTCTGATACCACTTGTTGGAGTCAGCAAGAGTTAATAAAACATCGCTAGGTGTTAGTAAACAGACACATCGCTAGATTTAAGTACATGCCACGAAACACACGGGAGCGTTGGATTAACACCACCATTAACAGGGAGCGCAACCTGACACACATAAATACACTTACTAGCTCCTTTGGCTACTGCGCTCGTCAACACAATGATGTTTACCGAAACCATTAAATTGGACAATTAGCAAGTGATAACTCTTTTGTTATCAGAAATTCCCCACTATGAAGTGTATCTGTATCTATTCTTAGTACCATTGTCATGACAAATATAACTACACGAAAAAAATTCCCTATGCTAACCATCTTGGATAGCTGATTAGGTTACAGCAAGTTGTACTTACCAGACCAAATATAATCAAATAGTGCTAATTATAGGCACGACAAAATTCAGTACGTCCACATAGACTGCATTGATTCGGCGTCAATTCGAGATCAGGAAGCGAAATTAAATCTTGAAAAGGGATGGAGAGAATGAGAGTGAAATTAAATCTGCGTTCTCACTTATTTGTAAACGCTTTTGGCTAGCTAAGTGAAACAAATAGACAGGCGTTAAGCCAGTGGAATCTCGGAATCAGCGAAGGGAATGAAGGCTTACTTTCCTAATACGGAGGCTTAACCGCCTTACAATGCCAGCAACGACAAGCCTCCATCGTTCGGATGCACGGGCTTGCAACGTACTTGGTTACCCTACAGGAGCACCCCCAGCACGGAGCTCGACAGAATCCCCCGGCGGAATCTAAAGGAAAGATATTGATTTAAAACAGAACATCTCTTCAGTAAGGATGAGTCCGCTAACCTTCCTTCTTTACTGCTTGCTTGTATTGCTTTTTCTGAATTGCCGTCCAACTCGTATTGAATCTAATAATGGTAAACACAATATTAAAGGCTATGGCACACCTTTTTTTAATGGTCATGTTCCTTGGTTAATTTGTTACTCAACAGAATTAGGGTTTTGGTTATGACCATGTTATTTAGTTAATTTGCTACTCAACAGAATTAGGGTGTTGGTTGGTTAATTTGTTACTCAACAGAATTAGGGTTTTGGTTGACAGTTGAGTAAAATTGGGTGGAAAGAAGGATGGAGAGTAATAATAGCAATGGAAGCCATACAAATTTTGGGAGTGGAATAGAATCTAGTTGAAAAAACAATTTTTTATTAGGAAAATAAAACATTAAAAATATAATCAATCTAATAAAAACAAATTGTTTTTTTAATCGTGTTTTTATGTGTGTGTGTGTGTGGAGATTAAAATAATAATAATAATTATTATCCAATTTTAAAGTCATGGCCAAGACAAACACCAAATTGGTGTATGAGACCCCCTTGTTTGTGGGACAAGGGAGCAATTTGACTACTAAGTCTACGAAGGCATACATACTCTACCCCCTCTGGTTTTGAACATGTGATCTCTTTGGAGGAAACACATGCTCTTAACCATTAAGCCCACTCAAGCAGTATTAAAAAATATGATAGTTATATTTTATCAAATATAATTAAAAAATATGTTTGTATATAAATATGCAATGTTATTAATATAAATATAATAAAATGGTTAATTATTGAATTGAAATAGATAAATATTTTGTCCCATTACTAAAATGGGAATATATGGAGAAAAAAAAAGTATCAGGGACATGTTATCAAAAAAGATCATGTTAAAAAATAAAGTGTTAATAATCATCTATGGACTAGTTGGGAACATATTGTTTGTGGTAAATAGAAACAAATGTGTAACATTTCAAAATTTGAAAAATATGCTTCCAAACAAATATTATTATGGTAACCATAAGTAAATGAAACGAAAAATAATCCAATTATAAATAGACCTTTAGTGATTCATAAACTAAAAATTTTGAACCCTTCTAAACATTAAGCACTAAGAACATACTATGTTACAAAAAAATCTATTACCCACTAGAACCAAACACCACCATTTCCGTAAACTTAAATTTGCATCCTAATCTACCACCACTCCCTCAATCTCTCCAAACTTCTAAGCAACCTTATTATCTCTAATTGTCCTTGCCTTGTGATTAAGTCTAAAAAATATCAAAGCATTGGGATTAGAGAGGCATAACCAATCAAACATGAGTGAAGACCATGGATGCAATTGTAATAGGATAGCTAGAGACATTGTGAACCATTATTAGCCATTATTTTATCCCCCTTGTATATTGTTATTGATTCTAATCATTTACAAATGCACATAAATAGTGTTTATTCTTGTTGTTATCTTGTTGCATTCAACTACATAAGAGTAAAAATAATACATTGCATTTTCAATATATTGAAACCATTTTACCTTAAAACTAATATAGAAAATTAACAAGTTCTCTTATCCCCTAGTATTTTTAATGGTGTTCAAAACCACCCCATACTACTTTAAACATGCCACAAACATAACTTGGTGATTTACACCTTTTTTTGTTGGCTTGACCCACAGGGTATTTGAACCTTGAATCTCATGGTTTACACAATACTTCATAACATGGCAATCACCAATTGAGCTAACCCTTAAGCCTTTTTTTTGGATTCTTCCTCCATAAAAATGTTCAACTTTTATAATTTTTTTGCCACACAGACTAACATGTCTCGAGAGAATAGAACCTGGGTGGAGGGGGGATTAGACCCATTAGCTTTCACTTGAGCTATTGTCGTTTAACTTTTTTTTTTTTTTTAAAACACGAATGAGAATTTCTAGAGAATCAGACCCTTTAAGGTTCATAGGATTATAGAATGAGATTCAAAATATATTATAACATTGTCATTTATGTGAGAAATCTTGATTATCCTTTTGAGTATGGGTTGGAATAAAATAGATGTATCATGAATATTAGTGGGACTCACTTGTTGCACAAAAAATTGGCCTAAATTATTATCCACAAACTTCATGGCTTGAATGTTTTGATGTTATTAAAAACATTCCACTACTATGCATATCCCATAGAGTTATTGATCTTACATGTTTACACTCATTATAACTTGATTCTTTCTTTGCTTGTAAAAATGCATGCAAAAAGGTTAAAATACATTGACTACTAACCATTATTTTGATTTTTTTATTATATTTGAAAATTGGTTGTTTAATATTTTCCTAGATTCTGCCAAAATTGAAGATTTAAGATTCTAATTTCCTTATTAATAGAAAAAAACACCTAAAATATGCACTTGCCTTGACATTCAAATATGCTTTTGTACCATCTAACATATATTTTCTAATCCATTATGGAAAAAAATGGTCCCCTCGTTGGCATACTCATTGTCAAGACCTTGAGTCATCATCACCACCCTCGAGTGAGTCAGGCGCCCCACACGGGCCCACGTGAGCAAAGCACGATACGGGTGCGCCCAAGTGTGACAGATGTGCGATGATGGGCGGGCATGACCCGAGTGCGACAGGTGAGTGGTCAATGGGAGGGAACACTGGGCAACCCAAGTTGGGCGTTCGAGCAAGGCGCCCATGGGCAAGGCAAGGCGACACGGTAGATAGTGAGCAACTTGGTAAAATGCATCGGGCAAGGCGTGCAATGGAGGTGCATACCTAGGCAGTGCACCCATAAATGGGCGCGGGTGAACCGAAGGCAAATTTGATTAAGTGTTGGTTGAGGGACTAAGTATGGATTTGTGCCAAAGGCATTTATATGGTAGTGATAGGCGAACATATGTTTGATCCGACGCATAACTGAGGGGTGTGTCAAGCTTGAAGGGCGGGTTGGCTTGGTGGGTCGACACCCCAAGCAACACGACCCACATGGTAAACCAACCAGCAAACAACGCATATATACTGGAGGAGGCCGAGTGGTGGAGCATCATCGAAGAACTACAGAACATACCATCAGAGTTCATAGTGCGAAGGGGATAGGTAGTCGAGTGTACAGAACATTTGTGGCAAGGAATTCGAGATGAGCCTACGGGGCGGGAAGGGCGTATAAACACAACGACGGAGTTCTGTAACACTCGGGTTTGGGGGTACATTGGTCGGGTTAGGTAGGCGTGACAACACGTTGCATTGTGCATAACAGTGATACAACGCGTAGGTTGTGAACGTGGGGCAGAGTCATGCAAAGTCATTGCGGAAAGCACACGACTTGGGCAGAAGTTCAAAAAATGCACCAGTCATGTAGAAAAACTCGAGTAGAGGCCAAAATCGAGCAGCGTTGGCCTCCCCTTGTATATTAGGTTAACTTGTACATTAAATTTATAAATGAAGTTATAAATTTGGAAAACTCTTGTTGGTCTCAGTTTTGGCATGGTTGGTACTTTTGTTATGTTTATTCTGCACATAGCATAATAATGAAAGACAACAATAATAATAATGGATGTAGGCGTAGTCCAGAGGACATGAAAAAAGTTAAGTATGGATGTTTAGTTGGTGCTACACGACACCCCAAACGGGAAACCCGACTTAGGGCTATGACAGATGGTATCAGAGCTAATACAACAGGATACAGTAGAGACCAGAGATGTATGTAGACTGAAGTTTTCGAGCAAAAGAAAAATTCCCTGCATAGTTTGGGGTTTCTTGACTTGGAGATTCATGGCAAAATTGTCCAAGCTTTGGTGGACACATGTGTCACTCATAACTTTATGACAATAGGGCTAGCAAAGGAAGTTGGACTGCAGATTGTTCCAAAGGATGTGGAGGTCAAGGCAGTGAACTTGAGAGCTAAAGTGTCAGGATTGGAAAATAATGTGTCGGTTCGAATTGCAAATTGGCAGGGTTGTTTGGACTTCACGGTGGTGGAGATGAGCGATTTTGACATGATATTGGGGTAGGACTTTCTGAAGGGAAACAAGGAAATTGTTGTCCCGTTTTGTGACGAGATTATGTTGATTGGAGACACACAGACGTGGGGTTTACCTAGTCACCAACAAAGAAGGGAAGTGAAGGTGCAACATGTGTCTGCACTAAGAATGAGTAGAGACATATGTGACGATCATCAGGGAGGTTGAGATGATGGAGTGGGGATGCCTATTCCAACCAAGATTTCTGATGTGTTGGCCAAATACGCTAATTTGATGCCCAATGAGTTGTTGAAAGTACTTCCACCGAGATGTTTAGTGCACCATCACATTGAGCTAGCACTGGGGAAGCAACCCCCAACAAAAGCTCATTATCATTTAACAGGGTCGGAGTTAGAGGAGTTGAAGCGAAAGGTGAAGGATTTTATTTATGCAGGTTTCGTACGACCTTCAAGGTCCTCGTGTGGTGCTCCAGTATTGTTCCAGAGGTAGAAGGATAAGAATGAGTTGAAGATTTGCAATGATTATCGTGCTCTAAACAAGCATATGATAAAGAACAGGTATCCTTTGCACCTGCTGCGGATTTTTTCGATAAGATTACGAAAGCTCGAGCGTTTTCCAAGATGGACTTGATGCATGGGTATTATCAGGTGAGGATAACAGAGGGGGATGAGAAGAAGACCATGATTGTGATGCGGTATGGGAGTTTTGACTTCCTTGTCATGCCATTTAGGTTGTGCAACACTCCTACTATGTTTTGTACATTGTGAATGATGTTTTGCATCCACATTTAGATTTGTTCATGGTAGTATACTTGGATAACATCATGATATTCAGTGATAGCGTGGAGGATCATTAGAAACACTTGGCTTTGGTATTTGAGCACTAAAGAAGAATCAATTGTACTTGAAGAAGTTGAAGTGTATGTTTTCCCAGACCGAGATTTTGTTCCTTGGACACATAGTGGGTCAAGGTCACATAAGGATGGCGCTGACTAGGATACAGGCAATTCAGGATTGGGTCGAGCCAAAGAATGTCCATGATATGAGTGTGCTCTTGGGGATGACCATGGTAAATTTTAGGGGCGAATTTTAGCCCAAGGACGAAATTTAAGGGGTTTTTCATTTTAGAGGGGCGAAATTTTTATAAAACGCCCATTTCATATATTTAGCCCAACCTTTATTTAAAAAATAATTATTTTTTTCATTTTAGCCCAAAATAAAGGGGTGGATAAACTATGAAAAGACTCATTTGACCCGATTTGTCTGGTTTGGGAGGTTATATTCCATTAGAATCGCCCGATTTTTTGCTTTTCAATGTTAAATCATTGACAATCGCCCATTTTCTAGTTTGGGAGGTTGTATTTGGTCCCAATAAATAAAAATATAAAGTGGAAGTATGATAAATAAATAAAACCTCTTTTATACTTACTCCAAAGATATGGTAAATAAATAAAAATATAAATAAACTAGAGGTATGGTAAATAAATAAAACCTCTTTTTATATTTAGTCCATAACCCTATTTCTATTTAGGAAGGCTAAAAAAAGGTTTTATTTAAGTGAATCCTATGGGCCAAATACCATATTTATAAAAGAGGTATGGTAAATTAATAAAAATATAAATAAATGAGAGGTATGGTAAATAAATAAAACATTTTTTTATATTTACTCCATGAGTCACCTTATATTTACGGACACGCAAGGGTGTAAATAAATAAAAATAAAAATAAAAATAAAGTGGAGGTATGGTAAATAAATAAAACCTCTTTTTATATTTAGTCCATAACCCTCTTTCTATTTAAGAAGACTCAAAAAAGAGGTTTTGTTTAAGTGAATCCTATGGGCCAAATACCATATTTATAAAAGATGTATCATAAATTAATAACGAGAGGTATGGTAAATAAATAAAACATTTTTTTATATTTACTCCATAATTCACCTTATATTTAAGGACACTCAAAAAATGCTTTATATTTAGGTGAATCCTATGGGCCAAATACCATGCGCCAAATTATTATTAATACCATGCAAAAAAAATTATTAAATAAAAATAAAGATGGCACATGGTATTGACCCATTGTATTCACATGGAATGTAGCCTATTTAAAGGGGTAAATTAAACTAGCATAGATCCATCTCTACTCTAGATCTACTAAGCCTCGAGAGGGATCAAATATCGTGATACACAAACTAGCATAGAGTGAAAAATATTTGATCCCTCTCGAGGCTTGGTAGATCAAGAGTAAAAATGGATCTTGTAATTTAATGTCACTTAAACATTTTAACTTGGTTAAAATAAAAAATTAAAAAATAAAAACCAATTATTAATTTTATTAATTTTTATAAATTACTAATAGTAGTTTTTAAGCTCCAGATAACCCATGGTATTGACCCATGGTAATACCATGGTATTCATGTGAACATAGACTATTTAAGGGGGAAATTCTATCAGCTGAGATCCATCTTAATTCTGGGTCTACCAAGTGCTGAGAGGGATAAATAGATTTCATCCCTTTAAGAGTGGTAGATGTGGAGTAAAGATGGGTATAGGTTGGTTTTTATGATAATGAAGATATTAAATAGACTTAGGAAATTATATTGTAAAAAACATCTTAAGGTGAATGGTTAAAGCTACATTTATTCACTTCACAAAATTTAGTAAAAAATACCAATATCTCCATTAATATTGGTTTTTCTGATTTAACAAAAGAAAGATCAAAACAGTGAAATCTTATCACTCTTTTTGCATGACCCTCACAGAAGAGAGATAATCGCTACCCAGATTTCCCACCATTTTTCAAATGTTTTCAATATGATATATTCATGAAAAAGTTAAGGTACTGATGTTAGATTAGTTGTTTGAAAAATATGCTAGTTTGTACAACCTTTCATCTTCTCTGTTATTCTTAGTTTGTCATAATGATCTATAAGGGTTGGGCCACTGCACCATATTGTCCTAAAAGGTGGAGATTGTGCACCAAAAAGGAAATTAATCCACATGTTACAACATTGTTAACCATATTGTCCTAAAAAGCGGAGATTGTGCACCAAAAAGGAAATTAATCCACATGTTACAACACTATTAAAAAATGCAAGACACATGAAGGTAGTGAATTATGCTAATGAGAAATTTAGATTGGGAGGGACGTAACTAAATTTTATTATTAATTGAAGATTTCCAATTAAAATAATAATAAATCTACATATTGATTGGAAGGCTTCTGCGGTCACTTCTTTCCATTAGATCCCCTTCACGCCTTTGGAATACCTACTACTTTCTTATATTATATAGTTGGGGCTTGCTACTTGTTTGTGTGTTGGGCTAAATAAACTTGATGTGGTTTTTTTTTTTCCTCTCGTAGTTGGAGTCTATGGAATAAGAAATAAATTTGATAGCTTGACAAAAGTGGTAGAGAAAATATTAATCTCTCCTACCTTGACAGAACTGGTGGTCAAGATCAACACTTACATTAACTTGGTTGTGGAATATTATCAAAACTAATAGAAGGATATGAAAGAGTGTACAATAAGAACCTTGACAAACATGACCACTGAAACTTGCAACATTGTTTGTAGGAAGAGAAAATTATTTCTTTTTTCCAAAAATGTATGTTAGTATATTACAGTTTAATGAATATGTTTTCCTATTATCATATATTGTTTCATAATTTAACAAAACATTCACCAAGACTTCACAATGTTTTATTATTCAGTGAAAGATTTGCCAAGATCTTACAAGATTTTATAATTCAATGAAAGATTTTCCATGAATTTACAAGATAATATAATCTAATGAGAGATTCGCCAAAAAAATTATATATACATATTATATTATTGATAAAATCGCCTCCCATTTTTCCTATGTATCATGGGGATTCGCCCATTTATTATACATATAAATTTAGGGTGGTTCTTAAAATTTTCCCTGGGATGACCAACTACCAATGAAAGTTTGTAGATGGGTAATCCAAGGTGACTGCACCACTAATAGACCTTTTGAAGAAGGACAAGTGATGGAATTGGACAAAGAAGTGTCAAGCAACATTTGAGGATTTGAAGAAGAGGATGGTTACAACACCGATACGTAGGCTACTTGACTTCAAGAGATGTAGAAATTTTGAATAATATAACGCTTATTCACAAATATTATCCTGATTATACACTATTTGCAGAATGCATGCATAATACATAACCTCATCTACCATTGATAATCAATTTGCAGAATTAAGAAACAATCGCATGCGCACATTGAAACATCAATAACACATATCAACACAGTATGTACTAGGGAAAGCATACAGCTGAAAACACCCAAACTATCTGTATATTATAATGATAGAGAACATGTAACAATACCTAGTACAAAACTCCTCACAAGTACTCAGTACTATCTCCACCTGCTACACACAAACTAGCTCAGATCTGAACAAGTCAAGGGTTCAAATCTCCTCCACTGTTTGCCTGCCTCTACTGCGCAATCCAAGTTGAGAATAGATCTGATCCAAGCTCATTTTACCTTGGCTTGTACTGCGCAATCCTCATTGGAAATCTCAATCAATGATTGTGCAAATCTCATGCATAGCCATAGTCACAACTGATAGTAGTCTCACCCTTTCACCCACCTCTAACACTTGTCTCCACTGAACTGTCCATGCACTGAGTTAACTGATGTATTCTTTAGTTGATTTATGAGTTAATAATTAGTGAATTAATTAATAATTAATTCACATCACTCATCACTAGTGTATTTGGCAGTTAGACTAAATACAACTAGTTCAACTAAGTCAAACTGAACACAACTCCATCAACTCCTCAATCAACTCCACCAAACTCAATAACTTGAGTTCTAACTGAAGTCCATCATGCAATAGCTCAACTAACCCATAGGAAAAGCATATTTCCTTCTGGAATTTGCATGTGCCACATCTGTAGCTCGAACTGAAGTGCTGCAAGAGGATAAGATAATGTTTATAGTCCAAATATTATTAAGAGCTAATAATATTTGATTGTTCTATTTTTAGACTAGCAGTCTAAAAATAGACTCCGCCCATATGTCTAAAAATAGAAGTCCATCTATTTTAACAACATGACCAATCATCCATAAATAACATCCTGCAACTCATAGGCCATGATCCATATGTCTAAAAAAGACATAGTCTAAAAATAGACTTTGCTCAAAAAATAGCCTGCGGGCCCACTTAGTGAAGGCGACTTCTTTTCACTAAGCTCCATCATCTTGTTGCATTTTCAACAAGATACTGGCTGAGGTGCACACATATGCTTATGATTTTGCGATAGTGGGATTACTCTTATAGGATGGGCATCCAGTGGCATATGAGAGTCGAAAGTTGCAGGATAGAGAGCGACTATATCTGATTCATGCGAAGGAGATGACTGCGATCATCCACTATTTATAAGTATGGAGGAATTACTTTATTGGGAATCCTTTTGTTGTCAAGACTAAAAATGTTGCAATGAGTTATTTTTCATCCCAACCGAAGTTGTCAACGAAGCAGGCTCATTGACAAGGCTTCTTAGCAGAGTTCGACATGACTATTGAGTACAGGTTGGGTAGACTCAATGTAGTTGCAAATGCCCTCAGTAGGAAGGGATAGTTGGCTGTACTTGAGGAGGGAGAGGATCGAGTTGAGGGAAATAGAGTTCAGGTTCATATGACCGATGAGATGGAAAGTAGACTTAGTGCTATTGTGGAGACCAATATTCAGGCGAAGAGAATTTTGAAGCAGGTGAAGGAGGGGAAGACTCGAAAGTTTTTCTTATGAGATTGACTCTTTTTCTATGGGAATCGACTTTACATTCCAAAGTCATATGGACTTAGGAGGCACCTCTTGAAGGAGTGTCACGATTCTCCATGGGTTGGCCACCTAGGGCAACGTCGTTCTTTAGCATTGTTGGAGAGGGGGTACTTTTGGGAGAAGATGAGGGAGGATGTAGAGGAGTATGTACATATGTGCATCATTTGTCAATAGGACAAATGGATAACTAGAGACAAGGATGATTGTTGCAGCTTTTTCTGATTCTAGAGAGACCATGGATGAGTGTTTCGATGGACTTCATCACTTAGTTACCATAGGTGCAGGGGTATAATGGGATTATGGTCATTGTCGATCATTTTTCCAAGTATGTCATCTTCATTCTGATGAAGATACCATGTGGAGCTGAGAAGACTGTTGAGCTAATCTTCAAGA
Organism: Pinus tabuliformis; assembly: GCA_031772625.1. Taxonomy (NCBI): domain Eukaryota; kingdom Viridiplantae; phylum Streptophyta; class Pinopsida; order Pinales; family Pinaceae; genus Pinus; species Pinus tabuliformis. The sequence continues at coordinate 100,582,930 of CM062817.1, read as the reverse complement.
ACATTGTGAAGTATTGGGGAGTGTCATTGAGTTTTGTGTCTAACCGAGATCCGCATTTTACAGGCATATTTTGGACCACCTTGTTCAAGTTGGTCAAGATAGAGTTGCTACAAAGTTCGAGTTACCATCTGCAGATAGATGGGAAAATTGAACGGATTAATGCACTCGTGGAGGAATACTTGAGAAATTATGTGAGGGTTAATCAGAAAAATTGGCCTGAACTCTTGAATGTGGCTTAGTATAGATACAAATTGCAGAAGAGTTTTGCAACCGGGTATAGTCCATTTGAGTTGATCAATGAATAGATGCCAATTGCTTCATGCACTATGTTGCCGAGAGGATTTTTGAGGAGTCCAGATGCGAAGATATTCTTGACATCATGGGAGGATTATTTGGAGTTAGCATGGGTGCACCTGCTTGATGTTGTAGGGAGGAGTACGGAATGGGCAGATCAGGATAGACGAGACACACACTTCAATTTTGGGGATATGGTTTTTCTGAGGATCACCAGAGATCCGTTTCAACCACCAAAAGGGACTGCGAGATATTTGACGAGAAAGTATGAAGGGAATATCTGGGTGAAGAAGTGAGTTGGGGAAGTTGCTTATGAGTTGGAGCTTTCCAACCACATGCGTTCGAAACATCTTGTGTCCATATGAGTCAACTCAAGAGATGTAGACTTGATGCACATCATCCTGAAAGGACAACACCACCGAGGGGACCAACCATGATTGTGGACAGACTGAACTTGATTTTGGATAAGATCTTGGATCTTAAGACTACAAGTGTTGGGAGTGTTGCATGAAGGGAGTTCTTCATTAGATGGAAGGAAACATGGGAGGAGAGTGGTTGTTGCAAAGTTTAATGATGGATTATCATGATTGATAGGATTGTCGAGGATGTCAATGAATCATATTGGGTGAGGATGTCAGGACCCCGAGTCAGCATCACCACCCTCGAGTGAGTCAGGCGCCCCACACATATGCACATAAGTAAAGTGTTACACGAGTGCGCCTAAGTGCGACGGATGTGTGATGATGGGAGGGCACAACCCAAGTGCGATGGGTGAGTAGTCAATGGGCAGGCACATCAAACGACCAAAGTTGGGAGTTTGGGTGGGCTGTGCACTTGGGCAAGGTGACACCACGGAGAGCGAGCGACTTAGAAAAACACGTCGGGAAAGGCATGGGATGGGGGTGCACACTCGGGAAGCATGCCCATACATGGGCACGGGTGAACCAAAGGAAAATATGGCTAAGTTTTGGCTGAGTGACTGAGTATGGAGTTGTGCAAAAGGCGTTTATATGGAAATGATGGGTGAACATATGTTTGAGTGGACACATAACTGAGGGGTGTGTCAAGCTTGAAGGGCGGGTTGGCTTGGTGGGTCGACGCCCTAAGTGACATGACCAACATGGTAAGCCAATTTGAAAATAACGTATATAGATGGAAGAAGGCCGAGTGGTGGAGCATCATCGCAAAACTATAGAACATACCATATGAGTTCGTAGTGTGAAGGGGACAAGTAGTCAGGTGTACATAACAAGTGTGGCATGGAGTTCAGGATGAGCCCATAGGGTGGACAGTTCGTATAAACGTAGCGACAGAGTTCGGTAACACTCAGGTTCAGGAGTACAGAAGTTGGGACTGGCGACAGATGTGTTGGACGTGCAGGCTATGAACTTGGGTCACAGAAGGCATGTGCGATAGCATGATGTACCATGGAGAACAATGATACAATGGGCAGGTTGTGAACATGGGGCAAAGTCGTGCAGAGTCATTGCGGCAGGCACATGACTTGGACAGAAGTTCGGAAAATGCACCAGTCGTGTTGAAAAACTCGGGTAGTGGCCGAACTTGGGCAAAGTCAGCCTCCTCTTGTACATTAAATTTGTAAATGAATTTATAAATTTGGAAAACTTGTATTGGTCTCGGTTTTGGCATTGTTGGAACTGTTTTTATGTTTATTCCGCACATAGCATAATAATGAAAGAGAACAATAATAATAATGGATGTAGGTGTAGTCCGGAAGACATGAAAAAGTTAAGTATGGATGTCTAGTCGGTGTCGCATGACACCTCAAACAGGAAAATCGACTTGGGGCCGTGACACCCATGGTCTAGATAGACTCTAAGATTGACCCTACATGTTGGAATTATTATTACTTTCCCACATTGTTTATTGAGCGAGATCAAGAAAATTGTCATAAAGAGGGGTTCTTATAATTTCTATTCCTTACCTCCAAATCAATATTAAGGGGGATGTGAGTGTATAGAGTTGAATTTGGTCTTATTATCATGAATAATAATAATGCACATGTGGGATTTTATTGAAAGGTCACAAACCCTTATTATTCCAATATATATTGGAGTTAACTTAGTAAAAACAAAATCTTAACTAGAGTTTATTGAGAACTCAACATTTTGAACTCTTAAATAAAATTGCATCATCAAGAGATGGGAAAAGTACATAAAGTAAAGGTGTCTTTCAAATAATAAAAATGTCTTTCATTTTAAAAGAGCACATATGAGTAGGGTTGGATATTTTCTTTTTTAATTGCATTAAAGGGATAAAATATAAAAGGAGCTTGCAACATTAAATTAATTATATCTTAGATGATTTGCTTCAATGCGTTAATAATTTATAGCATGTATTAGCTATTTAAGTTATGGTTGTAATTTTTAATTTCCATGTCTCTCTTATACTACTTGTAAGACCCCTTCCAAGTAACCACAAAAATTACCCATTTAAAAATTATATATATATATATAATATTATTAGATAAATTCCACCATATAAATATTATGTACATCAATAATTACAATTGAAAAGGAAAGGGTTGCACATCAAAAGTTACATTGATTATAAGGAAATACATCATCAACAACAAATTCAAAAGACATAGACCGTTCACTATGGAATTGAGATTTTGAACTCTAATTTCTAATTTCATGTGCTCTCTTGACATAGTACTTGAGAACTTGTTGAATACATGTGGCCGAATTGAACTTCAATCACTCACTGGTTGACCACCCAACCTTTCCCTAGGTACTTTTATTTCCCATAGACCTCTGAGATGCAATGGGGTTGTATGGAAGATGAATGCACTAACAAGTGGAAAAGAGTCCTCAAGCTTAAAAGGTTCCCACTCACAAGATCTCTACTCTCACTAAACTCACCATAAATATCAATAGTCACTCAAAATGAAAATTATCATTAGGATATTCATGCAATAGTAGGGTTTTCAGAAAAGTATCTTTCTCATAACTTTCTCCTTTTATAGAGAGTTCCAATAGTGACTCTTGACATCTCATGCAAAACAATTATTTTCTTTATTCCAATATTTTGATTATTCATCTATCCATGTTTCATCCCTTCACAAAGTATCTCATGAAATTATTTTCTTAATTTTATATTTAAAAACTATTTTCCCTCACCCAAAGATGTTTCTCTACTTATTCTCCTAGTTGTATCCCAATTTAGACTCCTAATTTTGTGTTCATTAACTTAAATCAACATGTAAGTTTCAAATTTTTGTTCCCTAAATACCCCATAATTCTTGTCAAGTAATAATCTTAGTTGAATATTTGTGTGTTATGATTTTTCCACATGGAGGTTCTCTCATGAATTTCATTTTCTCAAATTTTAAATTGTTATTCTCTAATTTCATGCAAAACCCCCCCACTTTTCTTATTGAGAGTAAATTTTCATTGAATTAATGTTTCTATTTTGTATTTATGTCATTTTCCCCGTGCTAATAGGAAACTTTAGATATGTGGGAGTTTTCTATTTTTTCAGATTTTCTAAGTGTGAAGATGGTTAGCAAGGTTATTTATTTGATTCATCTTTTATGTCTACTCTTATTCTCCACTTCTTAAATATTTTAACTTCTAATTTAAAATTTTCTCAATACCTTCTTATTTATATTTTATATATTATTGTTTATAAATGCATGAGTGTGAACAATCATTTACTTTGTAGCCTCTCCTAATTCTAAGGGTGCCAAGTCAGTCATGCCCTTCAAGAACTTCTTCTTGAAGTTAAAAATATGCCACGATGTTTTCCCTTCAGGCATTCATGACTTAAGAGAGGAAAATGAGCATGATGATGGAGACCAATGTCAACTCATATCTCACTTTCTGTTGTGATATTAATGGTATTAATGATCAAGGAATCCACCTAGATGTGCGCCCCTTAGTAAATCCTTGTGATTGGCCCAATCCAAGGTCCATCAACACAACATCGTGAGCTTCAAAGCAAAGGAATCCCAATATCTTCCAACCCAATTCATGGCATGAGTCTTGTACAAACCCATCGCCAATGTTTGAGTCATTCGGTCAAGCAACCTGGTGAGCCCTGATACTGCACCAAGAGTGTTGCAACTCCCAAGGGCTCCTCAACTCTATTTATCAACTTGGGGTTCGTACAAACTTTGAGGTGATAGTTCTATATGCACAGTAGATGGGATTCCACTCATGCCATCCTCAACTAGGACATTTGAATAGTAGTGTTCCAAGACCATTCCTATTACTTAATTAGAATGAAAACTAGCTAATGAAGGTGAAATTTAGAAGCTACCTCTAACTATGAAAAAGGAAATTCTATTAACTACCACTTGCAAATGTTATTGAATCAGTTCATGAAAAGAGAAGAGCTATACTATTTGCAGAAAGGAAACTACATTAACTTGTAACCAACCATCTAGCTACCAAACCATAACTCAAAATTCTATGTATAATCTAACTAGTTCAAATCAATGTTCTATTTTCCAAATATATGATAGGGAAACTAATGTTATTTTGTTTTGCAGTGAAGGAAAATAGGGGTTTGGAGTGGCCTTATGAGCTTCCGTTGATAATGGAGTCATGGCTGGTGATCATCATCCTTCAAAACTAAGTCAAGATTGTAGGAAAGGTCAAAACGAGTGAGGAAACATGTTGCTACAAGTGTGCTACATGTGCCCTGTATTTCTACATGAAGGCCTATAATGCTACAGGAAGGTTTCTAGGAAGGTTTAGGAGGTAGAAACGATGATTTCAAGGTATTGCAAGGTGGGTGGAGGTTGAGGTAAATGAATGAAAGGTGGTCAAATCCACTAGCCAAGCCCAAAGCATTTTGAAGGCATGTTTTGCACTAGGAGAGACGGTGGCATAGGAAAATGATCTCATGAACAGAACTTTTAGGACAAAGTTTGGGATTCATAAGAGAAGGCGAGGAAGTCCAAGATGGAGGTGGTGTAGGTTCCCTAGCCAGCAGATCCAAAAAACCCTGCAATCATTACATACATATACCCATTTATCATTGACAAAATGAACCAATCAATAGTCGAAAAGAAGAGTTGAATTGAAATGTTATCTACTCTTATGCCAAAACTCTAATCTAACCAACAAGTCAACTCCTAAGATATGGTAATCATATGAAAAACAATATGGTCAACATACATCTTCTTCCAAGAAATCATAAACATAATATTTTTGGGATAGTTGTAAACCCTTCTACTCATACTCCCATGAGAGAGGTGAGGTAGAGATTGCAATCACAGATATTTGATGGATTTTTCTCTAAGGAACTGCAATAAACTAAGAAGCATTCTAAACTAAAAAGAGATAAAAATACACAAGAGGGACCTAATCCACTAGGGTTGGGCCCAAACCTAAAAGCCTCAACCCTCTAGAACTAACTCAGTGATGAACCAATAAGAAACTTCTCGTTATCATTGCATCAATGTCTAATACATCATATAACAGTAAAAAATAACAGTGCCAAGTACGTGTGCTCAATAGATACCTAGATGAAAACAAAACTCAAATCCTAGTGAGCTCTTTCACAAGTTTATTTATAGAAGAGGGTAGCTACTAGTAGCTCCCTAGAAAATAGGAATGTTTGTCTCCCACAACTCGAGAATGGTGGATATTATTCCTAATTAACTGCACTTGCTTGGTTGTCAATGACCTTGTCTTGCTTGGTTGCCATTGACCTTGAGCTAATGAGAGAGAGTGTTGTGATCTTAGGCTGATTGAGGGAGTTAAAGAGGTGGAAAAGCTCCTATAATATCCCTTGTTGTCTACTTCGAGCCCCTAAATAGAAATCATCTAAAATATGCTCCATTTCCTGCAATTAAACCATATCATGCCACATGACATAGCAAACATATTTTACCCTTCTCACTAAGCATAATTTAGAAAAAATTGTAAATGAATGTGAGAAAGAGATAGTTCTAAAGTGGTGAACCCCACCAAGAGTGTTGCAACTCCCAAGGGCTCCTCAACTCTATTTATCATCCCAGGGTTCATACAAACTTCAAGGTGACAGTGCTATATGCACAGTAGATGGGATTCCACTCATGCCACTCTAAACTAGGACATTTGATCAATAGTGTTCCAAGACCATTCCTCCTACTGAATTAGAATGAAAACTAGCTAATGAAGGTGAAATTTAGAAGCTATCTCTAACTATGAAAAAGGAAATGGTATTAAATTCCACTTATAAATGTTATTTAATCAGTTCATGAAAAGATCATAGCTATATTATATACAGAAATGAAACTACATTAACTTGTAATCAACCATCTAGCTATCAAACCATAACTCAAAATTCTATGTATCATCTAACTAGCTCAAATCAATGTTTTATTTTCCAAATCTGTGATAGGGACTTATTTTTTTTTTCATGAAGGAAACAGAGGGTTTGGAGTGGCCTTAGGAGTTTCCCTTGATCATGGAGTCATGGTTGGGGGTCAACATCCTTCTAAAATAAGTCCAAATTGCTAAAAAGGTCAAAACGGGTGAGGAAACAGACTGCTACATGTTGGCTACAGGAAGCTGCTATCGGTGCGCTATATTGCTACAGGAAGGCTACCGAGAAGGTTTAGAAGGTAGAAATGATGGGTTCAAGGTATGGAAAGGTGGATGGAGGTTGAGGTAAATTAATGAAGGGTGGCCAAAGCCCCTATCCAAGCGCATAGCTTTTTGAAGGTCTGTTTTTCACTAGGAGAGATGCTCATGGTGGTCTAGGAAAATGATCTTATGAACTTTTAGGACAAAATTTGGGATTCATAAGAGAAGGTGAGGAAGTCCAAGATAGAGGTGGTGAAGGTGCCCTTTCCTACAGATCCAAACAACCCCGAAATCATATGTTCTGAATAAAATATATAAATAATATAAATATAAGTAACGATGATAATTGTAATAATGATTAGTTAATAATAATTAGTAGCTAGGTTGAAGAGGCATGTCTAAATGAGACATGACTCTCCATGAAGAGACACTTGCTTGGTATATAAGCAAGCCTCTCATTCTCATTGTAATTCAATCATTCTTATTCATACATTTTAATATATAATATTTATATCCTCAATGGATAACTTCATATTCCAAGTCTTCTGGAGTAATTAATTTATAGAAGGAAATTTGTTGGCTTCATTTGGTATCAGAGAAGTTCGGTCCTCTAGGTTGCTTAACCGGTGCATAGAGCTCGTTCTCCGATCCAGGTCCTTGACCATCAAATTCTTCAACGTCATTTTCATTAAAGTGTTTCGCTACTAGTTTCTGGATATTCTCCATACTACTGTTAGGCCTTTGGTCATTTAAAAGATTTTATTATTTCTATTTCTCCGACAGAAGATGCAAATTATATAACACCTAAAATCGCAAACCAACTAGTGATCCCAGAGTCAAATATAACTGAAAAATTAGACTTTTTTCGCAATAAAAAATATGACATAGCCAATTTACAGTTAAACATTGAAGATTATACATTTGTATCGCAATTCTCAGTTCACACCCTATGGAACAATCAAGGTGACATTATTTTGGGATCACCCTGGATGGAAATGGTAGGATATATCATCTTAAATACGAAGAAAAAGTTTCTAACATTTTCTTACAAGAAGAAGAAAATAACACTCCAAGATGTTACACTAAAACCAAATTCAGTAACGCCAGAAGATATATCAGATATTTCAAAAGTAATTTCTCAAGAAGGTAAAAAAGTATTACAAAATATGCAAAATGAAATTGACAAAATCACTGTTGACAAAAATGAAGAAGTTTCTCGACTTAAAAACCATAGTGAAAAATTACTGACGCAAATTAAGAAACTTAAGAAGGATAAGAAGTCATTAGAAAACAAGGTACAACAACTTATCGAGAAGGAAGCATCAAATGTAGGAATTCAAGTTGAGGACAAAACAACAGATATTGATCCATTGAATGTCACAACTCAGGAAGAAGACAAGCAAGTTGAAGAAAAGACGTGCTTGGATGTTGCAGTTCAGATGATAAACACCCCAAGTGAAGGTTTGGTAATGAACTCAACAACATTATCCCTTGAATTAAATCAAAAAATTTCCACACCTAATAAGGGAAAGTAAAGTCCCATATTGACATCTGAATCATGAGAGTAGACAACTCAACCAAGCTACGTATCGTGACCATTTAGACCAAAAACAACAAATTGATGTTCCAGAGAATAATGACACAACATCAATTCCATCTTATGCTGACAAGTCGTTACAAAATTCTAGTGATCAAAATACTACAAAAAAGATTAATCTAGGATGGTTTGATCCCTTCTCAGTGCGACAATTTTGTTTTTCATTTAGAAGATCACATCAACTTGTATCGACGAAGATGATTGTTCCGAGAAAGAAAGTCATTTGAAGCCGAAAAAGAGATCAAGCCTTTTTCATCGACAAGCTTTGAGAACAAAGCTTTTTGAGGAAGAAGGAAATGTTACGAATAAAATATATAAATAATATAAATATAAGTAACGAGGATAATTGTAATAATGATTAGTAGTTAGGTTGAAAAGGCATGTCTAAATGAGACATGACTCTCCATGAAGAGACACTTGCTTGGTATATAAGCAAGCCTCTCGTTCTCATAATTCAATCATTCTTATTCATACATTTTAATATAATATTTATATCCTCAATTGATAACTTCATATTCCAAGTCTTCTAGAGTAATTAATTTATAGAAGGAACTATTTTCACTTCAATCACATGCATATACCCATTTATGATTGACAAAATGAACCAATCAATAGTGGAAAAGATGAGTTGAATTTAAATGTTATCTACTCTTATGCCAAAACTTTGATCTAACCAATAAATAAACTCCTAAACTATGGTAAGCACATGACAAACTTGGACTCCAACATACATCTTATCCCAAGAAATCATAAACATAATACTTTTGGGATTATGGTTGTAAACCCTTCTACTCATACTCCCATGAGATAGGTGAGGTAGAGGTTGCAGTCGCATATTTTAGATGGATTTTTCTCAAAGGAACCGCAAGAAACTAATAAGCACTCTAAACTAAAAAGATATACAAATACACAAGAGGGACCTAAGCCATTGGGGTTGGGCACAAACCCAAGAGCCTTAGCCCTCTGGAACTAACTCAATGATGAACCAATAATCATCTTCTCATTACCATTGCATCAATGTCTAATACATCATATAAAAGTAAAAATAACAATGCCAAGTACTTGAGCTCAATAGCTACCTAGCTGAAGAAAAACTTGAATCCTAATGAGCTCTTTCACATGTTTATTTATACAAGAGGGTAGATACTAGCAGTTCCCTAGAAAATAGGAATGTTTGTCTCCCACAACTCGATAATGGTGGATCTTGTTCCTCATTAACTACACTTCCTTGGCTACAAATGACCTCATCTTTCTTAGCTGCCAATGAGCTCGAGCTGATGAGAGAGAGTGTTGTGACCTTGGGCTAATTGAGGGAGTTAAAGAGGTGGACAACCTCCTAGAATCTCTCCCTATTGTCTACTCTGAGCCCCTACATAGAAATCATCTCAAAAATGCTCCATTTCCCACAATTAAGCAATATTAGTCCATATGACATATCAAACATCTTTTACCCTTCTCATTAAGCATAATATAACAAAATTTGTAAATGAATGTGAGAAAGAGATAGTTCTAAAATGGTGAGCCTTGGTATTGCACCAAGAGTGTTGCAACTCCCAAGGGCTCCTCACCTCTATTTATCAACCCAACGTTTGTACAAACTTGGGGTGACAGTTCTATATGTACAGTAGATGGGATTCCACTCATGCCACCCTCAACTAGGACATTTGATCAATAGTGCTCCAAGATCATTCCTCTTATTGAATTAGAATGAAAACTAGCTAATGAAGGTGAAATTTAAAAGCAATCTCTAACTATGAAAAAGGAAATGCTATTAAATTCCACTTGCAAATGATATTGAATCAGTGCATGAAAAGACAAGAGCTATACTATTTATAGAAAGGAAACTACATTAAATTGTATTAAACCATCTAGCTACCAAACCATAACTCAAAATGCTATGTATCATCTAATTAGCTCAAATCAATGTGTTATTTGCCAAATCTGTGATATGGAAACTAATGCTATTATGTTTTGCAATGAAGGAAAAGGAGGGTTTGGAGTGGCCTTAGGAGTTTCCCTTCATCATGGAGCCATGGTTTGGGGTCAAAATCCTTCTAAACTAAGTCCAAATTGCAACAAAGGTCAAAATAGGTGAGGAAACATGCTGCTAGAGGTGTGCTACAGAAAGCTGCTACAAGTGCCCTATATTGCTACAAGAAGGCCTGTAATGTGATAGGAAGGTTGTCGAGAAGGTTTAGGAGGTAGAAATGATGTGTTCAAGGTATTTGAATGTGGATGGAGGTTGTGGTAAATGAATTAAGGGTGGCCAAAGCCCCTAGACAAGCGTAGAGCCTCTTAAAGGATTGATTTTCACTAGGAGAGATGCTCACAGTATCTTGGAAAATGATCTCATGAATATAACTTTTAGGATAGAATTCAGGATTCATAAGAGAAGGTGAGGAATTCCAAGATGGAGGTTGTGAAGGTTCCATTGCCTACAGATCAAAACAACCCTAGAATCATCACATGCATATACCCATTTATCATTGACAAAATGAACCAATCAACAGTGGAAAACATGATTTGAGTTTAAATGATATATACTCTTATGCCAAAAATCTAATCTAACCAACAAATCAGATCCTAATCTATGGTAAGCATATAAAAAATAATATGGCCAACATACTTCTTCTTCCAAGAAATCATAAACAAAATATTTTTGGGATTGCAATTATAAACCCTTCTACTCATACTCCCATGAGAGAGGTGTGGTAGAGGTTGGAGTCACAAAATTTTGATGGATTTTTCTGTAAGGAAATGCAAGAAACTAATAAGCACTCTAAACTAAAAAGAGATATAAATACACAAGAGGGACCTAAGCCACTGGGGTTGAGCCCAAACCCAAGAGCCTCAATCCTCTCGAACTAACTCAGTGATGAACCAATAAGCAACTTCTCATTATCATTGCATCAATGTCTAATACATCATATAAAAGTAAAAAATAATAGCGCGAAGTACTTGAGCTCAATAGCTACCTAGATGAAAACGAAACTTGAATCCTAATGAGCTCTTTCACATGTTTATTTATACAAGAGGGTAGCTACTAGCAGCTCCCTGAAAATAGGAATGTTTGTCTCCCACAACTCGAGAATGGTGGATCTTGTTCCTCATTAACTACACTTGCTTGGCTGCTAATGACCTCATCTTTCATGGTTGCCAATGACCTCGAGCTGATGAGAGAGAGTGTTGTGATCTTGGGCTAATTAAGAGAGTTAAAGAGGTGGAAAACCTCCTAGAACCTCTCCCTATTGTCTACCCTGAGCCCGTAAATAGAAATCATCTAAAAAATGCTCCATTTCCTGCAATTAAACCATATTAGGCCACATGACATAGAAAAGATCTTTTACCCTTCTCACTAAGCATAATATAACAAAAATTATAAATAAATGTGAGGTAAAGATAGTTCTAAAGCTGAAGGATGGCATCATGACCCTTATAATGTACCTATTGATGAGCCTTGTCATCACCCCCTACTAAAATTATTGCTCATCCTCGGAGAAAATAATTCATATATGCGCATCTCTTTCATGGCCCTGGTGGCCTCCGGGACATCCTAGGGTTCTTCAGATGGTTTTCCTTCTTGTGGATATAAACCTGCATTCTTTTCTATTTATGCCCACTCCTTCTGCTCTTCTTCTTCATTTCTTCCTTCCTATAGGCATAATAACAAGGGTGGACTAAGCTTGAGTCCTATCCAATTAACTTTTAATCTCTGCATGATCCTCTTGTATATCAGTGTCCTCTCCAAGGCATTCCTTAGCCTTTCAGGAGAGTGATATTCTATGATCTGGATGTTGTGGGGTAAGGCATGCCATCTCCACTAGCAGACTTACAGGCTCTCAATTCCCAACAACCTAAATGTGTCTTCAAAATGTAAGATGGATTAGATCTGATTGGAAAGGTATTTAGGTGCTAAGTCATTATCATTGGAGATGATGATATGATTTCTAATGACAGCCATTGGGCTTACTAGCTCTGCCTTGATATATAATTGTTCATTTTCCTTCTTTGCCATGACTCTCTTCACTTCCTTAGCTCTTGCCTCCTCATTAGTCATCCAGGATGCTTAGGCCATCAGTTGTGTGTCCACCAATATTTCATTGGGATCCCAAAAATTCATGCTGATTAGATTGAGGTTGTGTATGTAAAACTCAACCAATTTTTCTTTATCCTCTAGGTCTGGTTACAAAATTCAATGAACTGTTTGTAATCCTAAAAGGTGGTAGATCCATGTAGTGCTACGGTTTTAATTTTGCATTTTAGCCATTGTTCTTTGAGAAAGAGTGCATAATACTTGGATGGTTGTCTGCACTGTAATGCCTCCATGGAAAAGTTTGCCATTGTGGCAAGTTGGGATTTTTTCTCCCACAACCTCTCTCTCAACCATGGATTCTCTACCTGTAGCTACTCCTTCATTATGGAATCCCTAATTCTCAACTCACTTAATTGTTTTCTCATTTCAAGGACATTTTCTCCCTTGAGGCCCACATTGATCCGAATGGAAAATGGCATCAACCCATGGTACTCATCCACCCATATTATTCATCGACCCATGGAATTTACCCATGGTATTGTAAATGGTATCCACTCGTGGTATTGTAAAATCCACCCATGGTACTCATCCACCCATATTATTCATCGACCCATGGAATTTACCCATGGTGTTGTAAATGGCATTCGCCTGTGGTATTGTAAAATCCACCCATGGTATTCCTTCACCCATGGAATTGAACCGTGGTATTGTAACTGAAAAATATTATAAGTAACAAGTCACATTTTGTAAAAGGACAGATGGTCCGCCACAATGTAGCCTTTACAGTTCAGAGGCATGTAGCTGCCACATCTCTTCTCAGAGATAAGCTACCATCGCCCTAGCTGGTTTATTTCCATTACTATTTTAAATAAAAGTTTCTTTGTGGTTTTGTTTATTGGGCATTCTCCTTATTTTTCTTCTGGAAATTCAAGTTTTTCAGATCTTGGGGGTCTCTCCCCCTAAGATCCATTTCAATTTTTTTAGATCTTGGGGGCCTCCTCCCAAGATCCGGATCAGTGGTATCAGAGCAGGTTATGATTCCATGGGAATGCGGGTTTGATGCATATTTTAGTTTCAAATTTTGCAGCAATATTCAACAAACTTCAGGCATGTGCTACATCCTCCACAAAGCATTTTATTGGGCCAAGCAGGAAGAATTTTTCTTTTTTCATTTTTTTGTAGGAATTGTTTTGGGCGGCGACTTTGCAGATCAGATCTGAAACAATTGGTACAAAATTAAAAAAAAACAAATACCAGATCTGGATTCCTCTTGAAAAATCACCCAATTTAAAAAAAAAAGGGTCGAATCAGAGTTCGGATGTGAGAGATATCGTTGATTTAAAATCAGCTATTTTTTTCAGAATTTTTGTGACGGCGGAACTGTTGTAGCACGAATCTGAGATCTCAGAGTGTCCAGATAGGGATTTCCAACTCATGGGAAGATGTAAAATGATCTTTCTGCTTCTAAAAATAGGTTATAATAAATATTCTGAGTTATATTGGCCGAGTTATGTCCATTTTAACTTTGGAGCAGCATTCAGAGTGGGCTTCCATTGGAGACGTGCCCTCCCACCCCACTTTAGTAGGCACCTGCTTCACATTCAACAGTTTCAACATAGCAGCATTCGGCTTGGGTTATTTGGAGATGTGCCCTCCCACCCCAGGCTATGTAGGCACCTGCTACTTCATGAGCGACCAACATCATGGTTATGGGTCAACCGCATAAAATCCTTGTCATCGAAGTCCATTTGCTAGGCCGCACACTGTCAGAACACAGTTGGTCACAAGAATTACAGGGTATTTCTATCCTCAGATCTTTGTTTATCAAGGTTTTGGGTTAACCACATCTTCAGTGGCTCTTCGTATTCCACAAAGGCTTCGCAGGAGGGAACTTTACGCAATGGGGACCATTGCTTCTTAAGGAGGGAGGAATGATCCGAATGGAAAATGGCATCAACCCATGGTACTCATCCACCCATATTATTCATCGACCCATGGAATTTACCCATGGTATTGTAAATGGTATCCACCCGTGGTATTGTAAAATCCACCCATGGTACTCATCCACCCATATTATTTATCGACCCATGGAATTTACCCATGGTATTGTAAATGGCATCCACCCGTGGTATTGTAAAATCCACCCATGGTATTCATTCAGCCATGGAATTGACCCGTGGTATTGTAACTGAAAAATACTATAAGTAACAAGTCACATTTTGTAAAAGGACAGATGGTCCACCACAATGTAGCCTTTACAGTTCAGAGGCATGTAGCCGCCACAACTCTTCTCAGAGATAAGCTACCATCACCCTAGCTGGTTTATTTCCATTACTATTTTAAATAAAAGTTTCTTTGTGGTTTTTTTTATTGGGCATTCTCCTTATTTTTCTTCTGGCAATTCAAGTTTTCAGATCTTGGGGGTCTCTCCCCCCAAGATCCATTTCAATTTTTTTAGATCTTGGGGGTCTCCTCCCAAGATCCGGATCACTGGTATCAGAGCAGGTTATGATTCCATGGGAATGAGGGTTTGATGCATATTTTAGTTTCAAATTTTGCAGCAATATTCAACAAACTTCAGGCATGTGCTACATCCTCCACAAAGCATTTTCTTGGGCCAAGCGGGAAGAATTTTTCTTTTTTCATTTTTTTGCAGGAATTTTTTTGGGCGGCAACTTTTCAGATCAGATCTGAAACATTTGGTACAAAATTTACAAAAAGCAAATACCCGATCTAGATTCCTCTCGAAAAATCACCCAATTTAAAAAAAAAAGGGTCGAATCGGAGTTCGGATGTGGGAGATATTGCTGATTTAAAATCAGCTATTTTTTCAGAATTTTTGTGACGGCGGAACTGTTGCAGCGCGAATCTGAGATCTCAGAGTGTCCAGATAGGGATTTCCAACTCATGGGAAGATGTAAAATGATCCTTCTGATTCTAAAAATAGGTTATAATAAATATTCTGAGCTATATTGGCCGAGTTATGTCCATTTTAACTTTGGAGCAGCATTCAGAGTGGGTTTCCATTGGAGACGTGCCCTCCCACCCCACTTTAGTAGGCACCTGCTTCACATTCAACAGTTTCAACATAGCAGCATTCGGCTTGGGTTATTTGGAGACGTGCCCTCCCACCCCAGGCTATGTAGGCACCTGCTACTTCATCAGCAACCAACATCATGGTTATGGGTCAACCGCATAAAATCCTTGTCATTGAAGTCCATTTGCTAGGCCGCACACTGTCAGAACACAGTTGGTCACAAGCATTACAGGGTATCTCTATCCTCGGATATTTGTTTATCAGGGTTTTGCGTTAACCACATCTTCAGTGGCTCTTTGTATTCCACAAAGGCTTCGCAGGAGGGAACTTTACGCAATGGGGACCATTGCTTCTTAAGGAGGGAGGAATGATCCGAATGGAGAATGGCATCAACCCATGGTACTCATCCACCCATATCATTCATTGACCCATGGAATTTACCCATGGTATTGTAAATGGTATCCACCAGTGGTATTGTAAAATCCACCCATGGTACTCATCCACCCATATTATTCATCGACCCATGGAATTTACCCATGGTGGTATTGTAAAATCCACCCATGGTATTTATTCACCCATGGAATTGACCCGTGGTATTGTAACTGAAAAATACTATAAGTAACAAGTCACATTTTGTAAAAGGACAAATGGTCCGCCACAATGTAGCCTTTACAGTTCAGAGGCATGTAGCTGCCACATCTCTTCTCAGAGATAAGCTACCATCGCCCTAGCTGGTTTATTTCCATTACTATTTTAAATAAAAGTTTCTTTGTGGTTTTGTTTATTGGGCATTCTCCTTATTTTTCTTCTGGCAATTCAGGTTTTCAGATCTTGGGGGTCTCTCCCCCCAAGATCCATTTCAATTTTTTTAGATCTTGGGGGCCTCCTCCTAAGATCCGGATCACACATCCTCTACCTTCTTAGACTTAGCAATTTTCATCCACATGTGGGTTCTTCCTCTTTCTGTTTCTAGCTCATAGAAAAGTGGGATTGCAAATTTTTGGGGAATAATCCTCTATCCTTCAATGAATTTGTAGTATGAGCTTAGGCTAGGTTGTGGACTAGGTTCCTGGAGCTCTGGGAAGTCCTTCTCAAATGATTTTGGGGAGGTTGCTACCTCCTATAGTTGTTGTGTCACATTCTGCCCCACCTGTAGTTCATTTTGTCCCTCTTGTAGCATTCTTTGTCCCTCCTGTAGCATACTCTGCCCCTCTTGTAGCTTTTCATAACCCTCTTGTATCTTCCCCTTTTCTTCTTGTTGGAGGGTGGTTGGTATCTTAGGTTGTTTGAAGGAGGTTTATTTGGTGGTGGGCCTCCTTACATATGCTATAGGATTATTTTTTGTAGGTTTTGGAGACGTGGCCTATTCGATTTTTCATTTAGTTGGTTTGACCTCCTCTTTATTGCTTGGGGACTCCTCAAGTGTAATGGGGACATTTGTGGGTGTTTGTGGCATCCCTTGCTTGATCCTGGTGCTTTTTTTGGTCTTAAAATATAGGGGATCTTGCCTTTGTCTCTTCCTTTTAGGTTTTACTTGGGTGCTTAAGGTAGCTAAAATTGCAGCTACCTCCTGTTCAGTGGTTCCAGGAGACAACTTTTTTTGTTTTGGGGATATCTTTGTGTCTCTGGGCTCAGTAGTATTCTCAAGACTTGATTTTTCTTGTGCCTCCCCCTCTTCGTTTTCATATTTTTCCCCTCCTACCTCTTCCTCTAGTTATTCGTCCTCCTTTGTTTTCATTTCAGCTTATTCTACTGTCCTTTCTGCTTATGTTTCTCTTTCCTCTTTTTCTGACCCTACCGCTTCTTCTTCTCCCTCTATCTTTCCCTCTCTTCCGCCAACAATAGAGGTTGGGGTCTCACCTAGTGTGAGGGTCTGTGTCTAAATGAAGGTTTCACTATCCATGTCTATGAATTTGGACCAAAGGACAGGGATTCTCAAATTGCTCAAGGCATCCACCTCAATAAATTTAATGAGGCCATGGTGTCCTAGGTATTGGTATTTTCCCTCACTCACTTTTGATTCATGTCCCTGATGGACTGTAGGAGGAAGTATGAAACACTAAGTCTTTGAGCAAGAGGAAATTATTCTTGGAACTTGAGTTCATGAAGAAATCTAAAGTGGTAAGCATACACCACACTCATTCTTCCCTCACATGTTTTGTATTTCAAAATATGGTAGGCCAACTCATCCCAAGGATAAGGTAGGCTTTCCCTCCTAACTCCATTCTTGTCCTCAACAGGCTTTTCATTGGCAGTGAAGAAATTCTTTTTAGCAGTGACACTAGTGGTTTTTTCTTCTCAACCCTGAAATAATTAGAAAAGTAACAACCATACCCCTTACCACAATGGTGGCACTGTCCTCTGTTTGTGAATTTAGAGCCATGTAAAATTCAAAGACAAGGTCATCATCATACCCTTTCAACAACTTGAAGAATCCTAGCCATTGGTGTCTTCTAAAAATGTATACCACAGGAGGGTGTAGGTGGATTCTCTTTGTATTTGAGGGCTCCATTATGTTAAATTCTCCTCCCACTTCTTCTCTATGTTTTTAACTAAGTTAGGGAGAGATACTTATTCAATAGATTTAGTGTGTAATTCAATGGAAGTAGTGAGTTAAAAATTCCTTGTTAATGATAATTTCCTATATTCCCATTACTCTACTACTCAAAAATACTTTTTAATTTCACAATTAGACAACCACTGCCTGTATAATTTGAAGTTAAATTTGCATGCAATCTGATGAATGGATGAAGGAGATGGTGGCACTTACTTTTTATCAAGTATTCTAGAATGAAGGTGGAAATTTAGAGACCAATTCGAACCTCTATGGATTTCCTCCACCTTCTCAACAATCTAGTAGCAGTCTCTCTATTGTCTTGTAGCAATTGTAGGCTTGCTTGTAGCTCCTTCCTGTAGAAATTGCAAAACGGGGTTTGAAACTCCTCGATGGCACCCCGAGCTTGTCCTCTCCCTAATTGTTTTTGAAATGAGATATTATGAAAAATAAATTGAGCCCGAATACATAATATGTCATTTTTGGCTTAGGCTTGGAGCATTGTGGTGACCTGGCATTCACATGGGGTTTCCTCTTTTGGATCGTTGTCCCCACTCTAAGTAATTATTTCTCCTTTTCTTGTAATCACCACCCACTATGTGTGATCCCAACTCAGCTGATGTGACATCTTGACATTGCATGAGTACTTACCATCACTTTTAGTTTACTAGCCGAGGGTGGCCAAGTTAACTAGCCACCTCCATCTTATTAAAACATTCCATCTCGACATTTACACATTTTCATTATTCACACATACAAAGGAGATAAGAGTTTTTCATACCTATGCCTATCTCATGATTGAACTGGTGCAAGGATTTTCATGTTGAAGCTAGAACATATTATTAGAATCAAGGGAGTTGAGTTGCTAGCTTATTTCATGTGGATTTCTTCTTTGCTTCTCATGATGTTTGACTGTTTTGTTTGTTGTGTGTGCAGGTACCTTGTTGATGTTCAAGATGCTACTATTGGTGGAGATTCCTCCTGGGAGTGATATGACTGCCTCATAATGGCCTCATAAGTTTCCGTCACCCCCTACTGATAAGAAAAAAAACAATATTAACGATTTTTGTTATGTGTGCACATGCTACTACAGGAGGAGGTTTTCTTCCTATAACAGTCCTTTCCTTTTCCTCTGTGATCTTCCATCTGCATGGCGGTGATATGAGAAGTTGTAACAAGTCTGGAGGAAAATGCTAGGCCCATGAGGGAGTAGTGTAGACTTGTAGAAAGTAAGATAATGGCTTCTATGTGCTTTTAAAAATTTCAACAAGGGTAAGACAAAGTGAGTGGATAGTGAGTGATGTTTTTGTGAAATGGGATGGGTGAGTGATAGATGGATGATGGACCATGACGGGGGAACCTTATTCATCATTCTGAAGGTCATAGGGCCCTTGTTGGGTTGTCCTTGTCCTCAGATCTCCTTCTTGTAGCTTTGCAGAACCCTCATATAGCACTGTAGGACCTTCCTATATCAATCACAGGTCCTTCCTGTAGCAAACAGAGAGGGGGTGAAACTTGAATTTTGGGCTAATGGGATGGTGGAGAGAGGTGATCACATGAGTGGATATGATATATAGGAAGTATATGGATGGAAGAATGAACGAAATATTGATAATTTTGGCCTTGTAGCCATGGAATTTTCTACTGTATATAATCCTGCAAAATGAAAAAAAAAATTAGCAAGCATGGTAAAAATCCTTT
Source organism: Pinus tabuliformis (assembly GCA_031772625.1). Taxonomy (NCBI): domain Eukaryota; kingdom Viridiplantae; phylum Streptophyta; class Pinopsida; order Pinales; family Pinaceae; genus Pinus; species Pinus tabuliformis. The sequence continues at coordinate 100,563,172 of CM062817.1, read as the reverse complement.
CCTTGTGTTTTTTATTTTTATTTATTTTTCTCTTTTTTCTTGAGACACATAGGCTGCCTTAGAGGAGGTTTTCAACCTGTATGCGTTCCCTAGGTGCCTCAAGAGAGGTTTTCACCTAGGGATCTTTATCATTTTTTCTTTTTTTCTTTGTTGCTCTTGGGCTGCCTCAGAGAGGTTTTCAACCCAGGAGTTGGCCTCAGATGCCTCATAGAGGTTTTGATCCAGGCCTTTTTCTTTTTTCTTTCTTTCCAACAAAAATATCTAAGAGTGTTGTGGAGTGGGAGTTATGACACTCTCAATCACATTGACTTCTTTGTTGATTGTACTGATGAATTCTACCTTAGACATAGGTTTCATGTATAACTTCAACATGTAACCATTGACAAGCAAGGGGATCCCTTCCTCATCAATGGTCCTGATTTGAACAACTCCATTGTCATGACATTTTTCTATCAGGTATGGGCCTAACCATCTTGTTATCAGTTTTCCGTTAAAATCTTCAAACCTAGAATCATATAATAATGCCCAATCCCCTTCTTGAAAAACCTTTTCATTGATATGTTTATCATGCCATACCTTCCTTTGCAATTGTACAACTTCAATGTGGAGGAGGGTCTACATTCTAAAATCATCCATACCATTCAATTGGAGTAGCGTCTCTTTTTATGCTTTGGTGACATCTTATTCCAATTGGGCTGCCATTCTCAAAGTATTATACTCAAACTCAATAGAAAGTAGAGCAAGAGAGGTCTATGCAATGCCCCTCCAATGCCCTTAAGAATTCAACCACTTTCTCCTTTGTTGTTGCTTTGACAGCCCTTGCCTCATCCCACTTTTTCAAGCAACCAGTGCACACAATTATGTACTTTTTCTACCTTGATGGTGGATCGATTTGTGTTGATCAGTGGTTGTCATTTATATCAACCCAAGCAACACCAGGGACTAACCCGATCTTGCATGGGTATTTTGACGTGACAACTTACTCTATTATGATGTTGGGTTGTGTTATATTCTTTCCACGTAGTTAACAGGGGGTTTGAAGGGCACCCGTAACCCCACTTTATGGGGTCTGGGGCAGTGCCCCAGAAAATTTTGGTTTTGGACCCTATGTTAGGTTGGGCGGACCCACCTATGGTTTTGTGCATGATTTTCACACATGTTTTTTGGACGCGATGGTTTTCGGTCCATGGTATTGGATGCTTCAATATGTATAAATATGTATTGTAACATTGAAAGGAACATAATGAAAAATCAAGCTGGTAGTCCCAGTTTTGGGATCTAGGGGAAAATCTCTGTGTATATGTGTTTTATGTGTTATGCTCTTGCATTGTTTATTTTTTGTGTTTTAGAATTCGTATGCAAGTAATTTCTGTACGGGGTTAAAACCTACATTTGGTATCAGAGCTATTTTTGGCTTCAAGGGGATGCCTTTATTGCTGAGGGGTTTCACTCGGGCCTGTGGTAGACCTTGTTCAGTGGGAGATCTGCGAGATTGATTCTGGTGGTGAAAGAAGATGGCGAGCAATGGAAAGATAGAAATCGAGAAGTTTAATGGTCAGAGCTTTGAGTTGTGGAAACTCAAGATGGAGGATCTGTTGGTGGTTAAAGATCAGTGGATCGCGGTAGATCTGGGTACTAAACCAACGGGAGTGACTGATGAAGAATGGAAGAAGTTGGATCAGAAAGCAAAGAGCACAATACGATTGTGCATCTCAGATTCAATATTGCTGAATGTATCAGGGGAAGCTACGGCAAAGGCTTTGTGGGACAAGTTAGGGACTTTGTACCAATCTAAGTCTTTGGTGAATAAACTGTTCCTGCGGAAAAAGCTGTATAACCTGAGGATGAAAGATGGAGACTCGGTGACAGAGAATCTGAACGCATTTAATACTGTGGTAAGTCAGTTAAAATTTGTTGATATTAAAATTTTAGATGAAAATAAGTGCATTAGTTTGTTGTGTTCTCTACTAGATTCATGGGATAGTCTGGTTATTACAATAGGTAGCAATGCAACTGCCTTGCAGTTTGATGAAATAGTATCAGCCTTACTGACAGAGGAGATAAGACGAAAAAATACGGAGAGCCATAATGGTGATGCCTTGTCTGTATAAGGACAGTCCCAGAACAGAAACAAAAATAAGTCATCGAGTGGGAGATATAAATCTAGAGGGAGATCTAAATCTCCAGGAAAACCTGTAAAGGTGGTGTGTTGGAAATGTAGAAAGGAAGGGCACTTCAAAAGGGACTGTAAATCTAAAGCTCCTGATAAAGGAAAGGGATCTGATGATACTCCTTCTATAGAGGCGAAAACCACCTCAGATGAAGGTGGGGATGTGTACTTGGCTTCTTCAAGTACACATGTAGATCATGAGGCATGGTTGATTGACTTAGGTGCATCCTTTCACTTCACTCCCTATAGAGAGTGGTTCTGCGAGTATGAGAAATACGATGGTGGTGATGTATTCTTAGGGGATGATAGGAAGGCTAGAATCGTTGGTCGCGGAAAAGTAAAGTTGAAGCTGCAAGGTGGAAGGGTTAGAACACTTCCAGGTGTTCTGCATATTCCTGCATTGGCCAGAAATCTGATTTTTGTAAACAAGCTGGATGATGTAGGTGTAAAAACAGTGTTAGAGAAGGATACCTGCAAGATGGTTTAGGGAGCACTGGTATTGATGCAAGGATTTCGGATTGGAACTCTGTACAAGCTGCAAGGTAGCACGGTTGTTGATGGGTGCAACAGTTCTATGGTTCCTGAAAGTGGAGCTGAAAATCTAGTGGTCTCTGGAGAGAAGACCATGTTGTGGCATCAAAGGGTTGGACATATTGGAGAGAAGGGATTTCGAATACTTCATGGTAAAGGTATGGTAGAAGGTATGAGTAATAGCTCTTTGGATTTTGATTTCTGTGAAAATTGTGTATATGGGAAGAAGAATTAGGTGAGTTTCCCCTCTGGTAGTAAGAGGGCGAAACATATATTAGAGCTTATGTATAGTGATGTGTTTGGACCTGCGAAGGTTCCATCACTGGGTAAGTTTGTGTACTATGTATCATTTATAGATGAATTCTCAAGGAATACATGGATATATTTCCTTAAGAAGAAATCTGAAGCCTTTGACAGGTTTAAAGAATTTAAGGCTCTCGTGGAAAATTAGACAGAGAAGAAGATAAAGGTGTTGAGGATAGATAATGGTGAGAGTTTTGCAGCAAGGAATTTGAAGAATTTTGTAAGAAGTGTGGTATATCACGGAAGAAGAATACTCCATATACACCTCAGCAAAATGGAGTTGCAGAAAGAATGAACAAGACATTAATGGAAGGGCAAGAAGCATGCTCAGTGGTGCCGGGTTAGGACAGGAATTCTGGGCAGAGACAGTGGATACTGCATGTTACCTGGTCAACAGGTCACCTCCATCAGCATTGGAGGATAAGACTCCACAAGAGGTATGGACTGGTAAGAAACCCTCTCTTTCACATCTAAGGGTATTTGGATGTGATGCATACGTACATGTTCCAAAGGAGAAACCAACCAAGTTGGATAGTAAATCTGAAAAGTGCATCTTTATTGGGTATGAGGATGGTTTAAAGGTTATAAGCTTTGGAACCCAGTAACAAGGAAAGTTGTGTACAACCGAGATGTGGTGTTCAGAGAGGTGAAAGATGTTATTAAACATGAATTCCAACCAAAGGAACTTGAAGATAGAGTTTGAGCTAAAGGAGGAAGAATCAAACTCTACAGCAGAGGAGGAATTAGAAGATGAAGAGCCACAAACACCAGCTGTGAGAAGATCAGTTCAAGAAAGAAGGCAACTTGAAATGTATACTCCATTTGCTTTCTGTTCAAATTTTGCTTTATCTATTACTGACGATGATCCCAGAACTGTGAAGGAAGCAATAGATTCAGAGGATGGAAAACTCTGGAAAGAGGCTGTGGTTGATGAAATGGCATCTTTGCACAAAAATGAGGCTTGGAATCTGGTGGAGTTGCCAGCTGGAAGGAAACCCATTGGTAGCAAATGGGTGTTCAAAAAGAAGACAAATGCAGAAGGAAAAGTGGAGAAATACAAAGCTTGGTTGGTAGCAAAAGGTTATTCCCATGTGCCGGGAATTGATTTTGGTGATATTTTTTCTCCTATTGCCAAGGTAACTTCTATTAGATTACTTTTATCTATTGCCACTACTTTTGATTTTGAGGTAGAACAGATGGACGTGAAGACAACATTTCTTCATGGGGATTTGGAAGAGGAAATCTACATGAAGCAAGCTGAAGGCTTTGCAACGAAGGGTAAGAAAGAATTGGTATGCAAGTTAAATAAGTCTCTGTATGGGTTAAAACAGTCACTAAGGATGTGGTATCAGAAATTTGATACGTTTATACGGGGACTTGGCTTCACTAGAAGCAAAGCAGATCATTGTGTGTATTTTAAATTAATTGGTGACCATGTTATTTATCTGGTCTTGTATGTGGATGATATGTTGCTAGTTGGAAAGAACAATGAAATTATCCAGGATTTGAAGACCCAAGTGTCCTCCAAATTCGACATGAAAGATCTTGGTGCTACAAACTATATTTTGGGCATGGAAATTAAAAGAGATCAGGCAGAGAGGAAGCTATGGTTAAACTAGAGGAAGTATGTCGAGACAATACTGCAGAGGTTTAATATGCAGGATAGTAAACCGGTGAAGGTTCCTATTCCTATGGGTGTGAGGTTATCTGCTGAACAGTGTCCCAAGACACAAGAAGAGGAAGAGGACATGTCCTGTGTTTCATATGCAAGTGCAATTGGTAGCCTGATGTATGCAATGGTCTATACTAGACCAGACATTGCACATGCAGTGGGAGTATTGAGTAGGTTTATGTCAAAACCAGGAAAGGAGCATTAGACTGCAGTGAAGCGGGTTTTCAGGTATTTGCATGGCATTAGTGATTATGGTTTGTGCTACCAAGGAAGACCAAGATTGGACAGAGTGTTGGATATTCATGGCTTTGTTGATGCATACTGGGTTGGAGATCTGGATCAGAGAAGATCTACAAGTGGGTATGTGTTTAACCTATTTGGAGGTGCAATCAGTTGGAGGAGTAAGAAACAATCTGTAGTGGCACTATCAACTACAGAGGCAGAATACATGGCAGCCACTCATGCAAGCAAGGAAGCAGTTTGGTTGCAGAGATTGTGTTCAAGTATGGGGTTAGTATAGGGAGCTATAAGGATAGACTGTGACAGCCAAAGTGAAATTTTCTTGGCAAAGAACCCTGCATATAATTCAAAGACAAATCACATTGATGTTTAGTATCACTTTGTGAGGTATATGATAGAAAAAAAAAGGTGTTGCTGGTAAAGGTGGACATCTTGAAGAATAATGCAGATGCATTGACAAAATCTGTGAGCTCTGAGAAGTTCTCTTGGTGTAGAGAGACAATGGGCATTGCAAGGCTAGAAAAATGACTAAGCTCTCTTATGGCCCCCTGTGGAAAGAAAACAACAAGTGGGAGAATGTTGGGTTGTGTTATATTCTTTCCACGTAGTTAACAGGGGGTTTGAAGGGCACCTGTAACCCCACTTTATGGGGTCCAGGGAAGCGCCCCAGAAAATTTTGGTTTTGGACCCCATGTTAGGTTGGGTGGACCCACCTATGGATATGTGCATGATTTTCACACATGTTTTTTGGACGCGATGGTTTTCGGTCCATGGTATTGGACGTGATGGTTTTCGTTCGATGGTATTAGATGCTTTGGCATGTATAAATATGTATTGTAACATTGAAAGGAACATAATGAAAAATCAAACTAGTAGTCCCGGTTTTGGGATCCAGGGGAAAATCTCTGTGTATATGTGTTTTATGTGTTATGCTCTTGCATTGTTTATTTTCTGTGTTTTAGAATCCGTATGCAGGTAATTTCTCTACAGGGTTAAAACCTACATATGAGTCAAGGATCTTCTAGATGCATTCTACTCGTTGATATGTTTCCATTGATATATGGCACGCCAAGTAATTCTTCACGATTTGAGAGATATTCATGTTTGAAGTTAGTAACCCCAATTAGTGGGCTGAAACCCTATGGGGTTGTGGCATGGAACTCAAAATTGGTTGTGGTGATTTAATAGTCAATAATTAATAATAATAATAAATTCTCCTAAAATCCATCCAACGTTCACTTGTTGAGGACCCTCTCAACTCAAGACATTCATATAAATAATGACCCTCATATCCTCCTCTAGTAGGGATTGTGTTGCTTCAAACAAGTCATCGTGGAATTTTCACTAAAACATTTTTTATACAATGATTCAGAAGTTGAAATTAAAACCCATTTGAGTTGACATCTTGATGAACCTCATGACCGTATTTCAGATCTTGTTTCTCTATATTTTCGAAGATATGATCTGAGGAAGTTAGGGATTTTCAGGCTCCCGAATTCCATGTCAAAGAGGTGACATTGGGAAAATCGTCATTGCTTTCTCTTTGAGCATTGGATTCAAATTTCATAAATAGTCACAGAAAGAAGATGGACTATTATTTGTTGAGTAGCATTTTCAGGGCCGAAGGTCATCAAAGTGACACGTGGCACCTCGTACAAGTTCGCTCTACTAAACTAGTCTATAATCAAATCATCGTGGGTGATTGGGCATAACTATTTCTTGAAGAATATCATCTTGATCAGACCTATGGGGTTGGAAAGAGGACTCAAAGGGATACCATAGGACGATATTTCAGACCCTGGAGATCCGAAATTATATAGATACAACATATTCAATTTTGAGCTCCTAGAAGGAAAGAAAAATCATGCATTCAAGGATCACTGCAGTAAGGACCACACATCAACAATCAAGGGTAAGTCTCCTATAGCAAGGTATGTATGATTAGTGTTTCCATTTGAAATATGACTATCATCTCTTACATATGTTTTTGCAGGACAACGTAATTACATACAGGGTCGCGGTTATATCTCTATGTCTCTATATGTCATAGTTAGTTTTGATACCATATTTCGGATGTCCTATTGTTGATACTACACATTTGATGCTACATATTCTTGATGCTACACCAAGTCTGCTAAATCGATATGATGTTGTAAGTTCATGTTACTTGTCTTGTCATAGTTGATAGAATGGTCTTTTTTTTGTACTTAGAACTTAGTCCATCACAAGTCTAGGGTATGTCATCAATTTTTATTGTATATATCTTTAGGTTAGTTTTAGATATAGTCTTGCATAGAGTCCAGGCCTATATCAAGAGTGGAAGTCTTTTTCTAATGCTGCAAAAAGTCAACAAAAAAAGTGATAAGCACACTTCAGGTAGAAGAAGATTCAAGTACAACTTCAAGCAAGAATTCAAGAGCATAAAAATTAAAGGAAGCATTGCAACAAGACATCCTTCGAAGACATGACTACCATCTGCATATTGTGAAGAAGTATCAAGGTCAAGGGTCATCATTGTAAAGTTGTAAAAGATTCATTTGTAGAAGAGTCATCATTGTAAAAGAGTAATCATTGCAAAATTGTAAAAGAGTCATCATGTAAAGTTGTAAAAGAGTCATCATTGTAAAGTTGTAAAAGAGTCATTATTGTAAAAAGAGCCAATCTTTCTAGAGTTGAAAAGGCATTATTGTGAGGTATAGGAGTCTCTATTGGGATTATGTCATGGTTGGGTTGCAGGTCATAGTTTGATTGGGTGTTCAGTCAAAATCATTGTAAATCATATTTTATCGTGAATCGTTGTCCCTGGTATAGGAATCCACACTCTTGTCTCATTTCATTCATTATAGGGTGGCAAGGAGGTGCTAGGCTGGTGCATGAAGTCGCCTACAGGTTTGAGCCTGTGAAAACTTACAGGGTGGTACGTTGGTCTAGGATGTTGGGGCATCCGTTCAGTTGACTAAAAAAGAAACTAGGGCATTAGGGTGTCATTCCAGTGAGAGCTAGAAAATAATGTTTTTCTAGAATTCTAGGAAGTTGTTGCTTTCATTTCAATTGGGGCTGAAGATTAAAGAATTTATTAGAAAAGTGTTCGGTGATTTTTGACCCGGAGGGGGTTTTCCACCTGAAATTCTTGTGTCTACTGTGTTCTTTTATTTACTGTTATTACTACATAAATATTAATAATAATTTAAGATTAACTAATTCTTTGAAAATATTTAAAAGTGTTAATTTCTAAGGAATATTGATTCACCCCCCCCCCCCCAACCAGTATTTCCAACAATTGGTATCATAGCTTGGTTCCTTTAGTAACAACTTAGCTATTGGAAGCCAGTGTTCAAAGCATACAGATGGGAAAGTCAAAGAAGAAGGTTACAAGGATTTCAAAGGAAGGTACAGGTACAACAAAATCTAAAGAAAGTGAGTATTGTGTACCAACCTCTGATTTTGATATAGATAATTACTGGATATGGGAATCCAGGATGGAAGTACATTTGCATGCACATGGAGTATGGGAATCAATTTTTTCTGGAGACACATCTACCGATGAAGCTAAAAGGTACAATTCAAAGGCTATGAATGTAATTTTGAATGTTTTTCCAAATTCTTTGAAAACAAAAGTTGGTCAACGTTCAACAACTAAATCTCTTTGGGAAAAGCTTCATAATCTCTATTCAACAAAGAAATAAGGTCAAGAGGTTATTGAAAATTTGGATCCTTCTGATTATGATGAAAAAATGGGAGAAATGAGTAAAACAGAGTTTCAAAATCAAGTGATCAAGGTAATAAAGGAACTCAAAAGTTAAAAGAAAAAGACAAGACTTTTGGAAGCAGAATTGAAGACAACGAAAGAACTCATCAAAGAAAATGAAGAGTTTGAGAAGATGATCAGTAGTCTTAGAACTAAATTGGAAGAAATCAAGAATACAGTGACATGAGACCTCAAGAGAGAAGTCCAATAGAAGAAACAAGAACTCGACACAACATTTGCAGCGATTAGCAAGATCACACAACAGATGTAGGAAGCAGAAATTGAAAGGAAGGAATTTAATCAAAGATACATATCCATTGCTGACCAAAAGCAAAAGGAATTAGAAGCGTCTTCAGTAGAAATAAGCAAACCCAAGATTGAAAATGAGAAGGAATAGATATAGGTTCTCAACAGAGAAGTAGAGAAGACCACTCTTCTCAAGCTATAGGTTGAGGAGGAAGAAAAAAGAAGGAAGATCTTGAAAAGATGGTTTCAAGAAGATCTTGCTCAAAATCAAGAAGAAATTGATGCAACCGTGATGAGAACAACAAACTCAATGGATTGCAAAAAGAACGCATACAAGATAAGACAGATGGAGAAGCAAAAATGAAGGTAATTAAAGATGGTAAAGCTCTAGTTGATGAAGGTACAAGCTCCACATCTTCGCAGCATGATTCTAAGAAGGAAGTTGATCAAAGTGAAAAGCCAAAGAAGAATGTTGCAACTCCAAAGAACAAGACCAAAGCAATCAAGAACAAAGGACCACAACAAACTACAACACCACCTCCAAAGAAGAATAAAAAATCTTCCAAGTATGTTCGTTTATTTAATGTTTAATGTTTTTAATGCGCTAACTATGGACATATGGCCAAGGATTGTAAAGTTATTGACATGTACAACTATCAAGGACCATCACATCCGAATGAACCATTCAGGTATGCACATTTATTTAATGGTTATTGTTTTTTCTGTGCTAACTATGGACATATGGCTAGGGATTGTGAAGTTTTTGACAGGTACAATTATTATTTCCAAAACCCTAGAAGCAAGTTTGCACGATCACGAGACAAGTTCCACGATGATTTTGTCAGAAGAGAATACCTACTAGATGGACCAAACATTGAATGTTTCAAATGCCATAACTATGGCCATAACGCTCGTGATTGCAGATATCAAATGGAATCACCTATGGACAACATTGAATGGTTCAAGTGTCATAACTATGGACACATAGCTCGTAACTACGGGTACAAGATGGAATAAACCATGAATGAAAGGCTTGACGATGAAAATAAGAAGGTTTGGAAAGGAAAACAGGGACACAATGAACAAATACAAGATGAGCAAGAAAGGAAAGAAGGCAATATGGTCCCAACAATTATGCTTTCACGATTCGTAACGGATTGTGAGGAATAAACAACTACTTCGGTTAATGACTTGAGTCAAGATGGTTTGTTAAATGAAATAATATTATGAACAATTCAACTTATTGACTCCTTAATGTTTGTAGATGAGGAGTCTATGCAACAATATATGGCGCAAGTCTACGATTGATAGGAAGGTAGTTTGAACAAGATGGAAGTTTCATTATAGGTTCAGGAGAAAAGAAACAGTTGAAGGATTAGAGGTTGTTGAATTGAGGCTTCTGTGATCCCCAATATTAATACGTAGAGCTTCGGCGTAAATCACATAAAGAGAGACATTTGTGACGCGTTTCGAACCAACCAGTCTGGTTCATTGTCCTGACGATGAACCACACTGGTTGGTTCGAAACGCGTCACAAATGTCTCTCTTTATGTGATTTACACCGAAGCTCTACGTATTAGGATTAGAGGTTACTAGGAACAAGGCAAGATTAGTTTGCAAAGTTTATGCACAGGTTGAAGGAATCGATTTTGAGGAAACATTTCCTCCCATTGCCAGAATGGAAGCTATCAGGATGTTTCTCGCTGATGCTTGCTCGAGAAAAATCAAGGTCTACCAAGTGGATGTTAAGTTAGCTTTTCTAAATGGTGAATTGAAGGAAGAATTTTACATTGAGCAACCCGAAGGTTTTCCTACGTCTGCAGATTAAAGAAGGCTCTATATGGTATCAAGAAAGATCCTAGGGTTTGGTATGCTCGTCTTGATGGATATCTACATCAACATGGATTCAAGAAAGGAAATGCTGACATCAATATTTATGTGAAAGTGGATAGAGATAACCTAATAATTATTGAAGTATATGTGGATGATATAATCTTTAGAAGCAGTAATGACAAATTAACTAAAGACTTTGCCACAAAAACGCAAAGTGAGTTTGAAATGTCTATGATTGGCGAACTGACATACTTTTAGGGCTTTATATTTCTTAGCAGGATAAAGGAATATTCATATATCAAGCCAAGTACATCAAAGAAATGCTCAAGAAATTACAGATGGAAGATTGCAAGCCAGTCCTTACCCCCATGGTAACATGTTGCAAGTTAAGCTTAGAAATTTCGTCAAAGGATGTGGACCAAAGGTTGTATAGATCTATGTTTGATAGTCTCTTATATGTGATAGCCTCCCAACCTACTGTGATGTAGTCAACTGGACAAGTAGAAATATTCCAAGAAGCACCATAGGAATCTCATATTATTTCCGTCAAAATAATTCTTCGGTATCTTAAGTGCACAACGGAATATGGTCTATGGTGTCCCAAAGGAAATGATCTGGTCATCCAAGCTTATATAGACGTAGATTGGGCAAGAAGTGTTGATGATCATAAGAGTACCAGTGGAGCAGCATTCTATCTAGTGGTTGTCTTGTTTCATGGTTAAGTAAAAAGCAGTCTTCAATCTCATTATCCACAACAGAAGAAGAATATGTCGTGGAAGCAACTTGTTGTACTCAAGTTCTTTGGATGAAGCAAATCTTTTCAAGTCAAGTTCAATGAGCCTATTCCCATATTTTGCGATAACACCGGCGCCATTAGTATCTCCAAGAATCCTATGATGCATTCCAAAACTAAGCACATCTCATTTAAATATCACTTCGTTAGAGAGGAGGTCGTTGAAAAGAACATCAAGTTTGAATATGTTGGCACAAAGGAACAAATTGCTGAAATCTTTACCAAACCATTACCTTATGAATCATTTGAGTATATTTTCCAAAATCTTGGGATTCTCCCAAGTTTTCATTAGACTCTTTGTCTTATCTACTCAGGTAGAAAGGGGGAGTGGAGGTGTGTACAAGTCCACAGGATGGCTGTTTGTCAAGGGGAGTTACCCTTTTCCATTGATGACAAAGGGGGATAGAAGGTAGTAGGAAAAGGTGTCATGATCGCAAGGGGAGTACTTGTGTTGCCATTAATGCCAAAGGGGGAGATTATTGATCAGTGGTTGTCATTGATGTCAACCCAAGCAGCACTAGGGGCTACCCCGATCTTGCATGGGCATTTTGATGTGAAAAATTACTTTATTCTAAGTCAATTATCTTCTAGATGGATTCTACTCATCGATATGTTTCCATTGATATATGGCACACCAAGTAATTCTTCACAGTTTGAGAGATATTCATGTTTGAAGTTAGTAACCCTAGTTAGTGGGCTAAAACCCCATGGGGTTATGGCATGGCACACATAATTGGTTGTGGTCATTGACTAGTCAATAATTAATGATATTTTTTCTCCTAAAATCCCTCCAACGTTCACTTGTTGAGGACCCTCTCAACTCAAGACATTCATATAAATAATGACCCTCATATCCTCCTCTAGTAGGGATTGTGTGGCTTCAAACCGGTCATCGTGGAATTTTCACTAAAACGTTTTGTCTACAATGATTCAGAAGCTAACGTTAAAACCCATTTGAGCTGAAATCTTTATGAACCTCATGACCGCATTTCAAGTCTTGGTTCGCTATATTGGCAGAGATATGATCTGAGGAATTTATGGTTTTTGCAGGCTCTCGAATTCCATGTAAAACAAGTGACGTTGGGAAAATCATCATAACTTTCTCTCTGAGGATTGCATTTCAAATTTCATAATTAGTCACATAAATAAGACAGATTGTAGTTTGTTTAGTAGCATTTTCAGGTCCAAATTTCGCAACAGTGACACGTGGCACTTCATACAAGTTCACTCTACTGAACCAATATATAATCAGGTCATCGTGGGCGATTGGGAATAACTCTTTCTTGAAGAATCCAATCTTGATCAGACCACTGGGGTTGGAAAGAGGAGTCGGAGGCTACCACAGGAAAAAATTTCAAACCCTGGAGATCCGAAATTATATAGATACAACATATTCAATATTGAAATCTTAGAAAGTAAGAAAACACATGCATTCAAGGATCACTGCAGTAAGGACCGCACATCAATAGTCAAGGGTAATTCTCCTATAGCAAGGTATGTATGATTAGTGTTTAAATTTGAAATATAAGCATCATCTCTGATATATGCTTTTGCAGGACAACGTAAGTACATACAAGGTATCGGTTATATCTCTATGTCTCTATATGTCACAGTTAGTTTTGATACCACATTTCGGATGTCACATTCTTGATACTACACATTTGATGTTGCATATTCTTCATACTACACCAAGTCTCCTAAATATATATGATGTTTTAAGTTCATGTTACTTGTCTTTTCATAGTTGATAGAATGGTCTCTGTTGTTGTACTTAGAATTTGGTCCATCACAAGTCTGGGTGTGTCATCAATTTTTATTGTATATATCTTTAGGTCAGTTTTGGATATAGTCTTGCATAGAGTCCAAGCCTATATCAAGAGTGGGATTCTTTGTCTACTGCTGCAACAAGTCAATAACAAAAGTGACAAGTGCACTTCAGGTAGAAGAAGATTCAAGTACAAATTCAAGCAAGAATTCAAGAGCAGAAGTATCAAATCAAAGGAAGCATTGTAGCGGGACATTCTTTGAAGACATGATAGCCATTTACATATTGTGAAGAAGTGTCAAGGCCAAGATTCATCATTGTAAAGTTGTAAAAGAGTCATTATTGTAAAAAGAGTCAATCTGCCTAGAGTCGAAAAGGCAATATAGGGAGGTATATGACTCTCTGTTGGGATGATGTCATGGTTGGGTTGCAGTTCATATTGTGATTGGGTCTTTAGTCAAAATCATTGTAAATCATATTGTAGCGTGGATCATTGTCCTTGGTATGGGAATCCAAACTTTTGCCTCATTTCAGTCATTATAGGGTGGCAAGAAGGTGCTAGGCTAGTGCATGAAGTCACCTACAAGTTGGAACCTGTGGACACTTCAGGGTGGTAGATTGATCTAGAATGTTGGGGCATCCATTTAGTTAACTACTCAATAAACCAAGGCATTGGGGCATCCTTCTAGTGGGAGCTGGAGACGAATGATTTTCTAGAATTTTAGGAAGTTGTTCCTTCCATTTCAGTTGGGGCTGAAGATTAAAGAATTTATTATAAAAGCGTTCGGTGGTTTTTGACCCGGAGGGGGTTTTCCACCTAAAATTCTTGTGTCTACCATGTTCTTTTATTTACTGTTAGTACTGCAAAAATATTAATAATAATTGAAGATTAACTAATGCTCTAAAAATATTTAAAAGTTATAATTGTTAGGGAATACTGATTAACCCCCCCTTGAACCCCGCCCCCCCCCCCCCCCCCCCCCCAACTTAGTATTTCCAACAATTGGCCCAATGAAATCCATGACCCACTTGAGGTTGTATAGTTATTTCATCCTTAGGTGTGGGTTTTCCCATCCTCTAGCATTGATCACATCTACTGGTATACCTTTTTGCATCTTGGTGGAGAGTGGGCCAATAGTACCTAGCTTGTAAAGCCTTGAAAGTTGTTCTCTTGGCAGCAAAATGATCCCCACAAGGCCCTTCATGGCAAGCTAAAAGGATTTCAAAGACTTCCTCTTCCTTGACACATCTCCTTAAAATCTGATTTGGTCCCAACTTGAAAAGATCACCCCCAATCCAAGTGAAAGGGGCACTTTTCCTTACAATTATACTCTTCTCCCTAGATGACAGATTTGGAAAGAATCTCCCAGCAACTAAGTAGTTGGATATGTCAGCAAACTAGGGAGAGAGCACTGAGATAGCAAATAGGTGCTCATCTAGAAGTTGATCATCGACCATCCCTTCATCACCTGCAAGCAAATTAAGTCTATACAAAAATTCTGCAACTATGTTTTCTATTCCTGACTTGTCCATGATAGTCCAATCAAAATGTTGTAACAATAATAACCACCTAATGATTCTAGCGTTCACATCAGGATTATTCATCAAATATTTAATAGTTTCATGATCAGTATGCACAAAATTTTGGTATCCAGTGATGTAGTGCCTAAATTTGTTTAAGGAGGGTATAATAGCTAGGATCTCTTTTTCAGTGACAGTGTAGTTCAATTCAACCTTAGACATATTTTTACCAATGAAGTAAATGGCATAGGGTAACTTATCATATATTTTCCCCAAGGATTCCCCCACAGCTTTTTCTAATGCATCAGTATGGATATGGAAATCCATGGCCCAATTGGGACCCCTAAGTATGGGTGCAGTGGTCAATTTCTATTTTAATATATCAAGGGCCTATTGGCAGCTACTTGTCCAGCATAATTCTGAGTCCTTGGTTAGAAATCCAAACAATGGTGAAGCCACTTTACTAAAATCCTTGATGGACCTCCTATAATAGCCAGCTAAGCCCAAGAAACTTCTAACATCCCTCTGCTTTTGATGAGTAGGGACCCTTTTTATGATGGAAATCTTGTTTGGGTCCACTTGTATCCCCTCCTGAGATATTTAAAGTCCAAGGACAGTCCCTACATTCATTAAGAATTCACATTTCTCAATACTAAGTGAGAGGTTCGATACAATGCATTTTCTCAAGAATTTTCCCATATTAGAGAGAGCCTCCAGGAAGTCACACCCATAAGGAGTGAAATCATCCATGTAGATCTCCACAAATTCATGGAGAATATTAGGAAAGATGCTTAGAACTGCCCTTTGAAAAGTGGTAGGAGCATTGCATAGACCAAATGGAAGGAACCTATAATAAAAGGTACCCCAAGGACATGTGAATGTAGTCTTGGCTTGGTCCTCAGGGCTGATCTGAGTCTAATTGTAATCACTCAACCAATCCAAGAAAGAGAAGAACTTCTTCCCTGTAAGACCATCCAAAACCTTATCAATGAAAGGTAAAGGGAAATGGTATTTTTTTTGCCCTTGTTCAATTCTCTGTAACCCACATAGATCCTCCACTTCCTATTCTTCTTTGGGACTAAAACTATAGGGGACACCCACTCACTATCTGAGATGGGGTATATGAACCATGCATCCAACAACTTTTGTAACTCTTCCTTTACTATGTCCTTGAGGGCTAGGTTCATTTTCCTTTGAGGTTGGCGCATAGGTTTTCATCCCTCCTTGATGTATATGTGACGAGTACAAATCAAGAGATGCACCCCCTTCATTTATTTTATAGTTCCAAGTAAAGGCATCTAAGTGTGCTCTCAGCATCTTGCACAATTTCTCTTCCTGGTTGGCTAAGAGAGAGGGGTTAATATTTAAGGTTCTAGATGGGCCAAATTCTACAACTTTGACATGGGCAGGACATGGGTCAACTGAGGATAATTTATTTTGTTAGAACTTTGTAGCTTTCCTAGGCTGAAAAGGAAATTGCATAGGTAACCACAAACCACTTTTAAAGCTTGGATCTAGCCCTTCCAGCTTCAAAGAGGCTTCACTCTAAATGATTTTAATCTTATTGTTTAGCTCTTAGGCTATTTATGAAAGGTCAAGATAAGTTTTTTAAAGTTTTGTTGTAAAATGAAAGAAAAGTACATTGGGAATGGATTCATAAGTCTTCAGTAATCAATTTAAACTAAACAGAGGAGAGGAAACAGAGAGAGGTAGGCAAAATCCTAGATCTCGTAGAGCTATTGTGGTGTGAATGAGATGAATAAGAATTAGGATCAATTAAAAATAGAGAACACACGGATGAATTCTATACCTAATGTCATAAAGAAAACCTTTAAGATTTGTTTAAACAAGACAAAGAAATATACCATAAGTAAATTCAATTCTTAATCTTCTTGCAACAATCCGGAAGGAAAATGCATGTGGAACTTGAAAGAAAAACAAATTTACAAAGAGAAAAAAATCACCATTTGCTTGACACAAGAATCTTGAAACCGAACTGCCTCTGTATTACTGAATTGATTACTACAAAATATATTTCACTGCTTACAATCAAAGAAGTGATCTTCTATTTTTCATAAACCAACCCTTTCTAAATATTTTTAGAAAATATTTATAGAGTCTATCTCAAATTAATTCGGACTTCAAAATAAAATTTATTACAAAATAATATCTACTCAAATAATGTAAATATTTCAAAAATAGAACTAAGTAATATGAAATATGGACTATTTCTGATGCTTTGTTCAGACTTGGAGGAGAATTCCTGATGACTGTAGCTACTTTTGTGCTTCTTCTGTTCGCCTACTCCCCAATTTGTAGGATTCACGTTTACCCTTATTTAACGAGATCCAACAATTTATTCTACCACTCTTCACTAGGAATGGAGAAATTTACCATGCTCTGAAATTTCTCATCTACCTTTGTATATGTATGAAAAGTTGGCTTATTGAGAAATAGAAGGTGGACTTCATGTTGAATGTAGAGGTCTTGTTGTAGCCCTTCCAAGAAATCTTCTCCAGTTATCGTTCCTCTAACCTTGGTGAATTTGGAAGCATTTGCAGCTTTGTTGCATAATTGGTCTTGATAGTTCTCTAATGGGATAAATTTTCCATTAGAGGCTTTCAGTGTTGGAAGTCATTTTTCCTGGAATATATTAATATTTTGTTAAATATTTTTACTTGTAACTCCAACTCTTTGCACTTATTCTCTAGTTGTATCATGAGGTTCTTCTTTGTCATAAGTCTCATCACTTCCATAGTTGTGTCTATTCTATTTTGAATCTAGACTTCTTCTAGCTCATCTCTAGTCTTGGAATTCAACATTTTAATAATTTTGTGTGCTTCCCCTGGTCTGTGCTCAATCTCAACCTTTATTTGCTCAATTATTGCTTTGACCCTTTTTACTAACTCCTACTGCTCAAAAATAATTTGAAATGATTGCCACAATTCTGTAATATTGGCATTGATGTTATGCCATATACTTTTCTTGGCCTCTGCCAACATTTGAGTTGTTAAAGTTTGGTTTCATATTTCTCAATTTTCTTTGTCAGTTTGAAATTTCTCTGTACCTCTGCTAGATGTGCATTATCAGCTTTAATTTTATTCTCCTCAATCATTTTCAGTGGCTAGTAACTTCTTATTTTCCCTGTATGTTTTTGATAGTTCTCCCAAAGCTTTGACTAGCTTTTCAGAAAAATATGCAGTGGATGTCTTTGTTGTTTGTTGTACTTCCTGCTGTGTTGATGTACATGTAGCTGCTAATTTCTCCTTCTCTTTTAACATAACCTCCATGTCTGACTCAATTTTTTGAATTTGAGTGTTTTGTTCAACTATTAGTTTGAACAACTTTTCCTTTTATATCTCCAAATTAGTTATTTCTTTGGCCTGAGGTTCATTTGCAATTGTAAGCTTGAGTTGTTTCCTCAGAGCTTGAATATCTACATCTTTATTTTTAATTATACCCCCAACCAATTTGACGTTACTAGCATCATATCCTAGTTTTATCACTAAATCCTCCAAAGTTTTGGTTCTAGTGTCTTTGGCCAAAGATGACATTTGCTCTATATTTAGCTGTGAATGCATATTATTCAAGGAGGCATATAGTTTTGAGGCAGACATGGCTGAACTTGTTAGTGTTGAATAGATCATTTCACTTGCCTGTTTATGCAAATCAATTTAATCAATTGATGGACCCATTTAGTATTAAAAGAAAATATTGAATCTTTCAATTTGATCAATTGCATGGACCTTTTTAGTATCAAAATAAAATGTTGAATCTTTGTAGTCTTCTACACTTTTTGGGACAAGAATTGTGGCTTCCAAGAAGGCTAATTGGAACTGTCCTGCTTCTCAATGTCAAGTGCAGACAACAACCTATGATGAGTAGTAGCAGTTTGCTTCCAGGACTCTAAATATATTATAGCCTTCAGCGCTTCATTTTTCTTCTTGATCTCCTTATATCTGGAAAAATTGTTCTGTTGTGTAGGAATCTAAGACATAGAAGACATAGGTGACTTAGTTGTCTCCTCAATATATGGGAATGAAGGGGTGGGAATACTTGTCAAAACCATTGTGGTTTTCTCCTGTGAGCCGTTTTCTTCTGAGAATTCCTCTTGAATATTTATTATATGAGCATCAATTTTAGTATCAGTTTTAGTATCGGTCTTTGGCTCCTTCTTTCTCCTCTTGAAAACATGAAAGTCTGAAGCTTGAGCTTCTGAATATGTAGGGGACATACTTTCCCTTGGTCTCTTGATTTATTTTTCCTTTGGAATAAGAGTTTATAGAGATGATTGATTGATAATTTTCTCTTCAGCCTCCTATAGTGCGTTCTCTGTCCACTTCTCCTGACTGGCATATTTCTCTATCTCTGGCCTAGGTGTATGTGCATATGGTGTGGTCTTCTACTCAATTCTTAGTCTCAAAATTATCCCTAATGGATCATAAGACCATGTGAATCTTAGCTTAAATTTCATTTTCTTTAGTATTTCATCCACTTCCTTTGTTGTTGCTCTAGTATTTACAATATAATGCCCAACATGTGCCTTCAATTTAAATTGTGCCTTCTTTTTCTTGATACAAAATGTAAGTCATCCATGTTTAGTATCTGTCTAATGTACTCCAAGGAAAAAATCCTTACTGGTACAAATACTAGTAATCTATATGGAGCATTAGAGGAATTTTGAGGTCTAAAACGGGCCTCCTAGAGAAATTATAAAATAATAGTGGAAATAATGAAATAAAATTAGATTACATCATCAAATTTTAGAGGGAAAAAAGAAAAAAAAACTATTTTTTCAACTCCAATTTTCAACTTGTCTCTATATGGGTTTACTCAAATTTTGAGCGAAAACACTCGTAGGATGTAGAATTTGATTCCTCATCCAAAGAGTACCCATGTTGCATACTTTCGACGGACCTTGCTACACGAAAAATGAAAAATATATGAAAAATGTGATTGCAATCATGTTTTTACGTGTATTTCTCATTTTTCATGTAGCAAAGTCCATCAAAATATGCAACATGGGTACTCCTTGGATGAGGAATTAAATTTTTCATCCAATGAGTATTCTCACTCGAAATTTGAGTAAAACCTTAGGGAGATAAGTTGAAAATAAGAGTTGAAAAAATAGTTTTATTATTATATTATTTTTTAATCTTTTTATTTTTTTACTCCAAAAATGGTGAATCATCCCCCATGGTTGACATCATCATCTTGAATCCTATTGGTTCTTATAAAGTTTATTTTGGTTGTACATTTTTCTTAAGAGACCCATTTTAGACCTCAAAATTCCCCTAATGGAAGCTCACACCTATAGATTCGAATCTCTATATAGTTCTGGTAGAGATACCAGTCTCCAACTTTAGTCTGTTCTATAAGATGTAAAACCTTCTTGATCTCTTGTGAAATCCTTGGTATAATATCGTTGCTAAGAAGAAACAAGGATGTATTCAAAAATTGATCCACAAAATTGGTGAATGAAAAATCTTCTAAATTCCTTCTGACTAAATAAGTCCAATGGAGGACTTATAGTGGACTTCCCTGATCATCCATCTTTTTTAACTGGAACTTGAACCTGTCTGCTTTATAAAATAACATCAAATATAGTAAAACTAATTGGTGTTTGAATGCACCTTCAACCTTGAATTTCAGAAATTGCTCATGAATAAAATTTGACAAGTATTGAATGTAATTGAAAATGAGTGATGGCTTCTAACTGAAAATACTCACAAGAAACCTAACCCAACTTCATCTACCCTTTGGTCTATGGGATAACTTAGTAGGAAAGTAACCATGGAAAGAACTTGTCTTGACATATCAAGGAAAATAGAACTAGAGTATGGGGGATTTGTTCTAGGAAATTAAAAAATATCAGGCAGAAAACATTCAAAAATATGGGATTGCTGGGGGAAAGTAATATTTTTGTATATTTCCGTGAGTGCATCAGTGGAAAATGGATGTACAAAAGTTTGAGAATTGATCTGAAGGGCTTAACAAATAGCTTCTCGAGTAATTGAGAATAGCATTTTGTTGTTTTGAGAAATTACAACTTTCTCACTAGGGAGGTACCTCAAATGACACAAGGTAGAGAATTTTAGGAAAATATGGGTCTGGGGAAAGGTAAACTAAGGTAAAAACGATTCCCAGATGTCATCACTATTATCTAAATACTTCTGTTTTTCCAAATTATGGAGCTCATACAACTAAAATTCACATTGAGTTTTTGTTATGTTATACTGTTTGTCAACTAAATGAATCTCATTTAAATTGGGAAAAGAAGGTGGGAATGGACTCTCGACCACCATCTTCACTTTCCCCTTGTGTGACAACATTTCGGATTGTAGAGAGGACCAAAGGAAATTACCTGATCTGTGCTTAATTGGTACTGAAAGAAGATGGTGATTGCAGAAGGCACTGGGTATGAGGTACAATGATGCCATCAATGTGCACATATACTACTAGACTCCTAGGGTCTAAATATTTGATGAGAACCAGTATTGCAGCAAGAATGCTACAACTCCTGGGGCCACCAACTTTACTTCATCAACCCGGGGTTTGTACAAACTTGGAGGTGGCAGTGCTATATACACAAGTAGATGCAATGGGTCCACTCTTTTGTCACTGTTGAACTAGGGGATAGGCCACTAGGGTTTCTCAAATAAACCTTCTATTGATTTAGAAGACATTTGATTACCAATTGAGAAAGTAGAATTTTACTCTAATTGAGAGAATTGAAATGCTATCTACTGCAGTAAAGAAAGGTTGAAATAGATGCTCAAAACACAAAACTCATATAGTTATTTGTTAAGATACGCTTCAGAAGAATTCTAAGCTAACACACGTGACATACTAACTAACCTAAGGCTGAAATCTATTCTAATCAAACACTTAACTGTTGTGCACATGAATAAGCATAACAACCTTTTTCTTTTTGTCTTTTTTGTGAAACATGAATGCTAATTCTTCTTGATTGTATGGAAGGTGGGTTAGGTGTGGAGAGAGATGGTTGTGATAGGTCAGAAGGCTTGGGAGGCAAGCAGGGGTCTTCTCCTATATTTCTTGATGCATTTCTCCCAAATCGGGCTCAAAATAGGCCACTACAGGTCGTCCTACAGGATGTCTACTAGATTTCCTAATTCACCTATAGGGTCCCCTATTTTCCTATAGGAACAGGCCGAAAGCATAAGGAGTGATTTGGACAGTGGTATGGGGCTTAGGGAAGGTGAGTGAGGGAAGGAATAAGGTAGGGAAGTGGTTAGGATTCCTTTAGAACTCAAACCAAAGTTGTATGATGGTTGGATTTGCTCAACAAGCATGGCAAGTTGTCCTTGTGAAATGATAACTCAGATTATGGACTTAGTGGCTTTTGGTGATCATGGATGGGTAAGGTTAGGCTGAGGCTATCGATATGAGGTCTTCCTACACTATTAAAACTCCTGTAATATAGACATAATTGTTGGCATTTACCCATAAATCATGTCAAAACAAGAGAGGTTTCCATCAACATAGGAAAGCAGGATTTCATCATTTATTTGCCTAGTTCATGCATGGAAATGCTTGCAACCTATTGTGAAAACACATTAAAATATAATACAAAGCTCAAGGTATCATAAATAAAAACTTCAACCTATCCTTGAAAATTGAAAGATGCTGACCTAGTTAGTAGAAAAAACCCTAAATTTCATAAGAAACCAGAATTCTGTCGTTTTGGGATGAATGAGGGTTTTTCCTCAAACCATGGTCCCTGATGGGAGGAATGAGGCAAGATCCACCTGTTATCAGCCTTTTTTGCATTTCTTTATCTCCCTAAAGTTGTTGTTAAAGCTATGCACAAATGGAAGCAAACTAATCAAATTCATCAATACTTGTAATGTGACAATGCCAAGATCAATTCAACAAGTAATCTATGAAATAACCTAAGCATACAAGTACAGTAAGAGGAATCTCTGCTGCTAGGGTTGGGCCTTGACCTAAGAGCTTCATCCCTCTGATTCAACTCAGTGTTGGATCAAGGGAATGCTCATTTTCATTAACATATCAAAAAAATACATAACGGTGTTTTGTCACAATCCTTCAACTCGAAAGTGCTTAGTTATCTTGCATAAAAAATCCGAATCCTAATGAGGCTCTAGGCCTCCTTATTTATACAATTGAATTTTCCAACAACTTCCTTAAATCTAGGGGGGCTTGGCTCCCAATCTCAAGATAAAATGGTTCTTAACTATCACTAGCTCGGGTGCCAATGATCATCGTCACTCGGCTGTGTGCAAATCTGAGCTAGTGTGATTTGATTGAGGGATCTTCGAATGAGTGAGGATTTGATAAGGAAGATCCATCTCTTATAATCTCTCCTTCTTGTCTCATTCGAGTTCCTGCACCTTAATAGCCATAATTTGCCATACTTTTTTCCCAAAAACCTGCAATGAATGCACATTAGACCACTAGACATAACATCTTACTTTTACTCATCTCATTAAGCAAAATATAATTAAAACATGTAAGGAATATGAGAATATTCTATTTTAGTAAGCTTGGAGGTGTATTAAGGTCCATATATTTACCCAATGATGGGTCTCATCAATATTTTGGACAAATCACTCTCCCTAGCATCAAATAAGATAATTGACCAATAACATTGATGGTGGGGGTGTCTCTTTTTCTTCTCCCATGGTGTTTGAAATATTTCTCTTTGATAAGCTTGTTATAGATGGGAACATCCTTAATAGCCTAGAGAAGGGGTATTTTAACACACAAATTCTTCAATTCTCCCATAAGTTCAATCTCTTATGGGGTGCATTGGCTAGGGTGGATCAATCTCTTAGGAAAAGGAGGTGGATTTACTTGAGGGGTACTCTCTTTTGTTTCCTCTTTAGGTTCTTCAGTTGGAGATGGAGGATGGTTATCTGGAAGAACTCTTCCAGACCTAAGGTTGATCTCTTGGATCTCCACAGCTTAGGCAAGGTAAGATGTCTCTCCATTGTACACCGATTGTGGTTGCTTGTTATTTAGGTCCAGATTGGGTTGAGAAGGTATCTGAGGTTGCTTAGGTGGAGCCAGATGAGTGATTTATAGTTGAGGCTGAGGTGGAGGCAACAAAGCAGGAGGTTGGTTTTGTGATGGGCTGTTCCATTGAGGAGGTTCGGGATCATATGGCTGAAATGGTTGATTGACAGGTTCCAGAGGATATTCAGGAGCATAAGACCAAGAAGGAGGTGTGTACCATCATGGATGAGTGGAAGAGTACCAGGGTGGCAAGGTTACATTCTGGTTGGGATGATAATAAGAGTAAGATGCACCTTGCATGCCCTGTTGCTATGGCTAAGTTCCTTGGGGCCTCCTTTGATTTATAAAGCAGAGTTGCTCAGCCCCACCATCTACCCCTTGGTATAAAACTTTTAAATCAGGGAAAGAAGGGAATTTATCTATGGCATGGTTTTCCTCGTAGACTAAGCAAACCTCTATGACATTTAATGGGAATTCATTTATGGGGTGCCTTCTAGTGCATTTAGGTAAGAAAATAGCTAGGGCTCTCTTTGTTTCCTCTTGTTTCCCCTTGATATTCATGGTATCCATTTGCAAAGAAAAGGCATGCAACATTTCACTTTTAAAGTTCTCCAACATGTTCTCAATCTCATTCTTGATGGATGTTATAGAAGGAGAGGAATTGGCCAAGACTTGACTAGCCCTAGCCTTCTTTCTAGCAGCCCTAGGGTGATTCTTAAACACTGTTTTAATGTCATTATGGGATAATTGGTAGACATCTCCCCCAGACAACATGTTGAGGTTCTCCAACATGTCCTCCTAGATCCCTCAGAGAATAACTAGTTTGAGTGATTCACGATCAAGGGTGCATTCGACCCTCCTATAAATGAGTTGAAATCTCTCCTCATAGTCTTCTAGGGATTCATAAAGTCCAAGAGTCATTCTAAATATTTCTTCCTTGGTTTCTTTGGACCTACAATAGTCCTTGTACTTTTCATTAAAGGCTTGTTGCATTTTAGGCCAAGTAGTGATGCTACCCCCAAGTAGACCCATAAACCAGTGCAAGGTTGCATCCTTAAGGGTAGAGGGGAATAACTTCAGCTTTTGGTCATCAGAGGCATAGTCATATGTCCTACAGACAACAAAAAATTGAAACATGAAGGTATCAGGATCCTCAGAGGTTAAGCCATGGAAGTGTAGAAGGGAAGTAGGGCTTATATTAGATCATTTTTGGCATTCAACTGCGTTAAGTAAGCCATTCTTCATTCTAGCCTCTCTATTAGTCTCTCTAATATGGACGACCTCATTTTTCCTATTTTTAGCCATAGGTTGGGTAGGTGATGATCTGAAAATGAAGATCTTAGATTAATTTTAAGGTATTATAGACTCATGTGCATGGATTTTCCTATATTACTTAGTGCAATGGACCGATAAGATTGCAAATAACATACACAATGAAGCAGTTAAAGCAACATAATAGAAAAACACACATAAACACAACAAGTTTAACATGGAGTTCACCCAAAACTCTTGGGCTACATCTCTTGGTCCAGCCTTCAGTGGTGACCTCTCTATTATGTCTTCAAGAGAAAAGTTTTACAAAGTGTGAGCTCAAATTGAGTCTTAACACAACAGATACAAAACAACAGGAGATTTTCTTGAATGCCTCAAGCCTTTCTAAGTACACAAACTCCTTCTATCACTCTCTATCTCTGTCTTCTCTCTGTCTTAGCACTGCGTCCCTTCTGTCTCTATCAGTCTATGGCTTTAAAGCCAATTGGCGCTGTCTATTCGTTTCCCCTTCTCAGGCTCTTTGGCTCCCAACCTCTATCCACTCGAATCCCTTTTTGAGAATTATCAATCATGGCATAATGTCTTCAAGGGAGGTGGCCACCTGTTTTGCAATGGAAGGGACCATCGGGCCTTTGAAATCCTAAAAAATAGTGTACTTTGTTTACACAGAGAAACACTGTAAAACACGAGAAAAATCCACCAAATCACTATTTATCAGACTTCAAATAATATGAATTCCGCCCTATATTCCATCGGATCCGCCTTTAAATCGCTATCGCATGCCGCAAATGTCATTTCGTGGTTTTCCCTTTGTATTTGAAAAATACATTAAAACACTGAAAATCAGACGAAATGGCTCATATCGGACCTGAAATGTTATATAATCGAATCTATAAGTTCCATCGGGTTCGGATATATATATATATATATATATCGCAAGTCATGTATGTATCGGCCCCGCTCCGTGGTGTTGCTCCGATGCGATATTGTGATATCGCAATTGCAAGTCGCACGGTCTTCGGTCCTCCGTAAGCCTTTCCCTTTGTGTTTCTCTGATGCGATCAGTGCAAGTTAACTTGGGTCGTCGATCTGCACGCTTGATCGATGGTCCTCGTTGACCCCGCTAATCATTGTCACAATATTTGTGTGGTAGCCTCCAATAGCCTCCGATATCCTCCGCCGATTTTGATATGCCGATCGGATCTGGACCTTTGATCGGCCAAATCCGACGGCTCCTGTGCCTCACTGTCTAAGCCTTCGATATACCTGTTTTTCACTGTTTCCTTGTGATTTTTTCCCCCGATAGTGTAATACGCCATTTTTAAATGTTCATCCTTTTGTGATAGTTTTGATTTTTGAAGACTTAAAGGGTTTCTTGGATCCATTTTGGATCACGCCTTCCCATTGAAAAAGCTTTTGGACCACCAAAAGTTGGTTTTTAAGCATCAATCAAGTGAGGATACAGCTTCCTCACTTGTCCAATTTCCATCCATCGTGCGTTGCTTGGTTTTGAACCCTTGAGTCCAATTATGGGGTACTCAATATCCCCTCTGCACATAGTTCTCACCTTCCTGTCCAGAACTGTATCTTCCTACAACTCATTGAGATATTCCAGCAACAAATCATCAATAGAAGGCAATTGACTTTGCTCTTCGGGATATTCAATTAATGAAGGTTCAAGCAGTCTTAAATTTTCTGTATTAACCATTGAATAGATGTGCATGTAGGCTAGCAAATCAAGGTGAAAAGCGTTCTCACCAATTTTCTCAAGTATCTTGAAAGGCCCATACCTTATTGGCTTCAGCTTCTTTCCTTCACCTTGCATTTTGTCTTTGCTGATGTACAACTAGACTTGATCACCAACTTGGAAGTTATGTTCAATTCGATGCTTATCATGCCTTGCCTTGTACTTGGCCTGGCTCTGTTCCAGTTGTTCCTGCACTGCCTGGTGAATTTCTTGGATCTGTTCAATGAACTTGGTTGCTTTGTCCACATCATTGTGTCCATCAACCGCTATGTCTTTTCCAAAGACAAAATCCAAGGGAGACTTTGGTGTAAAACCAAAACAAGTCTCAAAAGGAGATCTTTGTGTAGAAGAGTGCTTAGTATGGTTGTAAGTATGTTGCATATAACACAAATGTTCATCCCAAAGCTTGGGATGCTTGCTGCAATAGCCCCTGAGCAACTGGATCATTGTCCTGTTGACCACCTCTGTTTGGCCATCTGTTTGTTGATGAAAGGTTGTGCTCTTCTTCAGTCTGGTGTCCATCAATTCCCAAACACTTGACCAAAACTTCCCAACAAATCGGGAATCTTGATCAGATACAATGGAAGTGGGTAACCCAAAATGAACCCAAAAATGCTGAAACAACAACTTTGCTGTTTGTTCAGCTGTAATCTTCTTGTGACAAGGTATTAAAATACACATTTTTCTAAACTTGTCCACAATAACATATAAATAATCATGACCTTTTCTAGATTTTGGCAATCCCCCAACAAATTCCATGGAAACACTTTCCCAAGGACGACAAGGAACTAGAAGTGGAGTGTACAAGCCTAATTTTCTATTGCTGGGCTTGCTTTTAGCACACATGGTACACCCTTTTATATATCTAGAAACTGTTTCATGCATTTTTGGCCAATAACAGAACCTTTGTAGCTGTGCAACTGTTTTACTTACACCAAAATGACCTGATATAAGAGAAGTATGTGCTTCTTGGATTATGTTAACTCTTTCAGTTTGTGGAATGCATAAATTTCCCAAATGATACAAGAGTTGCTCCTTAACATAATAATCCAATTCTTCTACTTGTTTTCCATGACTTAAAGTTGCATATACATATTTAAAATCTACATCTTGAGCATATTGTTCAATGTATCTTTCATGCATTACTAAGTTATGCTTAAGTATAGTAGATGCATTTATGATTGGTCTGGACAAAATATATGCAACTTTATTTTGTATGCCTTTCTTATATCCGATGACAAGATGAAACTTTTGTAGGAAACCCGTCCCCCTATAGTGTCTTGATTGCTGCAATTTAGTTTGTGAGTGAAAATATTGAAGTGGTTGATGATCTGTATGGATGATTGTTTCTTTGCCCATTATGAAATGTTTCCACTTTTTCACACTCTATACTAATGCATACAATTCTTTATCATATGTGGGATAATTAACTACTGCAAAATTAAATGTCTCAGAATGATAGCATATGGGTTTACCATGTTGCATCAACAATGCTCCCATGGCATAGTCACTGGCATCTGTTTCAATCTCAAATGGTCATTGAAGATCTGGCAGTGCTATTACTGGTGTTGTACTAATTTTTTATTTTAAGGTGTCGAAGGCTTTTTGTTGTTTCCCTCCCCACTAAAACACCTTATTCAATCCTGTTAAAGAATGTAAGGGAGCTGCAATCAAGGAAAAGTTAGCAATAAAATTTCGCCAATATTGGGTTTAGGCCAGTTCACAATGACTTCAACCTTAGAGGGATCTATATTCAATTCACCACCCCCTACAATATGACCCAAATAGTTTAAAGATGTTTTGCCAAATTCACATTTTGATAACTTAACATAGAGATTTTCTCTTTTCAAAACATATAGAGTCTGCTTTACATGCTTCAAATGTTCTTCCCATGTTTTATTGAAAACAAGAATGTCATCTAAATATACAATTACAAAATCATCAATAAAAGGCCTGAGTACATCATTCATAACTCTCATGAAAGTGGCAGGAGCATCAATTAAGCCAAAAGGCATAACCAGTCATTCATACAACCCTTGCTTTGTTTTGAAAGCAGTCTTCCATGCATCTTGTTCTGCTACTTTGACCTGATGATAACCACTACGCAAGTCCAACTTGGAAAAGTAAACTGCCTCTTTCAGTGAATCTAATAGATCATCAATGCGAGGAAGAGGATAACGATTCTTGATCGTTATTTTATTCAGTGCTCTATAATCAATGCACATCCTCCACGAACCATCTTTCTTTCTCACCAACACGATTGGAGATCTGCATGGTGATGTGTTTGGTCTTATGAACCCTATATCGAGCAACTCCTGTACCTGCTTCTTGATCTCTGCATTCTCTAAAGCAGATAACCTGCACATTCCGATGTTAGGCAATGGAGCATCTTGCTACAAATGAATATCATGTACAATTTCCCTTTTGGGTGGTAGACCTTTAGGTTCTTGAAATAGGATATCATATTCTGAAACAACTTTTTCTAAATCAGCTTTCTGTTTAGCATCACAGCCCTCAAATACATTGGTTTTATCAGGGTTCTTTTCCTTTACAACCATTAGTAAAAATTGCTTGCATGAATTTACAATTATTTTCATCTGCCCTGAATTTATGAGAGAGTAATTATTTTTGAGTTTATGAGTTCTTACAATATATTCTATTCCATCTTTAGTGAGTTGATACTTATTTTCAGCTCTATAGAAAATGGCTTTTCTATCATACAAGTAAGGACTTCCTAAAACAATTCCACATATATCCAAGGGAACTATATCTAACTCAACCTCATCTACAAATGCTGACCCAATAGCAAACCTAAGTTTACATTGTCTAGTCACTTGTAGCTTTGCTTTATCACATACCCAACCTAATGGATATGGCTTCTTGTGAGGTGTGGTTAGTAATCCCAACTTCTTTACAATTGCTTTAGAAATCAAGTTTACTTATGATCCACTATCAAATAAAGTATCAATATTTTGATGCTTGGAAATAACTCTAATATGAAAAAACACATGTCTTTTCCTCTCATTTTCTTCATTATCAATAGATTGTGAAGAATTACTAGTAGATGTTTCATAAGTTTTACCTTTTATACATGTGGCTGTGACTGTTGTTTCATCACCTGAGTCTGACCCAAAATCTTTCTGAATCGTAGTAGCAGTGTTCTTCTTCTTGCCATCGAACTTCTTGGGTTTCAGCCCCAGATGTAAAGACTAGCAATGTTCATCATCGTGTCCATCCTTCTTGAAATGAGTGCATGAAGGTTTGTCTTTCTCTACAGCATTTTCATTCCTCTCTTTCCATTTCTGTTTCTTCTTTTCCTTGTTCTTGCTTGCAGTGGGTTTTGATGATCCCCCAATCTCTAGGTTCAAATTCTTGCCTCTAGCATCTAGATGTGTAACCTGAACTAATACTTCATCTATGCTAGTAGAGTTAAACATGAGAATGGTGTGCCTTAAATAGCTATGCAGACCACCTATATACCTCAACAAAGTTTTAGGTGAGTCTAGAGAAATGCCTAGAATTAAAGCTCTTTTTCTAAATTCCTAGGTATAACTTTGTACACTTTGCCCCTTTAATTGGAAAAGAGTTTTCCAACTCATCATTGCTTACTGCATATAAGCTAGTGGATAGAATTTTTTTTTAATGGCAGAAACAAATTCACTCCAGGTAGAAAGAATTTTACCATGCTTCTTCAAATCAGCTTATGTCCTGCCTTCCCACCACACAAGGGAAGTTCCTCCAAGGCGAAGGCTAGCCAGCTGAATTTTACTCCTTTCTGAATCAATGTTCTGCACCCTGCAATACACATCAATATGTCTAATCCAGTTATCTAGCTTTTCTGCATTTAATTCTCCATCATAGATTGGAAAATCAAATTTTACATCTAATTTAATCAAAGATGTTTTCTTCTTTTTATTTTCAGGGCTAGAAGGAGGAGTTGATGGAGGAGGCTCTTCCCCTTTCCCTTTGCCTCCTGAATGGGAAACTAGAAGAGGTTCCTCTACTCCTTTGCCTTGTTCGGGTGTTGAGGTGTTTTCACCTCGATCCTTGTTAAATTCCCGATAAATTTCTTCCACCATGGCTCTCATGGTCATGAAACTGTCCATGAACTGAGATTCTGATTCCAATGGGACTTCTCTTTCCATTCTCCTATGAGCATAGACTCTTCCAATTTTTGGATTAGTCTCAACAAGCTCTCCTTCTCCTAGTTTTAGCTTTGACCTAGTTAGCATTCAACAATCTAGCACAAGCTTGTCTAACCTTAACAAACCAAAAACCAAAAGCTCTGATACCACTTGAACTGAAAATGAAGATCTTATATTACTTTTAAGGTATTACAGACTCATGTGCATGGATTTGCCTAGATTACTTATTGCAATGGATCTATAAGATTGCGAATAACATAGACAATGAATCAGTTAAAGAAACATAATAGACAAACACACATAAACACAGCAAGTTTAATATGGAGTTCACTGAAAACTCCTGGGCTACATCTCCTGGTCCAGCCTTCAATGGTGTCCTCTCTATTATGTCTTCAAGAGCAAAGTTTTACAAAGTGTGAGCTCAAATTGAGTCTCAACACAAAAGATACAAAACAACAGGAGTTTTGCTTGAATGCCTCAAGCCTTTTTGAGTACACAGACTCCTTCTATCACTCTCTGTCTCAACATTACTTCCCTTCTGTCCTGTCAATCTATGGCTTTAAAGCCAATCGGTGTTGTTTGTTCGTTTCCCCTTCTCGGGCTCTCTAGCTCCCGACCTCTATCCGCTCGAATCCCTTTCTAAGCATTAGCAATAACAGTATAATGTATTCAGGGGAGGTGGCCACCTGTTTTGGAACAGAAGGGACCATCGGGCCTTTGAAATCCTCAAAAATAGTGTTCTCTGTTTACACAGAGAATCACTGTAAAACACAGGAAAAATCTGCCAAATCACTGTTTATCAGACTTCAAATATTATGAATTTCACCCTATATTCCATCGGATCCGCCTTTAAATCGCTATCGCATGTCGTAAATGCTCGTTATGTGGTTTTCCCTTTGTATTTGAAAAATACATTAAAACACCGAAAATCGGACGAAATGGCTCATATCGGACCTGAAATGTTATATACTCGAATCTATAAGTTCCATCGGGTCCAGATATATATATCACAAGTCGCGTATGTATCAGCCCCGCTCCGTGGTGTTGCTCCAATGTGATATTGCGATATCGAAATCGGAAGTCGCATGGTCTTCGATCCTCTGTAAGCCTTTCCCTTTGTGTTTCTATGACGTGATCAACGCATGTTAACCCAGGCCGTCGATCTGCACGCTTGATCAACGGTCCTCGCTGACCACGCTGATCGTTGTTGCAATATTTGTGTGGTAGCCTTCGATAGCCTCTGATATCCTCCACCGATTGTGATATGCCGATCGGATTTGGACCGTTGATTGGCTAGATCTGACGGCTCCTGCGCCTCACTATCTAAGCCTTCGATATACCTATTTTTCACTATTTCCTTGTGTTTTTTCGCTCCCGATAGTGTAATCCGCCATTTTTAAAGGTTCATCTTGTTATGATCCTATACCAATAGGTGTCATATTTCATGATTGACTTGTTGAACTCTGTAATATGTTAATCCATTTCTTTGTTGCAAAGGTTTTCCATATTGTCAAAAAATCAAAAAATGTAAAAAATGTAAAGAGGGTATGCCCTAAAAGAAAAATCAAAGGGTAAAAAGAATAAAATGGTCAAAAAAGTGAAAGAAATGAACCCCAAATAAAGAAAGACCAGGAAAGTGTGCATGTCCAAAATTCCACTACTTTTATTTTCTGTAAATAAGCATTGTGTGCAGCTTGTTAATTTATGCCACAATTGATGAATGGCCAAACAGCTTAATCTTGGCTAATTCATGTTTGAATTTTATGTTTTAGAGATAGAGAATAAAAATCTAACCAAACTGTTCAATCTTGGCAGATAAGTAGATAGGTAGAGAAGCAAAGGAGCTCAACAATTAAATCTGAGCCCTTGGATGTAATAAGTGCAGAATTAAGTAGGCTTACCATGAAAAGAAAAAAAAAGTTAATAAAGGGTTTGCTAGTCTAAGTGCACCCAAGTAAAGAAGGAGAAAATTCTAGGCCAAGTAGGTAGGGTAGGTAGATTGGTGTTGCAGAATGATACCATTGATAGACTATGTCTCCAAAAGTGTTAATATTTATCTCTATCACTGGTGCAATGGTGGACATTATACCTAATGCAGCTCAGGCGATGCAAGGTTGAATAACTAACTCCCCTTTATACATTTCCCTAATCACTCACTAACTCCCCCAAAGGTATTAAGATCTGCTTAAAATCACTCATCAAACCACTTATTCCATTTCATAAATGATTGCCTAAGTAAAAACCCCATTTTACTTATGAAAATGCACAAATGTCATATAAACCCCTTTTCCACTTAAAAGCCTAAGTTTTAAAGTAAACTTCTAACATTTTAACTTAGCGCTGGTTCATTGCATTTTTTCATATTAACTTTAACACTTATTATATAATTCCCAT
Source organism: Pinus tabuliformis (assembly GCA_031772625.1). Lineage (NCBI taxonomy): Eukaryota > Viridiplantae > Streptophyta > Pinopsida > Pinales > Pinaceae > Pinus > Pinus tabuliformis. The sequence goes on along the minus strand of CM062817.1, from coordinate 100,529,789 downwards.
ACACTTATTCCCATCCCGTATTATATAAATACATTAAAAAACCCCAAATGCTATGTATCCCCGCCCCAGTCGAAATACGACCATATCACTTTAAAACAGGGATTAACAGGTTTATTTGAAACCTGTTGATAACCTTCCCCGCTAGTTAGTGGAATTAATTAACCATCTGGGTTAATTAACAACCAATCCCAACCAATAGAAATATGGCCGAAAACCATTAAAATCATTTTAAAACACAGTTTATTCTATCAGGCCTACAAGTTAACCTCCCGCCATCTCCAAAGCGTGTTCGCCGTCCGATCTACACCTGATCATCCAACGGTTTGCGATCAATATCGCGATCCCCTAACCGCCGAACGTTAACGCGCGATCGGCCGACGATTTTCCGCCTGTACTCTGCCACGCGTCGCTCATCCAGCCTAATCGCTTGCCTCCGGCCCAAAACCGCCCAACCCCAAAAGCGGTGCGAGAAAAACCGCTTACCACCCTTTGCTGATGTCATCCGCTGACATCATCTGTCCTTTGCTTACATCACCCGCCATGTCAACCACCCCCATGCTCCCGCTGACGTCATCTGTACTGCTTACATCATCTGCCCTTCAAATCAAAAAATCCCGCCACAACTTCGTTTTGTCAAATAAAAGGGTAAAAATATCATTTTTGCTATATTTTTCTGCATATCGCACTCCAGGCATAAAATCGACCAAGTTCACAGTTCAGTCTCAACCAGCCCCTAACCAGGAACACTATAAGCGTGAGCTCTGCGGCCTTCCATTCTACCTGCTTTTGTACCGTTTTTCTCCTTTTACGCAGGTATTTTTCCATTCCAGTTTACCATGAAACCCTGCAATTTTCGGTTCTCGGCTAAAAATTCTACCGGAGGAGGCCAAGTTCAGTTTTCGGTCCAGTTTGTGTTGCTATATAAAGCTCCCAGCTTGCTATTTGGTCCATTTTTCATAGAAAACCCCTGTAACCCTAAAGGTTGCACCCCTCAATGTTCCTTACGGAAAATATGTTGGAAATATTGTTAAATTCACCCCGAGTAAAAGATAAATACAGAGCTATTTACCAGAGCAAGGTGGACAAAGGTGAACAGGGTACAAAACAAGTCAAAGAGTATCAGATCAGCATTAAAGAGGGGCAGATCAGAATTAAAGAGTACCATTTAAGACAGGCAGGCAACACAGAGTTATTGAAGAAGACAGCTGCAAGCTGAACCCTAAGGCCTGCCTCCAGCATGACATCAGTTCATATTTTTATAGTTGTTTCTATTTTACTTGTAAAAATTATTATTAGTTATCCTAGATATTATCTCACAGCTGTTATGAGATATTTGTTGTACAAATTTGTTGCATAAATACCCCCTCCATTGGAGTATTGAAGGTGGAATTCCTAGACTCTGTTGTAATATTGAAATTTTGGAATAAAAAGCTGTTGGAATCAACTGTTGCCTGGCCGACTGGATGAAGAATTGAAGCAGAAGACTTGTCACAGATTTCTTGAATCAACCGTTGGATCAATAAGTTCTCTATATCTTGTGCTTTACAATTTTCTTTGTTTATTATATCATTTGTGTCTCATAATCTGAATGATAAAGAAAAGATTAATTTCAGAACATGCTTGATTGCACTCTGTTTTCAGTCTTTATTCTTCTCTGTGTTTTCTTCAGAATTAGGATAAGCAGTGAAATCTTAATTGCTTCTGTTTTCTAATTCTTTCATGCTGATTATTTGTTAAAAGAATACTTAACCGCTCCTTATCAGTAATCATCCATTTTCCCTCTTTCAATAGGTTGAATGATTCTTAACTACCCTTTACCCATTTGAGCCCATTCCATCTGTTTCCAATTTGTATTTGTTCCCTGTTTAACTACTTTGCTTTGTGGAGCCATCCTCTGCTAAGAAACCAAATCCAGAAAGCCATTTTCTTTGACTCCATTAGCCCAATGGACTGAACTACTCTGTTTTACCTCTCTGTTCTATTGAATCTCACCACCCAAACTCAAACAAAACCCTTGAACTTCATAACTAGCTTAATACCTTTAAAAACAAAGCTAAATCATAAAGAGAGAGCCCTCTCTGGATACAGATTGGCTAGATTTTGAATCGAAAAGATTGGTCTGTGGTTACCTCAACATCCTTCCCTTTCTTACAACTTTTTGGAAAACCTGAGTGATAACATCATTGGCGACTCCGCTAGGGACCTGAATAATTGTTTGTTACTATTGTTTATTTCATAAGCTATAGATGGAGCCTGAAGTTAGCCAGGTAGCCTTTGAAATGCTTTTTCTTTGCAATTGCAGAAGTAAATGAATGCTACTTCAATCTATCTCCAGTATAGCTTATAGATTGGACAGTTGGTTTCAAATACTTGATCATTTCCTCTTTTCAAAAAAAGTCTTTAGGAAAGTTCAAAACTCCCACATCTGAAACCTCCTAGAAGAGACTGTTAAAATTGTATTTTCAAATGTATTTCAAGAAAAAACCAAAAACACACCTAGAGAACTGGCTTCAGAAAAGATTCATTACACCAGATCAAACCTTGATCCTAATCCCCCACATGTGTTTTAAAATCCTAAACTGATTCCCAAGATTCTTAGAAGACAAGGGAGCCAAGAAAATTCTGCTAGTTCTCGGCCTCTATACAGATCAAGATCCTGTCCTGTGAGGTGGATCTACCCTGAGGACGAACCTTTTGATAAGTATTTTGAAAACTCTTTATTTGAGACCTTTTCAGAATCTGGGTTAACCCACACAGTTCAAAATCCAATATTCATTGAAAATTTGCAGATTGAAGTTGTTACTTCACACCTTGACAGACATTTGCAGAACTCCATTCAATATGAGCTTACCTCTGAAAGAACACCAAACCTTTCTATGATTACTACAACTTCTCTAAGTTCACCATCAGCACCTCAAGCCACCCCTTCCACTCCTCCATCTACAACACACATTCCCATTGTTATCCCTACTCCCTCAGTTGTCACATCTATTTCTGCAACCATGGCAAACCGATATACTCCCTTAAACTTACCTGCCAATCCAGGGGCTATGCCCCAAGACTATCAAAGTAAAATCCCTTCTTTTGAAGGTATTGGCACTTACACAGCTCAACAACATACCAATAAAATGACCAACTATTTTGAAAGTTATGAGATTGATGCTGATGATGTTAGAATGAAAGTATTTGTTCAAAGTTTAACTGGAGATGTTAGAACCTAGTTTAGAGCCCTCCCTGCAAACAGTATCAATGACCCACAAGCTCTTTATCAGACCTTCTTGAACAGATGGGAAAAGAAGAAAGATCCTCTCCACATTTTATCAGAGTATGAAAACCTAAGAAGAGGCACACAAGAAACTGTCCAAGATTACTGTACCAGATTCAATAATGTCTACAATGCTATTCCTCAAAATCTCAGACCTCCTCCAGATTTGGCCTTGATCAAATTCCCTGATGCATTTGATTTTGATATGGCATACCAACTTAGGGAAAGAGCTCCTTGAAACTTGGAAGAGATGTAGAGTATAGCTGTCAATGTTGAGGCCAACCTGATATCTAAACGATCTAGAGCCAGAGTTGAAAGGAGGACACCTTTCAAAGAAGAACATTCTACCTTTGAACAAAAATTAGATGCGATTATTAAAGGAATGGATAGACTTGGAGATAGAGTAGAAACAATCGAGAGAAAATCCCCTTGGGATGGTCAACCAAGCAATACTGGGAGAAATCCAAATTTCAGGAAGAACCAAAATCCTAACATTGGAAAGACAGAGCCTGACCAAAATATTAGGCCCCCATTTCAAGAAAATTATGCTAAAGCATCAACTTCTGATGAGCCAACAAAAGACACTCAAATTAATTTGATGGGACTCAACAATGAACAACCAGTTTTCTTGACCCAAGAGGATCAAGAAGCTCACATTCTTAAACAATTCCACACTCAGTCAAGTGAATCATTTGACTTTACGGAGGGATATGATACAACCATTTATGAAGTCCAAAAACAATACAATCTGAGGAGTAGAAGAATAGATGTCCCTGAAACCAGTAAAAAAAAAGATACCAAGCAGCCTAACAAAGGTAAGATCAGTGCCCCCCTGTACATATTCTTGCTAAAACATATCCTAACCCTAACTATCCAATTGTTGAAGATGTATTAGATAATCAATCACCTAACAGACAACCTTCCACTGTTATTCCTTCTAAAGGAAAAGTAGGAGAGCCTCTAAAACTTGATTTGGAAGCAACTTCAGCCCATAATCCCACTCCTAAAGAGGAGAGAAATGTAGAAAATCTAGTTGTCCGAAATACAAGAACTCAGACCGAAAAACCTTTCAATCTTGAGGCAGAAGTAGGAAAACTAAAGATATCTGTTCCATTATCAGAATTAGCTAAACATGATGTCTACAGAAGTCAAATCAGCAAATCACTCAAAATTTCTGTGAACGAAGATTCAGTAAATGCTTTTGATGACCAGCCTGAATTGATATTTGGCCCTGGAGTAAATGGAAAAACAATAGAAGGAGAAGTTTCTCCTTTCTATGTAGGTTTAAACATACATGATAAAATACTTCATAATGCCATGTTTGATTATGGTGCTTCCCATAACTTAATGCCTAAATCTATACTGGAGAGGTTAGACCTTGACATCACCAGGCCATATAAAGACCTTTTCTCTTTTGATTCAAGTTAGGTCAAATGTTTAGGTTTAATCAAAGACTTATGTGTGTCACTAGTCCAATATCCTACCAAAACCATCTTAATGGACATAGTAGTAGCTGATATTCCACCAAAGTATGGCATGTTATTGTCTAGGCCTTGGGGTGCAAAGCTTCAAGGATTTCTACAGTTAGACATGTCTTACGCTACTATTTTAGTGTTTGGTCAACCCAAGAGACTATACAGAGAACCCTTAATGAAGTATGTAGTAAGTAGTCAAGAGAAACCCCAAAATTTCCCTATCTACTCAGTACATTCAGACATGGATTCTTTTATCCTTTATAATGTTGAAATTGATCCCCCACATGAAATAAAAGTTCTAGCAGATGAAACAGAAAAAATTGCAAATGAAAGGTCTAGTGTCTGAATCCAAGAAATTTCTAAAAATCATGAAATATTAGATAAACTAGAAGAAACTGAAAAACCAGATCTCCCTATTGAACAGATCCCTGAAACTCCAGATACTAATTATGAACATGAAATCCTTTGGTACTTAGAATTTGATGGTTCTATGAACAAATTAGGAGCAGGGGTAGGAGTCTAGGTGCACAATCTTGAAAACAATCATGCTGAGGGCCATGCTTACAGATTAAACTTTAGATGCACTAATAATATGGCTGAATATGAAGCTCTATTACTAGGTCTTAAACTGGTCAAGAAATTGGGAGCAACTAGGGTGTCAGTCCTAGGAGATTCTGATTTAATCATTCAACAGATAAAAGGGAAGTTCTTAACAAATGATCCCAGATTAAGAGAGTACAAAGGAACAGCTATAGAGATCCTCAATACATTTCTAGAAACTTAGCTTGCCAAAATCCTGAGAAAACATAACTTGCAAGCTCATAGCCTTGCAATGTTTGCCAGCACTTGTAAATTACCATTTGAACCAAATCATCAATTCACAGCTGAAATTAGACACAGGCCAGCCATACCTGATAATGTAAAGAGCTGGCAAGTGTTGACAGTGATAATCAAATCAACAATTTTTTAACCCTAGAAGAAGAATTTTCTAGCACTAGCATAGATGTAGATACAGTTAGTGAGTTTGATCCAACAAATCAGATAGAGGCAAACATTTCAGCAGAAAATGCAACTCAAATGCTCCATCCAACGAAATTTACCAAAAAGGAAATACATGATTTTACAGAAATAGATGTTGATGAGATTATTGAAGGAGAATCTGAAGTTATCAATTGAAAGACAATCATTTGCCCAAAGGATTAACTTCTTTGGAAGATCTCTTTAATTTCAACGATATTCCAAAGAAACCCAAGATGGAACCTCTAAAAGCAGACATTGAAGACTACAACATAGGAACTGAAGAGAATCCAAAAATGGTAAAATTATCCAAATCTTTGCCCCTTGATCAAAAACTTAAATATGTTGAACTGATCAAAGAATTCCAGGATGTTTTTGCCTGGAGCTATGAAGACCTGAAATCTTATGACACCTCTGTAATTCAACATACAATACCACTCAAGGAAAATAAAAAACCTTTCAAACAAAATCTCAGAAGAATCAACCCTATACTGCTTCCTTTAATTGAAAAAGAAAGCAAACGAATGCATGATGCAGGGATAATTGCTCCTATCAGATTTTTAGAGTGGGTGTCTAATTTAGTACCTACCAGGAAGAAAACAGGAGAAATTAGATTATGTGTTGACTTAAGGAATGTAAACAAGGTTTATTTGAAAGACAATTACCCTTTACCTAAGATGGATCATATTTTACAAAGAGTAGTAGGTGCTTCTAGGATTTCACTTTTGGATGGGTTTTCAGGTTATAATCAGATTCTGGTTCATCCTGATGACCAAGAAAAGACTGCATTTACAACACCATGGGGTACATTCAAATATGTTAAAATGCCATTCGGACTTAAGAATGCAGGGGCAACCTTTCAACGAGCAATGGACATAGCTTTTGCAAAAGAAATTCACGATTTTCTAGTTATATATCTAGATGACCTCATTGTGTTTTCTAGATCAGATCAACAACATTTAGATCATTTGAGACAAGTGTTTTTAAAATGCAGAAAGTATGGTATTTCATTAAATCCTAAAAAGTCTTTGTTTGGTCTAGAAGAAGGCAAACTGTTAGGCCATATCATCTCCAAAGATGGCATCAGAATTGATCTTGCTAGAATAGAAGCTATTCTGCGAATACCCCACCCCAGAAATGTTAAAGAACTTCAAGCTTTCCTAGGAAAGATTAACTTTTTGAGAAGATTCATATCTAATTTGGCTAAATTAATTAGATTGCTCAACAACATGTTAAAAAAAGATTCAAAGGTTAAATGGACAGTAGAAGCCAAACAAACATTTGAAGAAATTAAAATGGCTTTGACCAGAACACCAGCCCTTACAAGTCCAAAGTTTGATAGAGACTTCATATTTTTCTCATTTGCATTAGAACACAATATAGCAGCAGCTTTACTACAAAAAGATGATCAAGGATGGGAAAAACCCACAGTATTTTTCAGTAAAGCACTTAGAGATGCACCTCTGAATTACAAAATCATGGAAAAACAGGCTTTTGCGCTTGTGAAAGCTATTAAAGACTTTAGAGTCTATATATTGTACTCCCATGTAGTAGCTTATGTACCAAATGTTGTTGTCAAAGACATCCTGACTCAGGATGGAATTGAAGGCAAATGAGGTAAATGGATAGCTAATATATTGGAGTATGATATTGAAATAAAACCTACAAAGCTTATAAAGGACAGGGATTGGCTAAACTCATGACTGAAACAAACTTTCAAGCCCTGGATATTAATGAAATGGATAATGAACAGGAGATGGCGACTCCACAAATCAGCCAGGCCTTCTTAGAATCACCTTGGTATGCTGATATAATTCATGTATTATTAAACCTGCAGGCTCCTCCAGGGTTATCCAGAACAAAGAAAAGGTTTTTAAAGATGAAAACATCGAAATTTTGTATTTTAGATAATGCTCTTTTTTGGAAAAATCATGAAGGTATTTTATTGAATTGTTTAATAAAAGAAGAAGCTGACAAAGTTCTCAAAGAATTTCATGCAGGGGACTGCGGTGGACACCTTTACTGGAAATCAACTGCAGAGAATATCCTAAGGGCTCGATTTTACTGGCCAACCTTGTTCGCTGATGTAAAGAACTTTGTCACCGCTTGCCACAAATGCCAAATTTTTGAAGGCAAAAGGAAATTGTTACCCTTTCCCTTGAAACCAATTTCCATTGAAAATCCCTTTCAACAATGGGGTTTGGACTTCATTGGAGAAATACACCCTCCCTCTTCTGGCCAACATAAATGGATCCTTACTACCACAGACTACTTCACCAAATGGATAGAAGCCATTCCTTCTAGACAAGCCAATGATAGAGTGATTATAGGATTCTTAGAAACCAACATATTGTCTAGATTTAGCTGTCCTGAAAATATCATAACCGATAATGCTGCTGCCTTCAAGTCCAAGAAAATGATAAATTTCCATAACAAATACCATATCTCTTTAGGCCATTCCACAACCTATTACCCTCAAGGTAATGGTCTAGTTGAATCTTCCGATAAAAGCCTGATTAATATTATTAAGAAATTGTTGGAAGAGAACAAGAAAAACTGGCACAAGAAACTTACAAATGCACTATGGGCAGACAGACTTACTACAAAGAGATCTATTGGAACTAGCCCTTATGAGTTAGTCCATGGCATGGAGACTATGTTTCCTTCATCTTTAGGAGTTCCTATAATGAAATTACTACAAGAAGCTTAGGTGGGACCCAATGACATTCAAAGGAGAATAAATCAGACCATCCATTTGCAGCAGACCAGAGAAGAAGTGCACCAAAGATTCCAAGTGTTACAAGAAAAACTCAAGAAAATATTTGATAAAAGGACCAAAGCAGAGGACTTCTACCTTGGAGACAAAGTTCTAAGGTGGGATTCCAGGAGAGAAAACAAAGGAAAACATGGGAAGTTTGACTTCCCGTGGAAAGGGCCATTTATCATCCAGGCATTGCAAGGGAATAATACTTACTTTCTGAAGTGCCTGGATGGCACAGAAATAGAAGAAGGACCAGTGAATGGTCAAATGCTAAAACATTACTTTGATCCTGTTTTTTAAATGTATTCTAACCCTAACATGTACATACTATATCCTTAATAATGTCACAGTTTGGATTGGATAGTAACTTGATGTAGTTGAAGCCCGAAGAGAAGGCCCTAAGCTTTACAAGTGTGCTGTCATGTATACAATAAAGCAACCAGAAAAGGGAAATTTCAGAGCAAAGGCATAGTTATACAGAAGGCCATCTCACCTAATGTTCTTGACTTTCCACCAGGGAAAGCCATCCCCAAGTGGAGCCACTGTTATGCTCCTATACCAATAGGTGTCATATTTCATGTTTGACTTGTTGAACTCTATAATATGTTCATCCCTTTCCTTGTTGCAAAGGTTTTCCATATTGTCAAAAAATCAAAAAATGTAAAAAATGTAAAGAGGGTATGCCCTAAAAGAAAAATCAAAGGGTAAAAAGAATAAAATGGTCAAAAAAGTGAAAGAAATGAACCCCAAATAAAGAAAGACCAGGAAAGTGTGCAAGTCCAAAATGCCACTACTTTTTCATTTTCTGTAAATAAGCATTGTGTGCAGCTTGTTAATTTATGCCACAATTGATGAATGGCCAAACAACTTAATCTTGGCTAGTTCATGTTTGAATTTCATGTTTTAGAGATAGAGAATAAAAATCTGACCAAACTGTTCAATCTTGGCAGATAAGTAGATAGGTAGAGAAGCAAAGGAGCTCAACAGTTAAATCTGAGCCCTTGGATGTAATAAGTGCAGACTTAGGTAGGCTTACCATGAAAAGAAAATAAAAGTTGATAAAGGGTTTGCCAGTCTAAGTGCACCCAAGTAAAGAAGGAGAAAATCCTAGGCCAAGTAGGCAGAGTAGGTAGATTGGTGTTGTAGAATGATACCATTGATAGAATATGTCTCAAAAAGTGTTAATCTTTATCTCTATCACTGGTGTAATGGTGGACATTATACCTGATGCAACTCAGGCGAGGCAAGGTTGAATAACTAACTCCCCTTTATACTTTTCCCTAATCATTCACTAACTCCCCCAAAGGTATTAAGATCCGCTTAAAATCACTCATCAAACCACTTATTCCATTTCATAAATGATTACCTAAGTAAAAACCCCATTTTACTTATGAAAATGCACAAATGTCATATAAACCCCTTTTCCACTTCAAAGCCTAAGTTTTAAAGTAAACTTCTAACATTTTAATTTAGCGCTAGTTCATTGCATTTTTTCATATTAACTTTAACACTTATTATATAATTCCCATACACTTATTCCCATCCCATATTATATAAATACATTAAAAAAAACCCCAAATGCTATGTATCCCCGCCCCAGTCGAAATATGACCTTATCACTGTAAAACAGGGATTAACAGGTTTATTTGAAACCCGTTAATAACCTTCTCTGCGCGCTAATGGAGTTAATTAACCATCTGGGTTAATTAACAACCAATCCCGACCAATAGAAATACGCCCGAAAACCATTAAAATCATTTTAAAATAGAGTTTATTCTATCAAGCCTGCAAGTTAACCTCTGGCCATCTCCAAAGCGCGTCCGCCGTCCGATCTACGCCTGATCATCCAACAGTCCACGATCAATATCGCGACCCCCTAACCGCCGAACGTTAATGCGTGATCAGTCGGTGGTTTTTTTCCCGTACTCTGCCACGCGTCGCTCATCCAGCCTGATCGCTCACCTCTGGCCCAAAACCGCCCAGCCCCAAAAGCAGTGCGGGCAAAACCGCTTACCACCCTTTGCTGATGTCATCCACTAACGTCATCTGTCCTTCGCTGACATCACTCGCCATGTCATCTGCCCCCGTGCTCTCGCTGACGTCATCCGTACTGCTTACGTCATCCACCCTTCAAATCAAAAAATCTTGCCACAACTTCGTTTTGTCAAATAAAGGGTAAAAATATCATTTTTTCTATATTTTTATGCATATCGCACTCCAGGCATAAAATCGACTGAGTGTTAGGTAAACTTGACTCAGGATAGAGTCAAAGTTGACGAGGTTAAACAGTGATGGTTTTGGGGCACATGGTATTGTGCACCCATAGTATTCTGCCCGTGGTATTATATGTAATGGAGCTTATAAAAGGCTGGAAGGACTTCATTGTAATGCAAGACCTGGAGGTGAGCGGTGAAGGCTCACTTGGTCGGATTGGCTAGGGTTTTGGCCAATGCTAATGAGATCTTATTAGGTTGGGTTTTTCCCCAGATTTGGGGTTTTCTTGGATAAACATTTGTGTTTATGTGTTTATGGTTGTTGCTGGTTATTTTCTTATATATATTCCTCTTAGTAATTATTTATGTTATGCAGTAAATTCTTAACAATTGGTATCAGAGCCAGATATTGGCTTCAAAGGGATTCTTTGATGCCATGGATTTATAGTGCCTGATGAGATCAATGCAGCCTTTTTACAGATTTGGGTCTGGAAAATAATGGTGGAACAATCGTATGCAGAGGAACCTTGAGGAGAATGTGCGGAAGATAGTGTCATAACTGCCAGGGATCGTAGTGCATTGCGATATTTACCGATTTGGAACATGCTGACGAATTGTTCGGGATTCATGCGGCTATTTAAAGAAGGTTGAGAGATACCTTTGGTAATATTAAAATTCAAGGCTGATTTTGTTTGGAACTTTTTTCGTAGGGAATCGATAAGGGATATTTCCTGTGTGTTCTATGCCGTGTTGAAAGATGGAGTAGGCGTGGGCTACATGCAGGTCAGCAGAAGAAAATTGTTCATGTGGCTTTGAAAATTGTTCGCTTTCTGCTACGTGAGGCCACCGGTGCTGGAATCTACGAGGTTCTCATCGGGCTCGCAGTTGGAGCAGTTTGATAGAAGTTTTTGAGCAAATCAAATTGAGAGAGAATGGGTCAGAATAGCAAAAAAAAAAAAATAATGAAGTCAAAATTATTGCATGTAAATGGGCATACTACTGTAAGACCTGGTAAGGCATGTGTACCCCTAGATAATCACCGGTAAAGTCTGGTTAGACCTAGGTGATAGGGGGATGTCGGGTTAACAATATCCCAGGTAAAAACTCTGAGGGGGGTAAGGGCTAGAGTGAGCAGGATTGTCTCACTTAGCAGGTTTGGCTGGAGTTAGTCAAGGAACCCCAAGTCAAGTTTAAGGGGGGAATTGTTAGGTAAACTTGACTCAAGATAGATTCAAAGTTGACGAGGTTAAATAGTGATGGTTTTAGGGCACATGGTATTGTGTACCCATAGTATTCTGCCCGTGGTATTATATGTAATGGAGCTTATAAAAGGCTGGAAGGACTTCATTGTAATGCAAGACCTAGAGGTGAGCGGTGAAGGCTCACTTGGTTGGATTGGCTAGGGTTTTGTCCAATGCTAATGAGATCTTATTAGGTTGGGTTTTTCCCCAGATTTGGGGTTTTCCCGGATAAACATTTGTGTTTATGTGTTAATGGTTGTTGTTGGTTATTTTCTTATATATATTCCTCTCAGTAATTATTTATGTTATGTAGTAAATTCTTAACACCGAGTTCACAGTTCAGTCTCGACCGGCCCCCAACCAGAAAAACTACAAGTGTGAGCACTATGGCATTCCATTCTACCTGATTTTGTACCGTTTTTCTCCTTTTGCGCAGGTATTTTTCTAGTTTACCATGAAACCCCGCAATTTTCGGTTCTCGACTAAAAATTCTACTAGAGGAGGCCAAGTTCAGTTTTTGGTCCAGTTTGCATTGCTATATAAAGCTCCCAGCCTACTATTTGGTCCATTTTTCACAGAAAAAACCCCTGTAACCCTAAAGGTTGCACCCCTCAACGTTCCTCATGGAAAATATGTTGGAAATATTGTTAAATTCACCCCAGGTAAAAGATAAATACAAAGCTATTTACCAGAGCAAGGTGGACAAAGGTGAACAGGGTGCAAAACAAGTCAAAGAGTATCAGATCAGCATTAAAGAGGGGAAGATCAGAATTAAAGAGTACCATTTAAGACATGTAGACAACACAAAGTTATTGAAGAAGACAGCTGCAAGCCGAACCCTAAGGCTTGCCTCCAGCACAACATCAGTTCATCTTTTTCTAGCTGTTTCTATTTTACTTGTAAAAACTATCATTAGTTATCCTAGATATTATCTCACAGCTGTTATGAGATATTTGTTGTACAAATTTGTTGCATAAATACCCCCTCCATTGGAGTATTGAGGGTGGAATTCCTAGACTCTGCTATAATATTGAAATTTTGGAATAAAAAGCTATTGGAATCAACTGTTGCCTGGCCGACTGGATGAAGAATTGAAGCAGAAGACTTGTCACAGATTTCTTGAATCAACCACTGGATCAATAAGTTCTCTATATCTTGTGCTTTACATTTTTCTTTGTTTATTATATCATCTGTGTCTCATAATCTGAATGATAAAGAAAAGATTAATTTCAAAACATGCTTGATTGCACTCTGTTTTCAGTATTTATTGTTCTCTGTGTTTTCTTCAGAATTAGGATAAGCAGTGAAATCTTAATTGCTCCTGTTTCTAATTCTTTCATGCTGATTATTTGTTAAAAGAATACTTAATTGATCCTTATCAGTAATCATCCATTTTCCCTCTTTTAATAGGTTGAAGGATTCTTAACTGCCCTTCACCCATTTGAGCCCATTCCATTTGTTTCCAATGTGTATTTGTTCCCTGTTTGACTACCTTGCTCTGTGGAGCCATCCTCTGTTAAGAAACCAAATCCAGAAAGCCATTTTCTTTGACTCCATTAGCCCAATGGACTGAACTACTCTATTTTACCTCTTTGTTCTATTGAATCTCACCACCCAAACTCAAACAAAACCCTTGAACTTCATAACTAGCCTAATACCTTTAAAAACAAAGCTAAATCATAAAGAGAGAGCCCTCTCTGGATACAGATTGGCTAGATTTTGAATCTAAAAGATTGGTCTGTGGTTACCTCGGCATCCTTCCCTTTCTTACAACTTTTAGGAAAACCTGAGTGATAACACATCCTTTTGTGATACTTTTGATTTTTGAAGACTTAGAGGTTTCTTGGATCCATTTTGGATCAGGTGAAGTGGGTTCTTCTTCTTCCCCAATAGGTTCTTCAAATATTTCAGGTTCCTCACCTATAGGGTTTCCGAACTCGCCTGTAGTCAAAGAGGGAAGTTGATAGTGACCAAAGAAGAGTGAAGGTTGAATGTTTGAGGGTGTGGGGGTGTTTTGTAAGAATTTTCCTTGAGTATCTATATTCCTACGAGGCATAAAATACATTTTTTCTCTTTTTATTTTATGTTACTTTTTCAAAACTGTATGCAAAAGAGAAAATAATGCTTAAGCATAAATAACATCTACCTAGACACCTCCCCAACAACGGTGCCAAAAAGTGGTGAGAGTGTTGCAAATCCCAAGGGCTCCTCAACTCTATTTATCAACCGAGGTTTGTACAAAATTCGAGGTGTCAGTGCTATATGCATAGTAGATGGGATTCCACTCATGCCACCCTCAACTAGGACATTTGATCAATAGTGTTCCAAGACCATTCCTCCTACTGAATTAGAATGAAAACTAGCTAATGAAGGTGAAATTTAGAAGCTACCTCTAACTATGAAAAAGGAGATGCTATTAACTTCCACTTGCAAATGCTATTGAATGAGTTCATGACAGGACAAGAGCTATACTATTTGCAGAAAGGAAACTACATTAACTTTTAATAAACCTTCTAGCTACTAAACCATAACTCAAAATTCTATGTATCATCTAACTAGCTCAAATCAATGTGCTATTTGCCAAATCTGTAATAGGGAAACTAATGCTATTATGTTTTTCAATGAAGGAAAAGGAGGGTTTGGAGTGGCCTTAGGAGCTTCCCTTGATCATGGATTCATGGTTGGGGGTCAACATCCTTCTAAACTAAGTCCAAATTGCAGCAAAGGTCAAAACTGGTGAGGAAACAGACTACTACAGGTGTGCTATAGGAAGTTGCTACATGTGCCCTGTATTGCTACAAGAAGGTTGTTAATGCTAAAGGGAGGCTACCAAGAAGGTTTAGGAGGTAAAAATTATGGGTTCAAGGTATGGAAAGGTGGATGGAGGTTGAGGTAAATGAATGAAGGGTGGCCAAATCCCCTAACCAAGCTCAAAGCCTTTTGAAGGCTTGTTTTGCACTAGGAGAGATGCTCATGGTGGTCTAGGAAAATGATCTCATGAACATAACTTTTAGGATATAATTTGGGATTCATAAGAGAAGGTGAGGAAGTCCAATATGGAGGTGGTGAAGGTGCCCTTGCCTGTAGATCCAAACAACCCTGCAATCATCACATGCATATACCCATTTATCATTGACAAAATGAACCAATCAATAGTGGAAAAGATGAGTTGAATTTAAATTCTATCTACTCTTATGCCAAAACTATGATCTAACCAAAAAATCAACTCCTAAACTATGGTAATAATATGCAAAACAATGTGGCCAACATACATCTTCTAAGAAATCATAAATATATTATTTTTGGAACTGTGGTTGTAAACCCTTCTAGTCATACTCCCATGAGAGAGGTGAGGTAGAGGTTACAGTCACAAATTTTTGTTGGATTTTTCTTTAAGGTATTGTAGGAAACTAATAAGCACTCTAAACTAAAAAGAGATACAAATACACAAGAGGGAACTAAGCCACTGGGGTTTGGCCCAAACCATAAGAGCCTCAACCCTCTCGAACTAACTCAGTGATGAGCCAATAAGCAACTTCTCATTATTATTGTATCAATTACTAATACATCATATAACAATGAAAGATAATATTGCCAAGTACTTGAGCTCAACAACTACCTAGCTGAAAACAAAACTAAAATCCCAATGAGCTCTTTCACATGTTTATTTATACAAGACGGTAGCTACTAGAAGCTCCCTAGAAAATAGGAATGTTTGTCCCCCAAAACTCAAGAATGGTGGATCTTGTTCCTCATTAATTGCACTTGCTTGGCTACCAATGATGATGATAGAGAGCGTTGAGATATTGGGCTGATTAAAGGAGTTAAAGAGGTGGAAAACCTCCTAGAATATATCCCTGTTGTCTACTCTGATCCCCTGCATAGAAATCATCTCAAAAATGCTCCATTTCCTGCAATTAAACCATATTAGGCCACATGACATAAAAAACATATTTTACCCTTCTCACTAAGCATAATATAACAAAAATGGTAAATAAATGTGAGAAAGAGATGGTTCTAAAGCTGGAGGATGGCATCATGACCCTTATAATGTACCTATTGATGAGCCTCATCACAACCGACCTATGCATGTAGCAACTAACATGATATTATAAATCATAACAGAATATTATTTAAAATTTTAAACTTGAGTATCAATATTATGCAATCGATCAAATTGGCGGTCGTTGAATTATCACATGCATGCACATCCCAATGGCATCCCGACACACTCAAATAGTCATCAATAACATATACTCGTAAGGTTAGTCATTAATATATTTACACGTTCTAAAAGATTAGTATTCAAATCATCATGACTAAATATAACATAATATTCAACATAACACTAACTGAAATCAAGAAAATAGTCATTAGAATGTATAAACATGAGAACAAATAATGAGATTATCATAATGATTACACACAATTATCAAATAGCTACATCACAGTCATCATCATGGCCAATAATAACATCAATCTGATACACCAAAATCATCATCACATCCACTAATAATAATAAAAATGATTAGATAATTGACCTGAGGTCCACAAAGAATAATGTATGTGCCATAAAGCTATATTAATGTTAGGATAAAATAAAATTTAGCCAATTGGAGTGGGCCAATGTATCACTATTGTGACCAATTGAAGAAATTATGTTTGTTTTCTCAAAATAAATATGGTGTTTTTGTTAGGTATGAATGTCTAGCCAAAGTAAACTTATTTATATGATTAAGTAGACATATGGTATGTCAATATGTACATTGGGATCAGTGTGTGTGTATGTCCTAGGATATATATTGACATATTATGTTGGTGTATATCCTCATATATATATATATATATATATATATATATATATAAACCTATATTTATACCATGACTAGTATGTATATATGTAGACATAATATGTCAATGTGTGGATGTGTGTGTGTGTGTGTGTGTGAGAGAGAGAGAGAGAGAACATAATATGTCAATATATATACTACTATATATATCAATATTTATACTTGTATTAGTATATTTAATAATTTATATATCAACATATATACCACCACACATATATGTTGTTATATATACCATTTTATACTACATATACATATATAATACTATTGTTAAACCTTTAATAGTATTTCCAATTTCTTGGGACAATTCTCATTCCCATGAATTGCAGTAGCAATTGTCCTAGTAGCTTTCCACAATAGTTCCACTTCCACCTCCTTAACCTTCACAATTCATAGCAATATATTGTTACCAGAATAAAAGATTGATGATGGGGAAACCTTGCCTAAATATTTGAGAGCTTTGTGCTTCCCCAAGTGAAGGTTTGCATATTTATCGATTCAAGATTCAATAAACTCATAGCACAATTGGAAAAATATATGTTAGATGGTACAAAGTTGCACTTGAATGTGAGGGCATATGCATACCATAGGTATTTATTTCAATTTATTGGTGAAAGTAGATTAACTCCTCAAGTTTATAGATTCAATGAAAATATCAGACACCAATTTTCAACTATGGGTTCAACTATTATATAAGCTCAAGTTCATGGTTATTGGTCATTGCATTTTAGTCTTTTTGCATGCATTTTAATAGACATTAACATTTTTCACACAAGAATATCCATAGGCATGCAAAGAAAGAGCGAAATTATAATGTCTAAAGATGTAAGATCAATATGTCCATGAGATAGCAATGGAATGTTTACATCATAGGCATTCTCCATGAATGTTATGAAAACCTATTTGGAATTAGTAAATCTTACAAATTCTTCCTTTTTTATAGTATAAATTTGTTATGAGCTTATTGAATATTGAATTGATAAAAATGCAAACCTTTGATTGGGGAAGTGAAAAGCTATAAAATCTTTAAGCAAGGTTCCCCCATCGTCAATTTTTTTATTTTGGTAACAATTAACCTTGCTATTAATTTTGAAGGTTAAGGAGGTGGAAGTGGAGATATAGTGGCAATCTATCAGGACAAGTGCTATTGAGAATGAGATAGGACCCATAAAATTGGAAATTTTATGAAGGTTTTACTTCAGTATATATATATATATATATATATATATATATATAGATATATATATATATATATATATATAGCGAGAGAGAGAGAGAGAATAAATATTTCAACATAAATGTATGTTAGTATATATCTAAGTATATATTTATATACTAGTACTAGTTTGTGTGTGTGTGTGTAAGAGTGCATGCGTGTGTGTATCAAATAAAATAGGTTTATAATGGATATTAGGAGGACTCACTAGTTGATGATTGCTCAAAACAATGTCCTAACCTATTATCCATAGATCTAAGGGATTGAATGGCTTGATGTCGTTTAAAACATTCTATTTCTTTCCCATGGACCTATTGATTTTACATATTTATACATTATAATTTCACCCTTTCTTTGCATACCTATACATATTCTTATGTAAAACATGTTAATGTTTTAGATGAATGTCTTTCGTATTAATCACATCATTAGGATTTGGTCGACGTTTCAAACCAACTAATGTGGTTCATCCTCAGGACAAGGTGAAAAAATCATACAATATTTAAGAATAAATAACAGGGATGCATCATAGCCTAGGGTCAGCCATTGAAAAACTAACTGTTGGAGAATAGTTGAATAGGTAAATAGAAATTGAAAAATGTTAGAATGGAATTATTTGATATTTTAATTTTAGTTATAAGTTATTTAATATTCTAATTTTAGTTATGCGTTATTAATATTTTAGTTATTGTAAAGTAGTATTAATAGTAATAAGTTGTTAGGAAAGTTAAAATAAGTTTTTAATTAAAAGATGATGGGAGATTATATAATAATTTAAATCTAAACCTAACTAGTATTTAATAGCCTTATAATCTCCTAATAACTATCGTTAGTAATATTTATAGGTTATTCTTAACCATATAATTAATCAGGAGTATTCTTAACAATACTAATTTACAACTAAATTTATAATAATAAATATTTACTAATTTATAATTAGAATTTATAATAAATAATTCATATCCCTTGTAGCATATTTGAATCTTACTCTCAGCCTTATAACCTTATTATTAATTACATATAACAACTATTTTTTGTTGGCATTATGGCGCAGGTTTGGTGCTATGGCACAGGTGTTGTCCTTGATGGCAACTCTCTTTGGTAACAGATCTCAGTTCAGGCTTCAAGAATGAAGGAAAATACATATATGCAGGTTCATCTAGACGAAGACGCGTATACATGCGGGTTAGACGTTTCAAAGGCGCGTGTGTGTATACACGCACTTTCATGCAAGGAAAAGCGTGTATATGTTGGAGAACTTACCTTTGCTCCATGGTAGTTAGTCCTTGGTATTTGAACCTATGGTTTTGGACCATGGTACCTCGTCAGACGTGTTGATCCCAAGTATTGGGTCCGTGGTATTGGTTTATTATGGTTTTGGACCATGGTATTATGGAAGGCCTAAAACTATAAAAGAGGAAGGAGATCATGTGGCAAAAGGACATCGGAATTATTATTGAATATCTGATAAAGTGCTAGATCTGGAATACTGGTAATTGGGTTATGGTGCAGATCTGGATCTGAATGAAGGAGGAACCTTAGCGCAAAGAGAAGGATAAGTTCTATTGATGGATCATAATCGTTAAGCTCGAATGGTAGTATCGTTGTATGATTTTGATCTGTTATATGTGGCACTTGCTTGATCTATAAAACTGATAATCTGGCTTAATTAGTGTTTGAATATCTGAAAGAGCGAATTATCCTTTATAGATCTGTACGCAGGTTCAGTGAAGCGAAGGTGCATATATACGCTGATTCAGTGAAGGCAAACATCGTATACGCAGGTTGTTCCATACGCAGAAGTGTATGCACGCATGTTTCAGGCTATTAAAGTAGCGTATATATTTTGAGTTGTGATCTTGCTGCTTTTCATTATTGCTGCAGTGTTCTGGGTTCAGATTTGGTGTGTGGTTACTGTTACTGGGTACAGTCGTTAGAGAAGTGTTTATTTTGATTCAGTTTTGATTGGTGAAAAGGTGATTGCTTGATGCAGAAATTCTTGATGTTTGATTGATGCTATTTGTGGATCCAGTCTGAAAATTCATGAAACGTGGTCCCTGAAAGAAAGAGAAGGTTGTAGCCTTCTGTAGGCCAGCACCTATGTACTAGTATCTTGGCTAGTGCAAGAGCTAAGGGGGTTGTAGCTCCCTTCCAAGAGAAGCTGGAAAACGAGAGAGGGTTGCAGTTCTCTGCAGGTTGCAACGTGCGTACTGGTAAAGGACTGCACCAGTACAATTGTAAAAATAAGTTTCTAATTAAAGAGAAGATAGAGACGAATTGCAGCAGGTGGTTTTCACCCACATTGGGTTTCCACCTTATATCTTGTGTTCTTGTGTGCGATTTTCTTTTTGCTCTGTTTTACTGTTTCTGGTTACTGGTTATTTGATTCTCAAACATAGATTAACAATCAACATTAGAAAGATAAAGTAAATTAAAAGTTTGCTGTATACGTGGGTTTCCTTTTCAATATTTGTGTATATACGCGGGTTTAATTAACTGAAGTAGCATATATCATTTGATTTTGAAAAAGGAATATTTGACTTGATAATACTGATTCACCTCCCCTCTCAGTATTATTTCCAAATATTGGTATCAGAGCAGGTTCTTCAGAAGAAGCTTGATTGCTTGAAGAAAGATCTTTCATCATGAGCAACTATGAGAGGGAAGCATCAATCAGGCCACCGATTTTTGATGGGACAAACTTCGTTTATTGGAAGGTAAGAGTTACTGCCTATCTTCAATCTCTTGGTACAGAAGTTTGGGATATCATAGATACAGGGTATACTTTTCCATCAAAAACTCCTATAGATCCGGCTGAGAAGAAGAAATATGAAACAAATGCAAAGGTGGTCAATACTCTATTAGGATGCCTATCTCAATCAGAATTTGTCAAGGTAATGCAGTTTAAATCCACAAAAGAGATATGGGACAAGATTGTTCTGAGCTATGAAGGAGATGATCAGGTAAAACGAGCAAAACTTCAAACCCTCAGGATTAAGTATGAAAATCTCAGGATGTATAATGATGAAAGTGTGGCTAACTATTTTCTTCGTGTAGATGAGATTGTTAATTGTATGAAAAATTTGGGAGAAGAAATAAAAGAGGCTGTTGTGGTTGAAAAAGTTCTAAGATCTTTGTCCCCTAGGTTTGAATCTAAAGTTTCTGCAATAGAAGAAAAAGAGAATCTACAAAACCTTAAAATGTCATAGCTGCACGGAATTCTAACTGCTTATGAAATGAGGAAAGGAGGTCCATCAGAGAGGAGAGAAGCTGCCTTCAAGGCTTTAGGCAAAGGAGAGTACTATGAGTCAGGACACGTGTCATAAGAAGAAGAAGAATCAAATTTTGTCAGAAATCTTCAACGGGGTACTGGACGGTTCCGAGGTAAGTTACCTTTCAAATGCTTTGCTTGTGGAAGAGTCGGTCACTATGCTGCCAAATGCCCTCACAAGGATAAGATTGACAAAGGGAAGGAACCTGTTAGATGGAACAAGAAACAAAATGCAACTAAGAAAAGCTACTACACTCATGAAGACAGTGATGGCCTATCAAATAGTGATGAAGATGAACGAGGTAATGATTATAAACTTTTAATGGCCTTTGAAGATGATGATTACATGGACGCTATAGATGTAGATGGTTTTTATGAAGAGATTTCTCGACTCAAAATATGTTTAGAAGAAAAAGATATGATCATCGATACTCTGCAATTCCAACTTGATGAAAAAGAAAAATATCTTGAGAAGTTAGAATGTGAAATTGTTGGCCTTAGAAAAGAAATTGAGAAAACAAAGGCTCTTAATCTTAAATTTGTTAAAGGATCTGAAACTCTGGATGAGATTATCAATGTATAGCATTCTCCACTAACCAAGACAGGTCTGGGATATAATGGAGAAACATCTCAAGCATCCACCTCAAAGAGTTACCTTGACGCAGCAAGGAGGAATGAGCAAAAGCCCAATGGAGATCACCAGGTAAAGCAGGGACGAATTACATCAAGAACAAACAAAGACTACCAGGTAAACCAGGGGCAATCCATCTTAAGGGTGAACAAAAGCTACAACCAGCCATAGATAAAAACTTCTCAATTTTCTTCAAGAATGGATGACAATAGAAATTACAATCATTTGGTTGGTAGATTTGATAATTGCAGAAGTTTCTTCAATGGCCAATGTTTCTATTGCCATAACTTTGGTCACAAAGCAGCTCAATGTGTTGCCTATAAGACAATCATGACTAGAGAAGCTCAAAAACAAAGAAGTATGACTGCGATTACGAAAAGGACCTATAACAACTTTTCGGCCCTTGAAAATGAAATTGAATGTTCTATTTGTAATAACTTCGGTCATGAAGATTCTGAATGTAGGAGCATGTTTCGGCAGACAAAGGAAGAAGCCTCAAGCACCAGAACATGGAGAATAAAGGAACCACAAACAGAAAGATGTGGGATAGCTTTTTATGTAGAAGGATAGGAAAATATATGGTACATCGACAACAGATGTTCGAAGCATATGACAGGTGATAAAGAAAAACTTGAATCATATACTGCTTTAGAAAATGGAAAGAAAGTTTCTTTTGGAAATGATACCCCTGCAGCCATAAAAGGAAAAGGCATTGCTCAGTTGAAAGAAAAGGTCAAAGCTGGAAATGTTTTGTATGTTGATGGCTTGAAGCATAATCTACTAAGTGTTAGTCAGATGTGCGATCAAGGAACATAGGTAATATTTCGATCAAATGGATGTAGTGTTCGTGATCTTGATACAGAAAAAAAAACAGTGATCAAAGGCAGAAGAACTCCAAATAATCTATACATATTTGAAGAAGGACAACAACAATGCTATTTGAGCAAGGATGATGAACACTGGTTATGGCACCGGAGGTTGGGGCATCTAAGCTTTTCACAAATAAGGAAAGCATGCAAATACCAGGCAGTTCGTGGTCTTCCAGATATCAAAATTCCAGACAACACCATATGCAAATCATGTCAGTTTGGTAAGCAAACCAGAACTAACTTCCCTGAGAAGGAAGGATCAGCCAGCAGGCCTCTTGAACTAGTCCATACAGATGTATGTGGTCCATTTAGGACAAGGTCACCTTGAGGAGAAGAATACTTTATATTATTCATTGACGACTTCTCCAGGATGGTTTGGTTGGGACTTATGAAACACAAGGACGAAGCATTCGAAAAATTCAAATCTTTCAAAGCCTTGGTTGAAAATGAATCAGATCACAAAATTAAGTGCCTCAGGTCTGACAGAGGTGGGGAGTTTACCTCAAACGAATTTTTCGATTTCTGTGAAGAACATGGAATAAGAAGGGAATTCTCTACAGCTAGGACTCCTCAGCAAAATGGAGTGGCGGAAAGGATGAACAGAACGGTCCAACAAATGGCTTGTGCTATGCTTGATGAGTCTGGGACTCCCGCAACCTTCTGGGGTGAAGCTGCATTTGCTGCGGTTGTTATTCTCAACCAAAAAAATGTCCGAGTGAACAGCACTCAAACTCCTCATGAGCTCTGGTATGGTGAGACTCCTTCGGTAAAGCATTTCAAAATTTTTGGAAGAAAATGCTATATTAAGAATAATGATGAATAGCTTGGAAAACTTGAACCTAGAGCAGATGAAGGAATTCTCCTTGGTTATTCTCCCCACAACAAAGAATATAAGTGTTACAATAAAAGACTTGGAAGAATTGTTGACAGCATTGATGTAGTGGTTGATGAAAAAGGATACATTCCTAGGCAAGTAAATTATGAAAATATCGAAGAGGATGAAGACTACTCTCGAAATCAGACTGATGATGAAGAAGAACCTCAAGAGGCACCAATGGAACAGATAAGGATAGAATAGAAGGCTCCATCCAGGTAAGTTTAGAAGAATCATCCAGAATCTCAAATTTTGGGGCAGAAAGAAGCAAGTGTACAAACAAGAAGAACAATTGCAGAAGCCTCAAGCTATTTGGCATTTCTCTCCTCCACTGAGCCACAAAATGTAAAAGAGGCATGCAAAGATGAATGCTGGGTCAAGGCAATGGATGAAGAACTTGAGCAGATCGAAAAGAACAACACTTTGGAATTGGTTCCTAGACCAAAAGATAAGAATGTCATAGGGACAAAATGGATCTTTAAAAATAAGTTGAATGAAAATGGAGAAGTAATCAGAAACAAGGCCAGACTTGTGTGTAAAGGGTATGCTCAAAAAGAAGGAATAGACTTTGAAGAAAATTTTGCTCCTGTTGCTAGACTAGAGGCCATCCGAATGTTCCTTGCTCTCTCAAGCTTTCAGAAGTTCAGAGTATTTCAAATGGACGTGAAATCAGCCTTTCTAAATGGAGACTTAGAAGAAGAAGTGTACATTGAGCAACCAGATGGTTTCATTCTTGGGAATGATCCAAATCTTGTATGCAGACTAAAAAAGGCTCTCTATGGTCTTAAACAGGCTCCAAGGGCTTGGTACTATCGTTTGGACAAATATCTTCATTAACGAGGATTTTCAAAAGGATCAGCAGATAGCAATCTCTATATAAAAATTGAAAATGACAAATTGCTAATACTTGTTGTGTATGTAGATGATATTATCTTTGGAAGCAATGAAGAAGCTATGAGTCAAAGCTTTGCCTTGGTGATCCAGAAAGAATTCGAAATGTCCTTGCTTGGAGAACTGACATACTTTCTTGGATTGCAAATCCAACAAAATGAAGGCGGTATCTTCTTGTCTCAAACCAAGTACCTCAAGCAGATTCTGGAGAAGTATGACATGGAAGATTCAAAACCAGTATGTACCCCTATGGTTACAGGATGCAGTCTCAGTGAAAATGATGAATCAGCAACAGTACATCAACCAACCTATAGATCTATGATTGGAAGTCTACTTTATTTGACAGGTACCCGACCAGACATCATGCATGCAGTGGGAATAGTTGGGAGATTTCAGGCAAATCCAAAGGAAACTCATCTTCAGGCAGTGAAGAGAATCTTCAAGTACCTTCAAGGAACTCAAAACTATGGCTTATGGTATCCTAGAGATACAGATCTCACACTTCATGCTTATACAGATGCAGATTGGGCCAGAAGCGTGGATGACAGGAAGAGCACAAGTGGTGGTGCATTCTTTATGGGTTCCAGATTAGTATCTTGGTTCAGCAAGAAACATAGTTCGATTGCTTTATCTACAGCTAAAGCAGAATATGTGGCTGTTGCATCTTGCTGCACTCAACTTCTTTGGATGATGCAAACCTTGCAGGACTTTCAAATCACTTGTACACCACCTATCTCCATCTTATGTGATAATACAATTGCAATTAGCATTTCAAAGAACCAAGTCATGCATTCAAAGAGCAAGCACATACCGATCGAGTATCACTTTCTTTGGGAACAAGTGTTGGAAAAAAAAGTCAAATTGGAGTATGTTGCTTCTAAGGAACAAGTTGCTGATATTCTCACCAAACCACTACCTAGGGAGACATTTGAATACCTCAGACAGAAGCTGGGAGTAGTTGATGCATCATCTTGCTGTTAAAACTTGTCTGTTTCAGAGAAAAATGGGTGTACGCGAGTTGCCTGAGGAGGATCCGCGTACATACGCCAGTTTGTGCAGAGACAATCGCATATATGGAGGTTTGATGGATATCAGTAGGGACAGACTCTAGTTGAAGATATTCTGATATGGGTCTGATAGAGACCATCCGGCACAGGTTCAGGGGGAGCAGATAATCTTCTAATAATGCATTGTTGGCATTATCTTAGAAGCTTTTGGTTCTAGTTCACAGCTGTTGTTGGTTTCAGGTGGAACAAAGGCAGAGGGAGAACAAAAGGAAATCTTGGTTGCTGATCTGAATGGTGATTGATAGATGCTGCTGCTATCAGTTATTGGTGACTTTCATAAGTCTTGTTCTAGATATTTCGTCTCTATGTCATATATCTCTTTTGTGATATCTCTATTATGGTGTTAAGGTCACGTAACGGCCTATTTTGGTTTCCCCACTATGCCTGGGATGAATATGTAATGAACTTGCTTGTCATATGTAAATTTCTGATGTATCCCCACTTGGTTGGGTGGATGATCCCCACTTGTTGGGTGATGGATGTATGTATTGAGTCTTTTGGTGATAGGAAAGTCTTTTATGATGTATAAGTTATGGTTCTTCTTGAAGAACATCTTTTGCAGATCTTGCCTACAGTCAGGGGGAGCATGGTCAGCACAGCAAGGCAGAAATTTCAGCATGTACTCAGGGGGAGCACAACCCTTTTCCCTTGATGACAAAGGGGGAGAATGACTTTGAGGATGTTGGGTTGCCATCAAGTCCAAAGGGGGAGATTGTTGGCATTATGGCACAGGTTTGGTGCTATGGCACAGGTGTTGTCCTTGATGGCAACTCTCTTTGGTAACAGATCTCAGTTCAGGTTTTCAGAATGAAGGAAAAGACATATACGCAGGTTCATCTAGAAGAAGAAACGTATACATGCGGGTTAGACATTTCAAAGGCGCGTGTGCGTATACACGCACTTTCATGCAAGGAAAAGCGCGTATATGTTGGAGAACTTACCTTTGGTCCGTGGTAGTTAGTCCTTGGTATTTGAACCTATGGTTTTGGACCATGGTACCTCGTCAGACGTGTTGATCCCAAGTATTGGGCTCGTGGAATTGGTTTATTATGGTTTTGGACCATGGTATTGTGGAAGGCCTAAAACTATAAAAGAGGAAGGAGATCATGTGGAAAAAGGACATCGGAATTATTATTGAATATCTGATGAAGTGCTAGATCTGGAATACTGGTAATTGGGTTATGGTGCAGATTTGGATCTGAATGAAGGAGGAACCTTAGCACAAAGAGAAGGATAAGTTCTATTGATGGATCATAATCTTTAAGCTCGAATGGTAGTATCGTTGTATGATTTTGATCTGTTATATGTGGCGCTTGCTTGATCTATAAAACTGATAATCTAGGTTAATTAGTGTTTGAATATATAAAAGAGCGAATTATCCTTTATAGATCTGTACGCAGGTTTAGTGAAGCGAAGGCGCGTATATACACTGGTTCAGTGAAGGCAAACAACGTATACGCAGGTTGTTCCATACGCAGAAGCGTATGCACGCAGGTTTCAGGCTATTAAAGTAGCATATATATTTTGAGTTGTGATCTTGCTACTTCTGATTATTGCTGCAGTGTTATGGGTTCAGATTTGGTGTGTGGTTACTGTTACTGGGTACAGTCATTAGAGAAGTGTTTATTTTGATTCAGTTTTGATTGGTGAAAAGGTGATTGGTTGATGCAGAAATTCTTGATGTTTGATTGATGCTATTTGTGGATCCAGTCTGAAAATTCATGAAACGTGGTCCCTGAAAGAAAGAGAAGATTGTAGCCTTCTGTAGGCCAGCACCTACGTACTAGTATCTTGGCTAGTGTAAGAGCTAAGGGGGTTATAGCTCCCTTCCAGGAGAAGCTGGAAAATGAGAGAGGGTTGTAGCTCTCTGCAGGTTGCAGCATGCGTACTGGTAAAGGACTACACCAGTACAATTGTAAAAAGAAGTTTCTAATTAAAGAGAAGATAGAGATGAATTGCAGCAGGGGGTTTTCACCCACATTGGGTTTCCACCTTATATCTTGTGTTCTTGTGTGCGATTGTCTTTTTGCTCTGTTTTACTATTTCTGGTTACTGGTTATTTGATTCTCAAACATAGATTAACAATCAACATCAGAAAGATAAAGTAAATTAAAAGTTTGCATTGTATATGCGGGTTTCCTTTTGAATAGTTGCGTATATACACAGGTTTAATTAACTGAAGTAGCGTATATCATTTGATTTTGAAAAAGGAATATTTGACTTGATAATACTGATTCACCCCCCCTCTCAGTATTATTTCCAACATTTTTATCTTATTATTATATAATGTCCCATCCTCTTTTTATTAAAAACTTATTTCAACTTTCTTAACAACTTATTACTATTATTACTAATTTACAATAACTAAAATATTAATAATGCATAACTAAAATTAGAATTTTAATAATTTATAACTAAAATTAGAATATCAAATAATTCCATTCTAACCTTTTTAAATTTCTATTTACCTATTCAACTATTATCCAACAACTAGTTTTTCAATCACTGACCCTGGGATATGATGCATCTCTGCTATTTATTCTTAAAGATTGTATGATTTTTTCACCTTGTCCTAAGGATGAACCACATTAGTTGGTTCAAAACGTTGACCAAATCCTAATGATGTGATTAATCCGGAAGACATTCATCTACAATATGGATCACAAAAGTATCAGATCTAACATGTTAATGTTTATCAAAATGCACACAAAAGACTAAAATACAATGATTACTAACCATGAACTTGAGCTTCCATAATAGTTGAACCCATAGTTGAAAATTGGTTGTATGATATTTTCATCAAATCTAGAAACTTGAGGAGTTAATCTATTTTCCCCAATAGATTGAAATAAATACCTATGGTATGTATGTTCCTTGACATTCAAGTGCACCTTTGTACCATATAACATATATGTTCCAATTGAGACTTATCCGCCATAGAAGATAATGGTCTTCCGATTGGCACCTTCAAGTTCTAGAGGGGCTCTAAATTTCCTCAAACTTCCCCAAATCCACACAACATATTGACCTTGCATGTGGAAATTATTAATACTTTCTTACATTGTTTATTGAGCGAGATTATGAAAGTTATCATTAGGTAGGGATTATTATGTTATCCCTTCCTTACCCCTTAGTCAATATTAATGTGGGATGCAAGTGTATATTATTGAATTTGGTCTTATTATCATTAATAATAATAATACTGTATACATGGAATTTTATTGAAAGGTTGCAAACCCTTCTTTTGTTACAATATATATTGGGGTTAGCTTAATATACATATTTTCCTACATAGAATTTATAAAGAACTTGGTGGTTCAAACTACTAAAGAAAATCTCATCATCAAGAGATGGGAAAAGTCAAGAAAACAAAGATGTCTTTCAAAAAATAAATGTTTTTCATTACAAAAAGTGCGTACAAGCAGGTTGGCTCTAATTCTTCTTTAATTTTAATTAAAGGGGAAAAATATAAAGAGATCTAACAACGTTAAAATTAATTCTGGCTTAGATGATTAGTTTCAAGGTGTTACTAATTTTCAACCCATATATATATATATATATATATATATATATATATATATATATATATATATATATATATATATATATATATATATATATATATAAAAGTTATTTTTGTGTTTTTCCAATTTCCATTGCCTCTTTTATGTGTATACTA
Source organism: Pinus tabuliformis (assembly GCA_031772625.1). Lineage (NCBI taxonomy): Eukaryota > Viridiplantae > Streptophyta > Pinopsida > Pinales > Pinaceae > Pinus > Pinus tabuliformis. Next base: position 100,500,472 of record CM062817.1, on the reverse strand, counting down.
TTATTGTGATCAATTGAAACTTTTCATTTTCTCAAAACAAATATAGCTTTTTGTCAAGTTGAAGTGCCCATATAAAGCATACTTGTTTATATGATTCTACACAATCATTGTTCAGTGCTCGTTTATAATAATATTCACTAACCTACTTGTCTCCCCGATATATTATCTTATAAATGAGTAAGAGATTAATTATATAGCTCGGAGGGTTAGCTCAATTGGTCGAGTACTCATTATTAAAGCACCTTTGCTATTGGGAGGTCACTGGTTCAATTCTCTTGACACTCTCGGGATTAGGTTATGTGGATGAGATGGTAGGAAGTGATCCCTTTGGGTGGATCTGCTTGGTACAAATATTCCATGGACATAACAATCACTGATCTCTGAGGTCCGTGAACCACATAATAAAAAAAAAAAGAGATTAAGTGGACATATTATGTTGATATACACACTAATATATATACCAACATATAATGTCAACATAATCGTTGTTTGGTGATTATTTATCTTAATATTCACTGATCCAAGTGGCTCCAAAAATGCTCAGAATTCAAAAGTGGCTCGGAAAATACTCAAAAGTCAAAGTTCTCAAAATTCACTCAAACTAGGACCAAATTTCACTACTCATCGTCTTGATTCCACCTATATGAATGACACTTAAATCCGATTTCGTATGCTCAAGATATTTGCGGTCAAAGTTTTAGTTAAACTAGGCCTAGACGCAACCACTAACGAGGCAACAATTTGGAATTTTTTGGTGCACGGATTTCGGCTACCCAAATGGGCGAATTTGTCACCTATTTAATTTATCCGGTAAACCCCAAAAACTGGTCAAAATTTTTTAGCTGGTGTTTATATATATATATATATATATATATAGATATATATATTTTTTTGTTTTTGTTTTTGTTTTGTTTTTTGTTTTTTTTTTTTTTTTTTTTTTGTTTGTTTTATAAACAAAAATATATATATATATATATATATATATATATATATATATATATATATATAGATATAGATATAGATATAGATATAGATATAGATATAGATATAGATATAGATATATATATATATATATATATATATATATATATATATATATATATATATATATATATATATATATATATATATATATATATATATATATATATATATATATATATATATATATATATATATATATATATATATATATATATAGGTCAGCAGGGTTTGAACTCATGTCGACCGGGAAGCCGGCCCGCCCAATGCGGTGTCCCAACAAACAAAGCATCACACATAAACCGTCATTCCAAAAAATGACTTGCTACGAACAAAAAATGTGTTACATCAAACCATGAACCACCAACACGTTAATGTCATAACCATAAATCAGCCAAACCCATAACCGCGCCAACCGACTAGCCCAAAATGGGAGACCGATGGGTTTGACCCTGGGCCTTCCCAGTGTCATATTTGCCACTTTCCAACAGACCATGAGGGGTAGATTTGTAGTTTCCACCATCTCGCAAATATATAAACTCATTTCTCACCATTCGACAGAAGAGGTGGATCGATGGAGAGAACGAACGAAGGTTGGAACAGGCTTGTGGAAGAACAAAGGGGGTTTGCCATGGGCATGAAGATCGAGGTGGATTCTAGGAATATTATAAAATAATAGTCCATGGAATATTCTTAAACAAAATATTTTGAGAATATTCTTTTTGCAAAATCTTGAGGAATTTTTAGATTTCCTTGGAGTCTGATTTTTAGTAGAGGCAAAATGATGTTGACTTTATAGTCATTTTTATCATAATTTCGCAAAGAGCACAATGACGTGCTTAGAATTATCATCCGAGAAGTGGAATTTTTCCCATCTCAAAGAAGGAACCTTTGGGGGAATCTTTGAGATTCTTGAGGGTCCAGATTTTGATGTTGTAATAAGGGGGCCAAGTTTGTAGTCATTTAACACAATTTCGTGCCACGAATTCAATGATGGAGTCCATTTTGTCAGTTAAGCTTTGCATTTCAGGCCATCCCCAAAAGTGGAGGTATATGATGTAGTGATATCATGTCCTTCTTTTGATTTACTGAGATGACAATTTGGTTGTTGAGATTATTTTTATCATTATGATGATGGATACTTGGATGCCACGTCATGTGAGAATTTATTATCTTGTCATGCTAAAGGAGGACCCATAGGAATGAGAGTTCCTATAGGAGAACATCTTCTGGAGACATGTGCCTCTAGTTAAGGGATTTTATCCTTGTAATGACAAAGAGTGTATTGTGTACTCATCATCATCTTGCAACATTTAATGAAGCGGCCTCCCCACTCTTGACACCGAGCTTGGAAACGTAACCTACACTAGGTAAACTCTGTTATCAATGTGTGTGTGTCCTTTGATTTTATTGTCATCATTATGTTTCCTCTTGTTTAAAGTATGCACATGTGGTTTTTCATACTATTGCACATGCAATTCTGCTAACGTCACAGAAGTAAAAGATCTTGGTTAATTTCGGTAGCTGAGAGAATTCAGATCAAGTTTGGTATCAGAGAGGTCTTCTCGCTGATGTGAATTGCGAGTGTGAATGATTGAATGTGAATATAGAAAGAAAATGGGGGATGACAAAGATCTCTACGAGGCCTTCTACAGGATGGCCAACGTGGTAGATATAATGTATGCATATTATGAGGAGAAGATGGCAAGAAAGGAACAAGAGAAAGGAAGAGCAAAGGATCATGGTCCATCTACCCCTTCGAGTGAACATTCTTCTTATTCATTTTCTTCTCATAATTTAGATGAGGATATCAATCAGAGTTTTCAAGTAGAGAATTCTAAATTGAGGAGACTTCTACGAGAAGAAAAAGATGAGAAGCAAATATTTCAACTTCAGTTATGAGCCATAGAAGAGGTCTTGGAAAAATTGAAGTGCAACAAAGGTTTAGCGAAGCCATCATCCTCTACTTCAGAATCGAAAACTAAGGAAAACAGTGTTGATCATTATTCAGTTTCATTTTCACATGACACTATTTCTATTGGAAGCCTTGAAGTACCCATTTTAGGAACCAACTTGAGACACCTTACCAAGATGGGATACACTGAAGGAGAGTGCTCAAAGATAGTAGAAGCTACCAAGGAATTGTCAAAACCATAGAAGAAAGAGGATGATGGGAACACATTAAAATCCTCCCATTATAGTGCACATTGTAGAGGAAGAGCTAAGGCAAGCTCCCATTTCTAGGATCATGCCAGAGACAGTTAAGAGAGATATAAAAAGTCTCAGTATTCTAAAGTTCATTTTCAATACAAGCATATTGTTAATGATGAGTAGAAATCATGGCATAGAAAACCATGTAGTTTTTGTGGTTTGTATAACCATGTGACTACTGAGTATTGGAAGAGAATGGAAACAAGAAATAGGATGAGGCGTGAAAGGCCTTCTCCACATCAGGGAAAGAAGGCTAAGCAGATCTGGAGGAAGAAGAATTTTTGCAATCATTGCAATAGAGATGGACATCAAAGATGTTAGGTCCCTATATTACTAGTGTAACCCCTCATTGTTATTAGTAAAACCCCCTTATTATATTTTTGTGCCCATGTAGTCCCCATATTGTTATTATTGTGCCCCATAGTAGCCCACTATTTTTATCATTGTGCCCTTACATTATTATTGTTATGTCGGATCTGATTATATTATGGCCCCTTAGACTCCTATATATAGAAAGGAGGTCTCATCATTTGTATCATCCAATAATTATTCGTTTGTGTAATGTAAATGAGGTTACCCCCTCGAATATCGAAGAGGCTTATTTTGAAGGCATTGATCTCTCTTTTCTATCTTTTTGTGAGATGGTTTCATGACATTTGGTATCAAATCTTTGGATTCTAGGGTTTTGCTGCTCCAAATAGATCATTGTGCCATTTTCGCTATAACGTTTTGTCTGCGACATTTCAGAAGCTAAAAAAAATAACTGTTTGAGATGAAATCTCATTGAACCTCGGGTCTGAATTTCAGATCTTGTCTCGCTATATGTTCGGAGATATGATTGGAGGAAGTTATGGTTTTTGCAAGCTCGATAATTTCATCTCAAATAGGTCATCGTGGAATTTTCGCTATAATTGTTTTTGTTACAAAGTTTCAGACTCTGAAATTAAAACCCATTTGAGCAGAAAACTTGGTGAAGCTTGGGCCCTAATTTCAGGTCTTACTTCGCTATATTTTTGGAGATACAGTCCAAGATATTTAGGGTTTCTGTAGACTCCCGAATTACATCCCAAACATGTGACTTGGGGAAAATCGTCATAACTATCACTCTGAGCATCAGATTGAAATTTTGTAAGAATTTGTAGAAAGAGAACAGACTGTAGTTTTATGTGTATATTTTTTAGATCCAAAGGTCGAAACAATGACATGTGGCACTTCATACAAGTTAGCTCTTCTAAAAAAAAGCATATAATTAGGTCATCTTGGGAGATTGGGCATAACTCTTTCTTGGAGAATCCAATTTCGATCAGACTGATGGCATTGGAAAGAGGATGCAAAGGCTAGCGCAGGTCGCAATTGAAGACCTTGGAGATCCGAAATTTCAGAGATACAACATATTCAAGAGCAAGCTCCTAAAATCAAGAAAATGAGATATGAGAAATTTGATGGCAAGGATTCGGTAAATTAGATAGTAAAGATGGAGAAATATTTTGATATAAATGAGGTGCAACTATTACAAGAGGTACATATTGCATCTTTATATTTAGAACCGAATCAATTTTTATGGTATAAAGGGCTTTGTTCTCATAAAGCGCTTGTCACTTAGTCAATTTTCATGGAAGAAATGATAGCACATTATGAGGATACAAAGAGTAACACCTTCTTTAGCCAATTGATAAATCTCAAACAAAAGGGTTCAATGGTAGAGCACATTGAAGACTTTCAAAAATTGAATATAAGGGTAAATTATATTATATATAAGCAAATGATTGATGTCTTCATAGGGACTTTAAAGGATAACATTCAACATGAGGTTCGTCTTTGGGAACCTGATTCATTGGAGAAGGCATTCACGTTGGCAAGAAAAATTGAAAGCGGAATTATGGAAACAAGGGATCCCACCACTCACAACTATAAATATGTAAATGTTTTTTCTCCTAGCCTTCCACAACCTACAAGGTTTACACCACAACAATTGGAAGAAAAAAGATAAAAAGGGCTTTGTTACATTTGTGATAGCAAATACACTAATAGTCATAAGTGCGCTGAGAAGAAATTATTTTACATAGATTGTGAAAAGAAGGAAGAAAAGGATCAAGAAACATTAAAAAAAGAGGATATACACCAGGAACCAACCCTAGAGAGAGAAGAAATGAATCCGACCATATCTTGTAAAGCATTGGCAAGAATTACCACTCCTCAAATTCTAAAGATAGAAGGACATATCAAGAAGAAAAAGATTCAAGAAGTGAAAGATCACGTCGAGAAAGAAGAAATGAATCCGACCATATCTTGTAATGCATTGGCCGGAATTACCACTCCTCAAACTATCAAGATAGAAGGACATATCAAGAAGAAAAAGGTTCAAGAAGTGAAAGATCACATCGAGAAAGAAGAAATGAATCCAACCACATATTGTAATGCATTGGCCAGAATTACCACTCCTCAAACTCTCAAGATAGAAGGACATATCAAGAAGAAAAATGTTCAAGAAGTGAAAGATCAGATCGAGAAATAAGAAATGAATTCAACCATATCTTGTAATTCATTGGCTGGAATTACCACTCTTCAAACTATCAAGATATAAGGACATATAAAGAAGAAAAATGTTCAAGAAGTGAAAGATCACATCGAGCATCAAGAAATGAATCTGACCATATCTTGTAATGCATTGGAAGAAATTACCACTCCTCAAACTTTCAAGATAGAAGGAAATATCAAGAAGAAAATGATTCAAGCAGTGAAGGATCACATCGAGCATCAACAACAAGTTCTCCAACTTTTAAAGGATAATGCTACTTTGATGCAGAATCGAATGAAACAACATGTAGATCAACATTGCAGTGAAACAAGTTTTGATGTAGGCGATTGGGTATTTTTACGACTACATCTCAAGCAAGCTATTTATGAGAAGGAAATGTTGGCAATACTACATGCACTTAAGAAATGGCGACTGTACTTATTGGGAAGACACTTCAAGGTAAAAATATAAATACTTTTTAGAACAAAGATTATCTTTAGAAGAACAAAAAAAAATGGGTCACAGATATGTTGGGTTATGACTCTGAAATCATCTACAAAAAATGGAAGCAAAATGTTGTTGCAGATGCACTCTCAAGAAAGGATGAGGATGTGGAAGCATTGTTTTGTGCTATTTATATTATCCAACCAAATTGGATAAACGAAGAAAGGGATGAATAGAAGAAGGACAAAAACGTGTGGTCACTCATTCAAAAGTCGCAAAAGATCCTAGTTCAAACAATATTGCCAGAACTTCATGAGGAAGGAAAAATCATATTGGAACCTGGAGCAGTCACAGAAACAAGAACCCGACAGCTACGAAATCAATCAATTTCAGAGTATCTCATCAAGTGGAAGAACTTAAGCGTTGAATATTCCACATGGGAGGACAATAATTTTATACAGAAGCATCAAGAACTACTCAAGTGTTGAGGACAACACTTTTTGAAGGAGAGGGGCATGTTAGGTCCCTATATTACTAGTGTAACCCCTTATTGTTATTAGTACAACCCCCTTATTATATTGTTGTTCCCATGTAGTCCCCATATTGTTATTTTTGTGCCCCATAAAAGCCCACTATTTTTATTATTGTGCCCTTACATTATTATTGTTATGTCGACTCTGATTATATTATGACCCCTTAGACCCTTATATATAGAAAGGAGGTCTTTTGATTTGTATCATCCAAGAATTATTCATTTGTGTAATGTAAAGGAGGTTGCCCCCTCGAAGAGGCTTATTTTGAAGGCATTGATCTCTCTTTTATATATTTTTGTGAGTTGTTTCATAAGAAAATAGCCATATGTTGGAGGCTCCATCCAGAGTAGTGTCTCAAGGACAAAGTGCCTATGCAGGAACCAGCCAGAAGAGATATTCAACAAGCAAATTCTCCATAGAGAGATGACCCATTAACCTTGACGAGTGAAATATGGTTTTACTAGAGATAGTAGCTTGTCATGGATGCATTTTGTAAATCATGTGTAGCAACATAATTGTAAAAGCGATGATGTGTTTTCCATCACTTATTAAAGCAATGATGATGTTTTGACCTTTTATTAATAACTGGGGTATTAGTTTATATTATGATGTACACTTGACCAAAGAGTGTGTCTTATCAATTCTTGGCAAGTATGGAGATTCTTGGGTCATGATTGGTCATGTAATTGAACATGTAAGTTTTCAAATATTGTACTACAAGTTTACAGAGAATGTAGGGGTTAGTTCATCACTTATGGCTCTGAAGAAAAAGGGTGAAGGAGAAGGAAGTGTGACCTGTCAGGACACTTGTTATGCAGAGAATGTAACACAACAATTGTAGATTTTTGGAGGATCAAAAGCTCCTAAGTGGGGAGGAATGATCCACGGGGCTTAAAAAATGCTCAAAATTTAGAAGTGACTTAGAAAATACAAGAATAAAAATTTTCAGACTTCACCCAAATGAGAACCAAATCGTAGTGCTCTTCGTCTTGATTCCAATGATGCAAACTACACTCAAATCCGAGTTCGTATGCTCAAGATATTCGTGGTCAAAGATTTGGTCAAAATAGGCCCACTGGTAGCCACTGATGAAGCAACAATTTGGAATTTTCTAACACATGGATTCTAGCTGCCAGAACAGGTGAATTTATCACCTATTTAATTTTTCCGGTAAACCCCAAAAATTGGTCAAATTTTTTTGGCTAGTCTTTATAAACAAAAAACAAAAATAAAAAATAAAAAAGGGGCGGCGGGCCACTACCCCTACCATCCCCGCCAAATGGCTAACACACTTTATACATATAGGATGGCAGGTGGTCAAATCCCACCACCACATCTTGTTAATATGGGCCACGACTGTTACAATACACATGGCACCATATATATATGGGTTGGCGGGGTTTGAACCTGCACCAGCCAAGAGGCTGACCCACCCAATGTAGCAACCCAACAAGCGAAGCATCACACATAAACCTTCGTTCGAACAAATGCGTTTTTGCCAAAAAAAATGTGTTACATCAAACCATGAACCACCAACACATTAATGCCATAACCATAAATCGCCCAAACTCATAACTGCACCAACCAACTTGTCCAAAATAGGAGCCCGACGGGTTTGACCTCAGGCCTCCCCAGAGTCATATTTTCCATTTTCCAACAGACCATGAAGGGCCGCTTTGTAATTTCTGCCAACTCGCAAATATATAAACTCGTTCTCACCATTCGGCGGAAGAGGTGG